>JAIUCT010000022.1:4602140-4761766 GCA_021307375.1 Tetraneura akinire | reverse complement strand
TTATTATTATTATTATTATTATTATTATTATTATTATTATTATTATTTAATTTAAAATGTGATTTAAATAGGACATTATACGCGTAACGCGTGGGACATGTAAATAGTAAATAATTATAAATATAAATATTAATTTTCAATACGATTCATATGAGTGGCAGAGTGAGTATGTAAGTACTTACTCATAAACATAATTAGCAAATAATGGCGAGTTAATTATTAGTCAGTTTTTTACTCAATTAATAAACAATACGTTTTAGCAAAATTGTTTGGTGCAATTGTTTACTGCACCAATACACTTTACAGCAATCTGGTTGTCCGTTTTAATAAACATTAATAAACTTTCAACTGTTACCAACTGTATTGTCTGTTACATTATTTTATGATTTATTGGCTATTTGTTAATTTTTTTTTTTTAGTTATTTAGATTTTAAATCTAAAATTTATTATAATTATATAAGTAATTTATAAACATGGCATATCCTATATTCCTATATGTTCGTTTTAGTTTCTGAGCAAAGCGAAGAATGTATTGGTTTTACAATGATGTGTGATTATTTTTTGTTTTTTTTTTTTTGTTTTGTTTTTTATGTCAGAAAACACTTTTACGACCCGAAATAATGCTCCGATTTTCTTCGAATAGCATATGTTTCGGTTGGAAAGTGGATGTAGTTGGTACTTTATTTAGGTCATTTTTCGAATTTCTCAAAATTGATCCTAAGCGTTAAAAAAAAACGACGAAAAAACGGCATTTTTTACGAAAACTGAAATTTTGACGAATTCAATTTCAATATTTTACGATAACTCAGGCAATTTTGAAGATAGACTGGAAAATTTTTTTGGGTGTTCACATAGTTACTATATATATGTGGTGAAATTGATAAAATGATAAAATTTTGAAACCGATACGTTAATTTTTTTTACTAAATATAGGACTTTGAAAATTTCGTAAAATTCTCGTTTTTATGTATATAATATTTGATAAAATTGGTAATTTTTGCTATTAACGTCTGAAAATTTTACTGAAGTATGTATACATATTTCTTAAATATTAGAAAAATCTCTAGTCTCAATTTTTTTTTATAGCTGTTTTAAGTTGAAAATTCAGTAAAATCAATATTTAAATTATTTAAGTATATGGATTTTTCTTATTATACTCTTATTACAATATTTTACACTAATGTTAAATAAAATTGAAAAATATTTTTTAAAAATTTTGAAAATTTAATTTAAGCTGTAATACATTTTACTTAACTCAGTTCCAATTAATTGTGAATTATTATATTTACGGTTATTTTTTTATAGCTGTTTAAAGTATCGTCGAAAATTTTTTTATCACAGCTAGGTTTTTCCCTGAAAATTATAGCCGTTATATACCTATTAATCTATTATGTATTATTGTACAGGTTAGTAATAAAAACCAGCAAAAACAAGTTAAAATATAAACATTTTTTTTTTTTTTTTTTTTTTTTTAATAATTATTTTAGAGTGAATGATTAATAAACCAGAAGTTAAACAGAACTGTACAAGTAACAGCGTACAATATACTATTAAAAAAAAAAAATCAAAAAAATACACAATGTAATATAATTAAAAATTGCTTTCCAATTTTTAAGCTATAATAAATATAAGTTTAATGCATTTTTTGAGTTTTTTAAGTCATTTTTGCATTTTTTTAAGGGCATTTTTTGAGGTTTTTTAGGGCATTAAAATCCCAGGCCTAATAATAACAATTACTTATAATTATTTATATAATAACACTTAATATAATTTTTTTTTTTTTGAATATAATATGATTTTAAAATATTTAAAATACTAAAATACTAGTTTAATTTTTAATTATGATAGGTAATATATTTATTTACCTATTTGTCATTTATACAGGGGCATTATATCTATATAAAAATTTATAAAATTTATATTTTTCAAAACCTATCCCCGAAATTGTTTTCTAGGTACGACCTTGACTCGCACTGTACATTTAGTAGGTTTAGGATATTCATGAATCATGATAATATATACCATCACACTCATACCTATGAGTACAAAATATCACGTTGTTGTATGTATTTAAAATTTAAATTATGTAGATAGGAACGTCGACGAACAAATCGCAGTAGATAGTATTTTAATGTTTAACCGACGAGTCCAAAATTCGTATTTTTAATATAATGATAGGTGTTTTGTGTCTACATAATATATATAGTTATTTACAACATTTGTCGAAATTCGAAAGATATTAATAATATACTGTTAAAGTAAAACTGTAAAGTTTTAAGCCCTTTCCAGAATTTTAAATATATACGGTTCGATGACACTATATAATAATATAATAGTATATACTAACTAGTATATATACCAGTAGTTATACTGTCATCCGTATTTATGTATGGGATTATTTTATCATTTCTACCATCCGGTACAATATAAAATAGGTATATATAATATACCTATTTAATATGAATTGCACGCATGTCGATAAAAAATTGATTTTCGCGTTGGCGTTTCGAACTTTCTCAGCCTCAGCGCGTAATCACAATAATATACCTATACTATATAATATATAACCTAACCTAACCTAACCATTTGTTCACGATATCAGTATTCAGTAAAATAATGTTATAACCACACAACAGTATAAATAATATAATATACATATACCTGCAATTATTATTATACTGTCCAATGTCCTTCGGACGAACTGTGGTCAAAGCTATTGCTATAGTATACCAAGCCGCGGTAACCGAATAATATTGTAAACACAATATCATACCCTAGCTGTGGTTGACAAGGGCGAAGGGCGACTGCGGCATTTAGCTGGTGGATGAGCGAGCGGGCGCGGAGATTTATTTTATTTTTTTTTTTATATACGGAAACGACCGTTTCTGCGCGCTTCGTGCACCGCTACGCGTTTCGCCTAATACCGCGGTATTATATATATATATATATTATATACAAACGCCACGGCTAATGCACGATGCATCAGCTGTCGACGACACGCGAACGGTCGATATTATATTTTAGTTTACCCACTGTCGGACTGCGGAGTACGCGGAGGCGGCTCATGGTCAACAATAATAAGGTACACAATATAAATACGCTCCGCCGACCGAGAGGAAGGTACCTGCGTCCTGCACCAGGCACCTCATAAAAACGCGGCGGCAGCGTCGTCTCGTTCACCGAACATCGTATCATTATTATATTATTATTTTTAGGTATATTCCATAGAGCCATAGAAGCATAATAGAAAATAGACTAACTCGCTTTCGCGGGTACCGAATGTAAAAATGGGCATGTGTATCTAATAATTATTATAATAACCGTATACCCGGTACTCGATAATTGGTATAACACAATATTACTATGTACCTACTCCGTTGGTTCCGTATCGCGCCACGCCGATACTGGCGTCCCCGTAATAAACTTTGATGCATTATAATATTTATACATAGGTACGTATATTACGTATATGTTAATATAGGTGCATATAATAATGTTACATTATGTTTAACGCCACGTTATCGTGTTTATAGCATTATCGTCATCCTGTCGCGCTATTGCCTAATATAATATGCGTCGTGCGCGATACATTTTGTTTGTAACTTTTATTATACCTATCTAACGTTTTGTATAATATAACCTCTTATACTATATTTTATATTATAATTTGTAAATTGTATCTGTAAATGTATATAATGTATGCCGTATGGGTTATACCTCAACGAAATCCTACATTATCCAAATTAGTTAATTTCTTTGCATAATTCTCGGCTTTGCACATTCGTTATAAATGTATAATATTATGTAATAATGGCTTATAATATACCGAAATTACAAAATGAATCGGTTTCGAACAAATAGGCAGGGACGGCGCTTTTTTTTAATAATATATAAAATATAATGTATAATTTATTATTCATATAGGTACATCAAAATATTATTATACTATTAACGTCAGTAGCGCAGCTAGGATTATGCTATGGCTAGGGGGAGAGGGTTTTATGTAAGGGTTAAATTAGGTATTTAGTTCTTTATAATTTTTTGCTCAATGCTTAGGTATACTCTTATTGAGCCATATATATATATTATATACGTATATATATATATATATAGAAAATAAAAAAAAATAATAATAATTGATATACACTACAATAAAATGTATTAACTAGTAAATTTTGACGAATTCGATTTTAATATTTCACGATAACTCTGGCAATTTTTAAGTTAGAAACATGCAAATTTTATTGAGTGTTTACATAGGTACTATATATTTGTGATAAAATTTTAGAATCGTTACGTTAATTTTTCTACAAAATATAGGACTTTGAATATTTCGTAAAATTCTCGTTTTTATGTATATAATGTTTGATAAAATTAGCAATTTTGGTCATTATAAGGTTTGAAAAATTTACTGAAGTATACTTACATATTACTTAAGATCGTATAAAAATATTAGAAAAATCACAAGTCTCAATTTTATTTTTTAGCTGTTTAAAATTTATATTTTTAGTTTAAACGAAAATCTTAGAATCCATACCTACTAGTACCTATTCTTATTATTTCTCAATATTTTTACAATTAAAATTAATAGAAAAGCCAAAAAAATTGAAATATTTTTGAAAATTTTATTGAAGCATACTGCTACATACATACTAAGCATATCTTGACGTAATTCCAAAATAATAGAAAAATCTCAAGACTCAATTTTTTTTATAGATTTTTAAATTTTAAATTTCAGTAAAATCAATATTTAAAGTATTTACGAGTATATTAATAATGTTAATTTGACGTTATGTACTTATGTAGTTAAAATATTTTTATTTTATAAATCGTAATCCGTAATGCTCCATTACTATATAGTATATAATGTATAATTAACGATTACCAATAATTATCATAATTATATAGTCCATTCCAAATGTAAGGTTTTAAACTTAATATTTATCAGGCGTACAACGTTTAAGTGTGATATGAAATATGAGAAACATCTTAATTACATTGTATACTAATTTAAAATTAGGGACATTACACAATTATGTTATTGTCAAACTAATAACACTAAAACAAAGTAACAGACAAACGTATAATGAAATTAAATATGAATCTATTAAATATATTTACTCTTATATTATTATTTAAATTTTAATATAATTTTTATTAGGCACTATGATATACTGTTACAATTTATCTACATGATAGCAGTGAAACGTTTTATTTATTTATGCCTACCTAAATCATGCTAATTATTGTTTCAAATTATAACAAAATAAAACAAAGCCTGCAATAGCCAGTCAACTCATCAGTTACTTATTTATTAAGAAATAAGCTCATGCAAAATTACAATCGTGTCGTCTTTATACCGTTTTAAATAGTATTAATAAAGACTATACGAGTAGATCTATTTTATCGTATATTCGTAGACATATGTAAATGTAAGTATACGGTATTTTTTTTCTCAGCTTAGTATGAACCTACCTACTTCTACTTTATAGACTTATAGTAGTTGTTTAATTATTAGTACCTATTGCCTTATAAAGTTATAAGTTAAATTAATTTTATTTAAAACATTTAAACATTCACTTGGTTTTTGTTTGCATTTGCTAGTTTTTAAAAATAAATTTTTGAGAAGTATTTGTACAACTATTATCAACATACTTTTATTGAAATAATGTGTATAGGAACTAGGAAAGTGATATTATGTTTTAGTGGTGTACTTCTAATATTATTGGTTAATTTACCTATGTTATAGGTATAATAATAATAATAATAATAATTATTATTATTATTATTATTATTATAATTATTTGTTTATTAGTTAATAGTTGTATAAATATATATAACCATCGTATTGAATAAAGACCCTCAATTAAAAAAAAACACGTGTTAAATAATATATTTATAATTTATAATAACATTATTTTTTTTATTTCTCTATTTAATTTTGTGTATCATTTAAATAGACACATATAATTGTTAATTTAAAATAAAAATTACATAAAATATATGCCATAGTTTTTGGTTCTGATCCGTGGAGCCGTTAGTTAATCGTTAATTATGTATAATATGAAATACAATTATGCATAAATAAAAGAATGTGATTATTTAATTTAAATTGATACTATAAAAGTCAAATAAATATCAATTATAACGTTGAATATTAAATATTATTAACTTGACTTCGACTTTTTAACTCGTTAAACATTATATTATTATCCATCGTAGCAGACATCACTGCGTACATATTATACAATTCATTAATATCAATTATCAATATACAAAACCGTTTTATTATCATAGTCGTGTAATGCGCTAATGCAATGTTTTTTACGACATATGTTACCCTGTCCGCAATCAAAATATTATTAATACCTTATCGAACCAGGCGGAATTTTCCGCCCTTTCATCCGGAAATCGAGACAGAACACCCTCAGTAAAATAACGCACACTATATTATAATATATATTATCAATTTATTACATATGGCACTGCTGTGAGGACATTGTGCATAGATAAATTAGCGGTATATACTATAGGACTATAGGAGTAAGAAGTTATAAATATAAAGTGGAATCGCCTTCAGCGAAAACGATTAAAATAATATTATTTACTCGTAGTATTGGTGCGATGTAAATTCATAGGTATGCAACTAAACGACAATATCGGCCGTTTGTCGCGTTAATATAAACATACGAACCTCGCCGTCACTATACTTAGGCACAACACCAGACATATTTTGATTATTATAATGTTATAATATTATTATTATTATTATTATTAATAATAATATATTGAACACTTTCGGTCGTGTAATACGACGACGACGCAAATACGGTAGCGGGTGGAAGGGATCGGTCACGGGGAGCGTGACGGTCCACAGCGGCGGCGCTGAGTCAAAGCCGTGCCGTTCTCGCGCTCAACAGGTCCGGCGTTATCTCTGTGCGCGCCGTGCCGTGGTGTTTCAGATCGCGGCGGGCAGAGCGTCGCGAAAGCAGTGTCGCGGCCGGCGTATTCAATAACAACAACAATATTATTGTTAACGCCAATATTACGGGCCTAATCGTCGGTATTTTCGAGTTTTCCAAGTAAAATAATCTCACGGAAGAGTGCGGTGGAGTGCGTGCCGGCGAGTGCGCTGCAGTGTCGACTACCGAAAACGGTTCGCTCGGATCTTCGGTGTGTGCGTGGACGACGGGGGCTGTGCTCGTCCACAAACGGTTCCGGTTCGGGCTCAGCGCCGACGGTCATGACGTTCCGGACGAAGGGCCACAATAAACAGCACGACAGCCGACTCAATCCCAACAGTAATCTGCACCAGCTGCACAGTCACCGTTACGACAAGAGCGGACAATTTGCGGCGTCGGAACCGCACATCGGCCCCGGTAACGGACCCGTTTCGATTGCAGTCACCGCCGTACCGGCGACCGCAGTAGCACGCCCGGACGCGGATGGCGGCCCGCCTTGCGTTCGCTGCGCTCATGGTCCCCGATGTTCGCACGCCGCACAGAAGGTAAGCGAATTCGCGCGCACTCTTCTACAATAAGTACAATGTACTTTGTACGTATACGCTTCGTATAATTATATTTATATAATTAATATGCGGTGTAATATTGCGTGTGTATGTGTTATACGTTGTATGTGCGCTGCAACGCAATTTCGAGCGCGCGTGCACTTCCAGACGACACCGGAACAGCGAGCGTAAACCCGGAACGTGGCGAGAGAGCTACGGCAAACGGCGCAAATGAGAGAGAGAGAGAGAGAGAGAGAGAGAAAGATTCCTGCAAGTGAGAGGATACAGCGGACACGACCGACTCGGTGCGCGCGTAAACGGCGATAACCTGTATTCGCAAGTACGCCTTTCTCCGCCGAACGCGGTTGGACGAGAGAGCGGTCGTCGCACGTATAAACGTCGGCTGCGAACGCGGACACGCGATGAATTGCACATAAATACATTATAAATGTTATTATACATATAATAATAATAATAATAATAATATAGTATACTATATTATATATTAAACGAACGACGCGATTTTCAGATATTTTTTATTATTTTTTCCTATATTTAATAATTATTATACTATAACATTGCGGTATATAACACGTAATATACATAAACGCGCGTTTCGTGATAATAATATTATTATCCCATCATATTATTATGTAGGAGGTATATTAATAATTTATTTTATACGTACGTGCGTTTCGTTTGTATTACGGAAGAGCAAAATAATATTATAATAATTATTGTTATTTATTATCTCGTCGAAACGATAACACTATACCCGCCGTATCGGATATTTACGCTGACATATGGTATAATATTATGGGTAGACGCGTCGAGTTTCGCCGGGACCGGGATAGCCGCGATGCACCGCACCCGGACCGTTCGCCACGGGAACCGCCCCCGCGCGTATACATATATATTTATGCGTGTACCTATATATATATAAAAGTCTTCCCGCTGAACGCTCTTCCGTGTATACGGAAAATCGATTTTCTCGGCGTGTCTATATAATATTCATATACATATATATATAATATACTAATACACAAGCGCGCGCGTATACGAATATACCATAATATTATTATATTATACATTGTGCCACGCATTTTCCGTTTGAATTTTTCAACATTTTTTTTTCTCTTTCCTTTTTATAATTCCGATGTTATTTTTCGTTTTAATTCGTATAAAAATAATTTTTAGAAAAAATTACAGCGAGTCCGATTCGAAATAAAATTAATAATAATAATAATTTTTATACGCGTATAAACGATGCGGGCTGCTGCTGTTATGTACCGTATGACCGTATAATATTATATTCTGTAAACCGCACGACCTGGTGTCGCAAAAAATGTCATTTTTTTAGTTTTGATTTTTGAGAGTAATTATTGATGCGTTATATTTATTGTATAATATACGCGTGAATGCGTTTCGGACTGATTCGCAGTATTGTATATTTCGTAGGTACTGTTATTGTTCACGAATATTGCAAACTCGAGCCTATATAAAAATATTAAATACACAAGTGCATAAACAATATAATATAAATTATAAATATTATGCACGCGTGATAAGGAAGAACACAATAATATTGTGAGGATTTTCATTTTTAATATTGTAGGGTCACGTGTAGTTTTGCTATTTATAGTCTTGTCCCGTATCTGACGGATGTAATAATCTTACAATAATTATTATAATATTATGTAAAACTTTAAACTTAATAAGTTTGATTACTTTCTAATGTATTTTGTATACCATAATATTACTCATTAACCGTATTAATATCCGGATTGCAAATTCACGATCAGAATAAATATGCTTTTATTTCGTACGAAAAAGAAGAGGGAAGACGTATATAAAATGAATAAAATGATATACATTTTAAATTATTATGATATGTACTTTTTATTGTATAATATTATACTTTCCGAAGTTTTTAAGTTTTAAGACGTATAATAACATTATAATATAATATGTATATATTCATGCACACCCAAAAGGGTAATGAAATATTATTAATAAATAATAATGGTAGTCACGGATGAAAAACAACGAAATTGACCGCGATATACCAAGTTTTACATTATTAAAAGTTTTACGATACTCCTATGCGATCAATTGCATGCTATTCCCACTGTGTTTTTAAAATCATACATCTGCAGTAATGCATTAATCACTAATGCGTATTATAATGATATTGTGTTTAGTAAAATTATTTAAGTATATAATTATTGTGTATCGTGTATGTTCAGTTTTTCGATGTGGTGTACTTTGCATACCAGTAGTGTATAGGTATGTCTTGTATAGTTGTATTAGTTATTACAATATCCCAACCGTTCAATTTAATTGCAAAATTATATATTATGAATTAATGATATTATTATATACGAGAATTCAGAATAGTATAATTATGTTATATCCATTGGCGCAAGGCGCAACTATGGTGGTATTAATGGGGGGCTTAGCCCCCTTAACAATTTTAATACTTGAAAAGGCGTATTTGTCAATAAATTAAATATAATTATTTGGGACTTTAGCCACCGTAGAAAATTTATTAGGGGGGGTCATAATAAAATTTAATGCCAAAATATACATAATAAAAATTTTGAAGAATTATGAATACCTGCATTAATTCATAAAAAATATATACGAGTAGTTCTTTTTTCTTCATTGATATTAAATTTATAAACCTTTAATAGACAAAACATCGATAAAATATTTATATAATCATTATTAATTAAAAAAATTCAAAATTTGCAAAATAATAATATGAAATTATGAAATAATATAATAATATTTGAAATTTTAAAGTCCATGGGGGCAAATGCCCCATCTTGTGCTCCCCCCTCCGGGCGCCCACGACTCTAGCCCCCATACAATTTTTAACTTAGTTACGCCCCTTGTATATGATCAAGTAATCAGTTTAAATTTTAATATAATCAGTAATCATATTAAACGCATATTATAAAGGTTACCTACTCATATATATATTATAGAATATTATAGATAATCAAGCGAGTTAAATAATTATTGATCTTTGATTTTTGATGTGATATAGGACACTACAAGATTTATAATCTATATACCCATATATAATATATATATTATATATTATACAACTATATATATATATATATATATATAGGTATATAATTAATTGTATAAAATTACTAAACATTGTGTCGTCATTGATATTTGTATTTTTTAAATTAGGAGCATATCAATAATTTTGTATAATTATAATATAATGCTCATTTCTTTGGACGATTGTAATATTTACTGATAGTTTCATTATTTTCGAATTCACTACAAAGTACAAATGTCCACGGATTATAATGTAGTAAAAGTACATTATAATAATATAATATAATAATATATTATAATAATATAATATTTTTACGTAGGTAGTTGTAATTATTGAAATGTTATTTTGAATATTAAAAAAGATGAGCTGATACTCCTGCCGCACAGGATACAGGTGTGCGAATCATAGCGTTTAATTTTAATTAGAATTTGAATGCAATGATAAACCATTGCATTTGAAAAAACGATTCTGAGCGAAATTCAGTCAGATTATAATTTTCGTATGAACTAAAAGTATCAACTTAAAACAGCTATAAAAAAAATGGAGATTAGGGATTTTTCTAATATTTTAGTATGATATTAAGTAATATGTAAATATCTTCAGTAAAATTTTCAGACCTAAATACCAAAAATTGCCAATTTTATCAAACATTATATACGTAAAAACGAGAATTTTACGAAATATTCAATGTCCAATATTTTGTAGAAAAATGAACGTAACGGTTCCAAAATTTTACCACATATATATAATAGCTATATGAACATCCAAAAACATTTTCAAGTCTCTAACTTAAAAATTGCTTGAGTTATAGTGAAATATTAAAATCGAATTCGTCAAAATTTCAGTTTTCGTGAAAAATGCCGATTTTTCGTCATTTTTTCTACCGCTTAGGGTCAATTTTGAGAAATTCAAAAAATGACCTAAATAAAGTAACAACTACTTCCATTTTCTTACCGGAAACATATGCTATTCGTGATGATCGGAGCATTATTTTGGGTAGTAAAATTGTACACAGACATAAAAACAAAAACAAAAAAAAATACACATCATTGTAAAACAAATACACTATTCCATTTTAATATACCCTCAAAATTGGCATTATTTAAAAGTGTTTGTACCAAGAAAATCGTACTGTTGGTATATTATATTATATTTAATAATTTCATTTAAAACTACTGTAGTACTGTGTCTTGTTAGAGCAATAGCTCTAAGTACCAAAATGAAAAAGGGTATGATAAAAACTAAAAAGGGAGAATCAGATTGGATATCAGAAATTCACAAATAACTGATAAGTATCGTATGATTAAAGTTTTATCTTTTTTACGATTCACTGCAACGTGTAATTTATGCAAGCACAAATAGACATAATAGCATTATTAGTAAATTTATTCTTATGTCTCCGAGTAGACTCCGGTGAGTCATATAAAATATAATAATAACAAATTGCTCAAACAATAAAATAAACACACGGAATGTATCTTATACTTGTACAGTTTTCCCGTTTAATATACTAAAAATACTAAATATAATATACTAAATTACTAAATAATATATATTATATACTAATATACGAGTATATAAAATATAATATACTAAATAGTAAAATATTGCATAATAATAATGCTATTTTATATTATAAATTTATGTAATATAATTATTATTATTTATAATAGATATAAATATAGACCTGTAATGTCTTATTTGATCATTTCATAAAAATAAACCGATAATTGTCTACTTTATAAACATAATCTTATAATAATAATAATAATAATAATAATAATAATAATAATAATAATAATAGTAATAATAATATTAATAAATAATAATAATAATTGTGTTGTTGATGCGTGCATAAAAGCGCACTTACTTTACAGCCCAAGAAGGGGGCAGAGAATATAATACAATACGTTTGACGTCGCTCGGTCCTTGACCTTCGAAATCGTTTCGAAACGAGTCTAAGTTATATTACCTATATCGCGACTATATTATGTCGTCGTTATCCGTTGTTCAAAATTCAAAAGAACATAATAATATAACACAATTGCAACTACGAGTATATTAAAATATTACAAGTATATACTCGTATATATATGACGCATGCACGTGTAAAACGTTAATAATTGTTAATTGATTAACAAGTGCTTCGAGCTTAATATAGGTTTTTCCTGCAGACATAATTACATTTACCATATTCCTATACTATAGTAGTAATTATTAACTTAAAAGTGATAAACTGATAAGTATACCAATATATGGTTGAAATTTATCATTATTATCATTTCTTATACTTATAGGCTATAATTATATTCATATACACATTTTACAAATATAATATCAAATTACCAAATTGTTATAAGGTTATAACTTAAAACTTATAAATTATAATATAGTTTTATGGGACTTGACAATTGACATGCACTTTAATACTATACTCTATACAATATTGAATATACACATTATACATTGTATTGTGCGTACTTTGTATATACATATACAAATAAGAGCTGATACTGCTGTGGTAGGGATACAGGTCTAAATAGGATAGTGTTGAATTTTGATTGAAATTTGAATGAAATGATAAATCATGAAAATCGAAAAACGATTTTTAGTGAACTTCATCAGATAGAAATCAGAATATTATGTATATTGATTAAAATTTGTATTTTTTTACAGTCTATACGTTCAACATAATGCCCATAAAACCTCTAAATTAGTCACCTAAATACCCAAATCTGACCGTACTTCGCTCAGAATAGTTTTTCGAATATAATGATTTATCATTGCATTCAAATTTCAATCAAAATTCAATACTATCCTCATCCTCTTTACATCTGTATCCATTCCACACCAGTGTCCCTTCCTTTGCTTTTTAATGATTCACAATTAATTGGAACTGAGTTAAGTAAAATGTATTTGAGTTTCAATCAAATTTTCAAAATTTTTAAAAAATTTTAGTCAATTTTATTTAACATCATGGTAAAATATAGAAATATAATAAGAAAAATACATATAAATACTTTATAAATATTGATTTTACTAGAATTTTAATTTAAACACCTATAAAAAAAATTGATTATTGATATTTTTCTAATATTTAGCAAATATGTTAATCAATACATAAGGATATTTTAATAAAATTTTCAAAATATTTCAAAATTTTTTGTTAATTTTTTTATAATATTGAGAATTAATAAGAATCCGCAAATATATACCATAATATCGATTTCAATAATATATCAACTTAAAACACACATAAAAAATTGAGACTTGTGATTTTTATCTATATTTTAGATTCTGAACGAAGCAAAGAATGTATTGGTTTTACAATGATTTGGGGTTTTTTTTTTTTTATTATTATTCTGAAGACACTTTTACTACCCGAAATAATGTTCCGATTTTTACGAATAGCATATGTTTTCACTTGGAAAGTGGATGTAGTTAGAACTTTATTAAGGTCATTATTCCAATTTCTCAAAATTGACCTTAAGCACTAGGAAGGGACACTGATGTAGTGATGTGGAATGAATACAGGTGTAAAGACGATAGTGTTGAATTTTAATTACAATTTAATGCAATGATAAATCATTATATTCGAAAAACGATTATGAGCGAATTACTGTCATATTTGGGTATTTAGGTGACTCATTTAAGCGTTTTATGATAAATTATTTATATTGAACGTAGAGACTATTAATGCAACAATTTTAATCGGTACATATATTATTTGATGAACTTTCTTCAAAATCGTTTTAACGAATGTAATGATTTATCATTGCATTCAAATTTTAATCAAAATTCAACACTATTCTATTTACACCTGTATCCCTTCCCTTTTTAGATTTTGGATTACACTTAATATATCTACTTCATACAGCTATAAAAATAATTGAGACTTAGGATTTTTCTTATATTTTGGTATCATACGTATATTAAGTAATGTGAGTATACTAAACTATACTTCAGAAAAAATTTCAGACCTTGGATCTCTCAAAATTGCCAATTTTATCAAACATTGTGTAGAATATAGATAAAAACGAGAATTTCAGGAAAAATTATATTTTCTATCTTTCTCATTAATGTTTGTTGTTTCAGTCAGTGTTGCTGCGAGCATAAAAAATAACAATCCCAAGTTTTCGTCTTTCAGATTCAGATAATAGTAGGACATGATAAATTTAAATAGGTACTATAATAGCTAGTATTTATATATTAATATTTGTATAATAGTATTAATAGTACCACTACCACTGATTATATATAGTACTATATATAAATATATAATCAATGATAGTACCTATAATAATTATTGCAAATAAATAAATTGAATAAAATTGATACCGAGCTATTATAGGCGATAAGATTTATCATGGTTGATAATAATAATAGATAGGAAAATCACCCGACGAGATCGGGCGACGGTCATGCCGACCAAATCAGACTGTGCATAGCCCACTTTACTGTGTATGCACAACGTGGTGGGTGGCAATATATTGTAATTTTAACTAATAAACTGAAGACATTGCAACGGTGTGCCGTTTAATCAACTATAGAATTATTATTTGTACACGACAAGTTCTATAACTCGCTATTCTATCGGTGTTCAAGATTATATGATTTTTCGTTAGTAGTAGAAAACTATCTAGGTACTGATCATGTCCCTTTCAGAAAAATGTACCTATACTTTTTGAACCTACAGCATCTATAGTTCTGCAATAATGTATGCTGCATAAAATAATATTTGTTTTCTTATGGGATGCATTCCAGTACATCTGATAATTATAAGTAATTACAAATTTTATTTTATCAGAGTAATAGTGATCACTGCAAATAACTACAAGGCCGGTCTCACAATTGGAACCGACTATGTACGATAACGGACGACTTGTCCGCTCTCACACTAGGACAGACAACGTACGACCACCGCCAATACGACTTTATTTCTTTTTTATTTACGTGCGGATGTCGTATTGGATCTTATATATTTTAAACACACACATTTGATTCCACAAACATTCTCGTTCTTGAATAAAAAGAATAAATTTTTTAAAATCTTGTATTACGTCCTTGTCCAAGGTTAACAATTACCGCAACGGTACAACACGGAATAAAATAATATAATATTATATTCAATATAAAAATGATAAAAAAATGGCAATAACGTTGAAATGAAAAAAAAAAAAAAATACAGAATTTATATATTAAAAGTCGTACGAACAACGGACGAAAATCCCAACAAGTAGGGATCGAGTCGCAGGTCGGAGCTAAACGCATATGATCGCACAACAACAAGCGTCCAATGTGCAACTACGTACGACCAATAGTCTCATGTAATCGGTTCCAGTATGAGACCGGCTCAATACAGTTTACATTTTATAGAAAAACTAATGTAAAGTATAAAACGGTCATCTATTAAGCTGATGTTCATGAAATAAACGGTTGAAGGAAGGAATCAGTGGAATTTTCAAGGATTAACAGGATTAAATATATCTAATTGTATGTTAAAAATATAAAGGAGAACATAATTAAAAATTAACATTTGACAATGCCCATAAAAAAATGAAATATGGGTTAGTTATTTAGACACATTATTCTATATTATAATTGTACGTTTTAGCTTATAACCTAATTCAATTCTAATGAAAAACTTGATCCCAAATTTTATGTCTTAATAGTTGGTTTGCATAATATAATAACATAGAATTTTGATTTATAAATATTATATTAAATTTGAATGTTTATTAAAGTAAATTATGTATACTTAATGAATAATAATAATAATAAAAAAAAAAAATAGGTGTGCAAATCATAGTGTTTAATTTTAATTAGAATTTGAAAGCAACCATTGCATTCGAAAATACGATTCTGAGCGAAGTTCAGTTGTAGTTATTGATTAATATATTGTCGTTTTTTCTAACGCATAGGGTCAATTTTGAGAAATTCGAAATATGATCTAAATAAAGTACCAACAACATCCACTTTCCAACCGGAAACATATGCTATTCGTGGAAATCGGTGCATTATTTCGGGTAGTAAAAGTGTCTTCAGTCATAAAAACAAAAAACTAAAAATATCAACTTTAAACAGCTATAAAAAAAATTGCAGAGGTAAGGGATTTTTCTAATATTTTGATATGATGTTAAGTAATATATAGACATACTTCAGTAAAATTTTCAGACCTATACATGTTAAAAATTGCCAATTTTATCAATCATTATATACCTACATAAAAACGAGAATTTTATGAAATATTCAAAGTCTTATATTTTGTAGAAAAATTAACGTAACGGTTTCAAAATTTTACCACATATATAATATATAATAGCTATGTGAATAGCCAAAAAAATTTTCAAGTCTCTAACTTAAAAATTGCTCGAGTTATCGTGAAATATTGAAATCGAATTCGTCGAAATTTCAGTTTTCGTGAAAAATGCCGTTTTTTCGTCATTTTTCTACCGTTTAGGGTCAATTTTGAGAAATTGGAAAAATGAACTAAATAAAGTACCAACTACATCCACTTTCCAACCGGAAACATATGCCATTCATGAAAATCGGATCATTCAGAATCTCTAAAACAATAAAAATTATAGAATCTATAACATTTTGGGTTATAAATCATCATATAAGTATAATAATAATCGTATAAATTATATTATATTTGAACTGAACTATTTAATTATTGTGAATTTATTAATCCAGTTGTTTCCAAATTTTTTTGTTTCATGCTTCTCTAGACATTAAATATTTGTCCTACATTTCACTAAATAAAATAAAATAAACAAACATTTAAATATAATAATGAATAAAGTTATTTTTTATGTATAAGTATTTATTAGGTAATTATTTTATTTTATTTACGGTACATTACGTAATATTCTATACGCGGTCGACACATAAATTCAAAATCTAACGCACATACGTAAATTTATTACATCGTTATAATTTCATTATTTCTTTTAGTGTTTTTAATATTTTTATTTTTACAATTCAATTGAATAATTTAATGAATTATTTATTTATTACTTTTTAATTTCTTTAGATATTAGCAGGGGTTAAAGTGAGGGGGGACGCAAGGGGACTCAGTCCTCCTACCTCTGACGGCACAAAAAAAGCGTCCCCTTTAATCGACTACTTAAAAAAGTTCGCTGGAACGCTCAATAACAAAAGTAATAAAGTGATAATTATTATTTGTTTTATTAATTATATGCACCCATTTAGAAAAATCTTGATTTTTGATAAGTTTTCTAAAGACAATAATATATAAATACGTATTTATACGTATTATATTTTGTTGTAAGGTTCTATCACACTATCGGTTAGGTTATAGGTAGGACTTATATTATTCTTTAATGTGTTGTAATTTTGTTAATTTATGATTTTACATTTTATAAAAAAAATATGGAACGCTCAAAATTTCTATGGCATTTGAGTCCCCCCTGCACTTCCTTCCCACTTTAAGCCCTGGATATTAGTTTATATATTATTCTTATTATTGAGGTTTTACTTAACTTTCAAGTTTTTGTATGATAGGTGTCATGATATGTATTCATAAAAATATAGAATATACGAGTATATCTACGAGTATATGACAATACCTAATATAGGTACACATATTTTTTTCGCTATTTTTCGTTTTTTGTCTGACTTAATAGTTAAAACAAAATCATACTATGTAACATATCTATAATAATTTCAAATCTGCTGTTGAACAAAATAGGTACATATTATCAGGCCCGGATTGAACCGGCGAGCTACCGAGAAAATCTCGGAGGGCCGCGTAAAATTCGGGCCGATAAACAAAAATATGAACCATTATTATTATATATTTTTTATTAAATTTATACTTGGTAATGTTTTTATACAGATAGTATGAAAATATGTGAAAAATTGCTATATTATAGCACTGATAATTGTACTCATTGCATTGATTAATTTGTTAATGTGATAAAAAAAAAATTGTTAAATGGGCAGACTCTTTGTTGAGGGCCGATAGAAATTGAAAATCTCGGTGGGCCGAAAAGTCTCAATCCGGCGCTGCATATTATCATTGTTGATATTGTGTGATGAATATTGTTCAAAAATTATAATATATAACCTATAGTCTATAGAGCTATAGTAGTATAGTAGTGTAGTACTATAGATAATACGTAGATTTTTATATATTAATAGTAATTTAATAATATTTCTATAAGAATATAAATTATAAATTTATAATATATTGTATAAACAATACACATATATAGATCCCCTAAATACTAAGAAAGAATAATAACAATATTTAATTTTATGATGTCCTTAACCCTGACTAATGACCATGATAATAGTTTTAAAAAAATACAAAAGTTACAAATAAAAATACATAGTTAACTGTGTTTGTAACTTTACATCAAAAAAATGTTAAAAGTTCAACTATTGTAAATGATTTGAATGTATTTTAACAGCTGTTTAAACAGGTTTTCCTCTATTAATTGGTTCACCTAATAATTGTTTTGCTCTTAGCGTCGCATTAAACCAAATGGACAAATTGACGTATAGATATTCATATACTATATAGGTACCGTTGTCATTCAGTTGTCATGAAATGTACAGGTATTACAGTTTTTTAAATTCCGTATATTGATGTACTTTTAGTAAAAATTACACTTATTAATATTATTATTATAGTCGCATAAAAATAATATATAAAAGAGAATATTATTACAAGTGCAAATATAATTAATTATAATATCTATATTCTACAACATCAAAATTTAGAGTCATTAAATTATGGCAAACGTCACGTTTTGCAATTTGTAAGTATATATAAATGTAGTCATATACAAATAACTATAAATATTTATTTATTATTACACGAAAGCAGAACATATAAAAATTAATTAACAAAATTAGTGCAATAACTACCATATTATATCGTCATATTCCACATTAATATCACATGCTACATGCCTACATCCACACACATAAAACCTTGAAATTATTTAATAATAATAAAATAATTATTGTTCTCATTATGATATAAAGCTGTTCCGATTCATGAATTCTGTGTATGAAATATGTGGATCTATCGCACATATTCACATAATATGGTGTAGATATATCGTATATCTACATACATGGACGCTATAACCAATAAAATTTAATCTAAACCGACATACGTATTTTTGCGTACATGTAGAATAATGATTGACGAAATGAAATTAATTATGAATTTTATTCAATAAAATAAGTCATTCAGAAAACTTTGTTTTGGCATGTATAATTTACTTCAGTCGATAAATTAACAGCCAGCCTAATTACAACAGGTAATTTAATAGATACATACTATATATATGTATCAAATCAAGATTAATTGATATCTATAGTAAATAGTATATCAATTTAGATGAATGTATTATATCAATATTTAAAAATAGATTTTGCTTTATAGAAAAAATATTTATTATTTTAATATCATATAGGTATACAAAAATTATATTTATAAACTTAATTAAATTATTACTTTTTTTATTTTAAATATTTATTATATTACAATAACATATTATACAAACATTGAACTTGTATTTTTTGATATAAAAATATAAACGAATAATTGATTTATAACGTTTGATTTTTATTTATTCAGTACCAAATGTATATTAGGTATTTAATTATTGTAATTTTTTTACTTTTACTTCAATGAATCTTTAAATAATGATATAATAATTTTATTGCTTTTAAGTTTAGAAGTATTTCAATTTTTAATGTATTGAAATTGAATCATTAGAATTCATTTTGTTTCGTTAAAAAAAATATTTTTGAAATTGAAAAATATAATAGGTATATTATTTTATCTTTATACTACAATCGTACATTACTACAATATGTATCTACTACCTATTTAAGTATGATATATTATACATTGTACCAATATGTATCTAATACATTTTAATTTTACCTATATAGGTAGTTATTTTTATTATACCTATTACCTACCTATAGAATATATTATATATATATCTAACTAGATAAAGCCATTTATTAATAATACTGTTTTATTTTTTTCTAATTACCTTCATAAGTATTTACTTGTTATAAAACCGTATGAAAATAATAATTTATTAGCTATATTTATATTTAAAATCTACTTAAATTATTTAGTCTAAAAATTATTAATTAAAATTGGACAAATATCAAATTTTAAAAATATCAATAGTGACAATAGTAATTGTAACTATTATAATAGTTATACCTATAATATAAAATTATATAACTATAACTATAATAGGTAGGCACCTAATTATTATTAATAAAATACTTTAGGTAATATCCAGTGGCATATTTTGAACAAAATTCTGGGAGGGGGGGGGTCCAAAATTTTTCTCCTATATAATAATCAATAAATTAAAAATTAAATGAATAGGGCAATAAATGGACCCTTGGAATCCCTCCGTAAATACGACACTGGTAATATTTATTTGTAAATTGTAATTATACATTTATACAAAATAAATAAATAATTATACATGTAAGTATCTATACGTGGTTTTAAAATGCATTACACTTTTATATGGTTTGTAAAATCATTATAAAGTTTTTTGAAAATCTATAATTCTTCCGAATTCTAGTAGCATTAAAATTTATAAAGTGTATATTTTATAATCTATCTATATAGATTAAAAATACATTTATAATAATACTTAATATGTCTGTATGTATATTATATAAAAAACTGTTAAGCGTAGTTATATAACAGGGGGGGGGCAACCTGCAGCTCGCGACTTATTTCTATAAGACTCAATAATTTTTTACTAATTTAAAAAAAAAATATCTATTTATTAAATAAATTGGGATAAAATAATAAACACATATTTACGAGTATATAGTATTAACAATAATAATATAATTATGAACTATTTATGTGTACCTAAATAGTTATTTTTTAAACGCATTATATCAATTTTCCTAAATACGAGTATAACACATTATGAGATTTTATATATTATGTCAACTCGTTTCGCTTGTTATTATATTTATACACATATTGTTATTTTGGATACTATACCCATACCTATAATATTAAATAGATATAATTGTATAATTATGTTATACTTAACGAATTCAACTTTTTTAACGAATCCTATTTTAGGTACTAACTACTCCTAGTAATTCTAGTGCAACTTTAAATCCGGAAGCTCACGAATTCAAATATAAGTTAAGATCCACAAAACCTGCAGTGAAGTGTAACGAAGAATCACATAAAGATAAACTGGAATACTGTAAAAAGATTAAAGGTAAATATAACTGGTACATGTAAATAATCGAGAATTCGATTATATTCTATTATTACTCTTGCATTATAATTGTATATACGAGCACATTATATAGTTTTATATATATATATATTAAAATTATATAATTGCAATGTCATGTGAATGCAACTTAACTAATTAATTTATTAATTAACAATAATAGTGCTCTGCATCGTAGAAACCCATTCGTGCTTCAAAGTAGCCTAATTGCGTCCGAGGAAAAGGGACATTTGCGCCCAAATGATAAGGTCCTCTACTTATCGAATTATAGCCCGAATTCGCTCATTTTGCATTCTATTTTTTGATTTTCTTCTTTACGTCTAACTTTAACTGTGCCTTTGTTAATTTATTTTCTTTTTAAGTAGGTTTCCACTTAAATTAGCAAGTATATACTGTATATATTAGTACCTATATATTGAATATATCGATCGTATAAATGTATACTGTCGTTCATCGAGGTATTACAGTTAAAATTTGTATCGTACGTATTCCGGCGTATAAATTGGCAACGTTGGATGAATTTAACTCGTTTTTACTAAAAATATTTTGTGCGCTAATGGACTATAGTTTTGGGTGCACATGGGCTATGAAAAAAGTGTTTTGGGCGCAAATGGGCTGTATCCTTTTTCTTCAGGTTATCAGTCATTTCTTTATTATATTATATGTAGTGGTTGAGTATACCAATTTATCTAAGTCTATGTTTATTGCTTGTATAATATTATCAGTTTTATATATTACGTGGATAGTGGATTTAATACAATACAATCTGTAATTATTTATGGAACAATATTTTCAATAATTACTTAATATGTATTATATATAAAAACAATTACCTAGTTTTGAAGATAAATTAGGTATTTTATTTGTGGTTTGTGAAAATGTAAAAGTTTGATAATGACTCATTGGCACTGCAGCGCAGTAACCTATACCCGATATACTTTCGAAGTGAACGTATATCTGACTGAAAACACTATCGACGTTATTGAACACGTAAATTATTTGATTTGAAAAATTCCAATTGAACGATATATTATCGTATTATAATATTATTTTGTATAAAAACATTCACCCTGATAAAATGTAATACTTAGCGAATAATGTGAATGTTTAATGTATGTATAATAATTGTATACAGTATAGGTACGCAGGGAGACTTGCGTTCCTCACGGAAATGAAAATGATCGTAAATCGTTTACAGGACGACAAAAAATTAATTGGAACACGGTGTATTTCTTTTAATTTTTTTTTTATTCGTTTATTATAATCGCCAACTTGTACCTATATTTTATTTCCATATTTGGAAGTTGGAGTGGTAACTATAATATTAGGTATAGTACAAAATAATATACTATGAAGTATGTAGGTTTTATAATATTATTCATTTGTCGGTAATTTGTTAGCACTATGAGGATATATACGTATGTCGTGAATATTACACGTTACATCACTGTTCACTAATAGATCATGACTTATAACGATCCGATGGTATTATTATAGGCGGTTCAGATTTTATGGAGACCAAAGAAAATTTTCAATTTAAGGCGGCTCTCCGTAGTGAATATTTAAGGAGTATTATATAGGCAATAATTAAATTGATCTAATGACGTTTCGTGTATGTGTGTACAACAATGTATGATTGCGTGATATAGCATGCGGGTTTAGAGTACGCACTCGCATGCACATGTCAAATTATTTATTGTAAATATTATTACGCTCATAATTATTGTATTGAAAAGACCTAAACTAGTTCCAATTTATAGACTTATGCTTTTTTTTAAAAATAATTTTAATGACAGATTTAAATTTATAATGAACTCTATTTTGGATCGTACGAAGCCAATTTTTAATTTTATTAATATTATAACAATAAATCTATATTTTACTTTTTTAAAATATTAACGATTTTGAAAATATTATTTTTGGAAATGTACTATTTAAAAAAAAATTCTTAATAATGTAATTCGTACGATCCAAAATAGAGTTCTTTACAAATATAAAATTGTTTTCAGAATTGTTTTTTAAGTAAAACTAAAGCCAATACGTTGGAACTCGTTTAGGTCTATTTTGCCGTAAATATTCACTACGGAGAGCCGCCTTAATGTCCATCGAGGCGTCGATGACTTCGTGTTATAGGTAGATTATAGGGTTTGGTTTTTGGTCTATCAGTCCGTGACGACTGTTGGTTATTACGTTACGAAAAACGAAATACCTACAGAATTTACGCCGTTTCAGGACGATCGTGGAGAACATAATTATGAGCGTTATACTGTTACTGCGTTGACTGTAGTCTGTAGTCGTATAGCGTGTACTGTACTATAGTAGTCTAGTACTATATTGAATATTGTTGTATATTGAATACACTACTCGTGTAAAAGAGCGGGAAAGGAGTTAGTAGGAACATAGATGTCGTTATTGTCGGCGAAATGGATAAATTTCTTCCTCCATGACAGCCGTGTTCTGTGGCATGTGTTCGTGTGTTGTCGTCCATTTTGCGAGGCTTTATTTTTTTTTCTAATGGTAACACGAATGATATCTCACTAAATACGTTGACCGTTCGGTTTTTTTTTTTTTATTTATTCTGGTTTTTTTCATCGTGCCAGTGCATTTCGTCTCGTTAGTGACCGATTTTTCGGTACATATTTTCGGGGTACGGCTGTGGAAAGTCACTGTGACAGACTGGGCACGTTGACACAAGCCGCACAGCCGTAAGTAAAAATAATAAAAATTCCTGTTCGATCCGTGCGCGTATGTGATAGTCTCCGTCGCCGTATGTGTGTTTGTGTGTGTGCCTGTGCGCGCCGCCGTCTAGTCATATAAGGCTACCCAGTGGAATTTGGCGTGTGTGCACATGGTTTTCGGTGTGGAAAACTTCAGGTAAACTTGTTGAAAGAAAGAAAAAAACTTTCGTATCGCCGTATGTGTACTTGATAAATATGTGCGTCGCGCTTCAAAACTGAACCGTAATAATAAAGTCGTCAATACCACACGTATTCCGTTTTTTTCTATTTATTTTAAATGTTCCTACGCAAGGAGGCGACAGAAACAGGTAAGCAACAGCCGTTATTTGCTTGTCCAAATTGTTCAGCATTCCGTTCTTTTTAATTGTATTATTTTTTCGGCATGTGTGCCACGGGATCGTCATATGTGAAGCGAAAATTAAGTCGAACGACGGTCGCCATTGATATTCAATAGAATCGTGTGATAGGCGTTCTGTTATTGTATAGGTTAACTCGAAGAGTCATACTCGTTGATAACCTACAAAAATATGTGTGCATTATATTCAATATTCAAAGGTTTTCTTTTGTGATTTTCTCTGACGAGTTATTAATCTAATGACACTTGGTTTTGACAGTTTTATTATAGTATAATGACTAGACGACCATTTTCGAGTTTGTAGGTGGTTGTTATTATTATTTTTTATATAGTTTAAAAGTTTGGTTTTTTTGTTTTTTTAATTAATTTATCATCTATTTAGTGTTTTTTTTTTTTACTAGTTTACTACTCGTAAATATATATTTTCTTCATATCATACCTACATATCTGGAGTTTGACTGGCAAATTAATTGAACATTTATTTGCTATAATACCTAGTAGTAATATTGTTTTTTATTATTGGTCCACGCCCCTAATACCCAAGTTTATTTCATGTTGTCTTAACATTGGTATCTAATTTGATTAACAATTATAATTTTTCTATACTACCTATATCTACTATTTTTTTTTTTTTTTTAATTAAAAAAAAAATCAATCGTGAAACTATAACACAATTTTCAATAGGTATCCTATACCTACTTATAAATGGGTTAGAAGTTAATATTGTTTTATTATCTATTATCAATTTGTAAAAAATGTTTTAAGAGACATCTTAAAATAGGATATTTTAGTTAACTACAACAATATGTGACAATCAATAGTATTTGTATTGTGTTTTAAATTGTACAGTGAAGTTACATGATATATTTACTTGTTTTCTTTAAATTAATATCAATTAAGTAAATGTTCTAAGTTTATTTCAGCTGTATTGAATTTATTTAATATTTTAATTGGAAGTATATCGAGATATTAGTAATAATTATTAATTTAAAAACAATAGCCCACTATTATAAAATATAATATTTTTTCATACCTATTAAATAACTAAAATATCTTTATGATTTATATAAAATTTTAGTGTACCTACCAGTGGTGTATTTAAGATTTTGTCAAGGGGAAATATGTATCTGAAAATATAAATTGTATATGTAAGAAACCATCTATGCTTTTTTTAAGTAGGTACCCAATTCCAAACTTGATTCATTTTTACCATGATTTAAATAATATGGAGTAATAATTTATAATATCATATCAATAAAGAATACTTAATGATAACATTGTTATCATAGATCATAATTGTATTTTAATGTAAAATTATAGAAATAAAATGGCAAGGTAATATTTTTTACTAGGTTATAATGAATAACTTTCATTTAATTAACTTTAAAGTATGCATCTACCTAACTAGGACTAAAATGCTAAATGCAATTTTATACCTAACTAAAATTTATTTTTATATATTTACAATTAAAATGTTAAATAGGTAGGTAACCATATAATATATTAGTTATGGGCAGTGCTTAATATTTTTTTTTCTTTTTAAATTAGTAACATAGATGGGGTTTTGAAATTTAATGCCCACTCTTTGTGCACAATGTTCATGCATTGTCAGACAATATAAATCTTAAATGTATTATGAAATTAAATAAGTATAAGTATTATTTAGGCCCATAAACCATAATATACTAGGCAGTCTGTCTGCAGGCAATCGATTGGCTGCCAATACCTGGAATAATAGCTGCCTAGTGTGCGGGCTCCAATAAACTGCCATCTATTGGATTGGCTGCGGCAGCCAGATTGCTTAGTGTGTTATGGGCCTTAATGTTAATTAAGAGTAGTTTCCTAACAATTCTAACCTAATTTATATTGCTAATTGTTATTGTATGATAACATGCTTAACATTTACAATAAAATTGTATAAAGTTTATATATTACAAATAATACATATTAACTAGGTATTAGAGTTTTTAAAAAAGTAATTGTAGATTATTACGTAAATTATTTAATTGTGAAATACAGTGCTATAGGAAAATTGGGTATAAAATGTTCTGAATTAGTTATTAATAAATGATAAAATTTATTGTTAAATAAAAAAATTAATTTAATTAAAATAATCATATGAAAATAAATAATATAATATACCTATTAAATTTGATTTATAATTTATTAACATATTGAAATTAAATATTACTTACATAATATAATTAGAATAATAATATAGGTATAGGTAATTACTATTATTTGTACATTATATTATTAATTATACTTGGGTCATAATACAATACCTAGACAACGTAAGATTATCTACATAATCCATTAAAATTGGGCAGTGTATACTGTACACTTTAGCCTGGTATTATATTACATTGCCCAATTATAGCATACACTATAATATTAATATATCTAGTTGAATTCTGTAATAACTATAAATAACATAACATAATATGAAATTTTTATGTTATTTAGATTTTTAAAAAACCATCATAACCTTAAGTGAGATTATTTTAATATTTTATTTGTGTGAAACAAATACATTCAACAGTTTTTACTGTTTTATTAAAATACTTAAGAAATATTAGTAATAATTATTAAATAAATTAGTTATATGAAAATGTGAAATAAAGGGATAGCAATTGGTTATTTTAGTGTAGATACCTACTTTTAAGTCTTATTTTAATTAATTTATAAGGATAGATATTTAGGTATTACATAATTTGTATATGTAGCAATAAATTCTTGTTTAATGCTAAATTTTTTATATTATTGAAATTTGTTTTTATGTTATGATAACAGGGTATATGTACATGAATGGGGACGTAGGAAGAATTTCAACTGGGGTACATTATAGTTCCTCCGAACCACTAACTGTTTCTACTGCCACAAACACTTCTTACAGGTAAATATACATTTATTGTATTATGTTATTTTGAAAACACATTATAATACACGTTATTAGAATTTAAAGTTAAATAATAGGTGTATATTGATTATTAGTGTTGTAATGTTTCTATAGTAATATAATTTTATTATTTATATAATATAAAATAATAAAATTTATATAAATAAGATATTATATTAGTGTCAAGGTTGTATCTGAGGGAGGTTTAGAGGTTTAAACTCCCCAACATTTTTATGTTTGTAATTATAACATATTAAAGATGAAATCGGTATTATTAAATATATAAACATTTTACACTTGTTAATATGTTTAACTAAAATATTAGTTAGTTTAATTTTTAACTACAATATAGGTAATATTGATTTATCAATTTATACTGTCTATTACGAAATGTTTTGAATTAATATATTTTATTATTAATTGCACGTAATTAGAACCTAATGATATTAAAAATATTCAATATGGTGTCGAATCGTTGCTATATTATAATCTTCTATAAATATTTTTAAAAGTAATAATTTACTTTTATAATTTGTAGAAGAAATATATTTTTTATTTTGAGTTTTAAAATTAATAAATGAAATTAACAAATTGTTGATTGTTGATTTTGACTATTAGTATTTTTATAATGACAACTGTTAATAATTTATGATAGTTGCAAATAACAAAGAATATAAAGTATTTATATACTTCTATATAAAAATGTAATATCTCACGATATGTTATTAAAAAAAATGTCTTATATACCTAAGTTGAGTATTGGCCATTTCTAATATTATGATATAGGCAAAAGTATGTTTTATCCTATGGTGATTTGTTTAGTTTGATGGTAATCCCCTACTATCATATATTATGTATTAGATAAATATTCTATGTAAATTTGTTTATATAACTAGGTATAACAAAATTAAATAAAGTAAATAATGTTTTAATATTACTTAAACTGTATTATTAGAAGCTTCATATTAATTAAATTGTAGTAAAAAATTTGTTTTCTCAATTCTAATAATATTTATTTAATAAATTTATGTATATTTTAAATTTACTTAAATTTGATATGGGTATTAAACTTTAATTCATTTTAATCATCATAAATTAAAGTTATCTGCGGCAGACTATTTCTGTATTATTCATTATAATTAGGGCTCGGAAGTTGATGTATTTTGCATTGTTCTTTGGAACTTTTTAGACGATGCTTTCCTGGCCACAAATGTGTTTCATTAGCATCTGAATTTAAACAACTAAATTTTATTTTGTATTTTATTGCATTTTTTGTGTTTATTACTATTTATGTTTTTTTTAACATTTTTAGTTATTTTTAGTGATTTCACACTAGTTATCGTTTCTTGTTGACCATTACGCCGATAACTAAAAAATTGGAAATTACCATGGACTTAGATTAGTCTAGTAATTAGACTAGATTAGATCAATCCGATTTTATATTATAGCTCGTATTATAGACATTATTTGTCATTATGTCATATTTTAAGCTATTTGTAAGCTTTGATAAATGTACCTATATAGAATTTTATAGTAAAATATTTAAAAAAATGTATTTTTATAAATTTAAAACAAATATTTGTAATTTTTTAGGTCATTTTTTGATGTTTTTAACGTCATAAACTTCCAAGCCCTAATTATAATAAATTATTCTTATTTTTTAAGTTAATACTATAATAAAAAAAATATATATTATTTCTAGTTCCATAAATGGAAGTTATGAAGTGTCGGCATCGGATAGTAGAAATAGTACAACCATTTTAACAGGAAATAATAGCACAATGGTGAACGCAGAAACTTCTACTGATAATATATCAGTAGAACATCTCAAACAACTTTTATCAAATCAATTAGAATATTATTTTTCAAGGTAAATTAAAATCCTAAGAACTATTTGTCTAAAATCCCAAAATTAAAATTATTTCTTTTAATTAATATTAAAAATATGTGTTAAATTTGTTAAATAGAGAAAATTTGGCAAATGATGCATATTTGTTATCACAAATGGACAATGATCAGTATGTACCAATATGGACAGTTGCCAATTTTAATCAAGTAAAGAAATTGACTAATGACATTAATTTGATTACTGAAGTACTGAGAGGTAAAAATTTGGTTTATAAATATTTTGAGTTTTATAATTAATCATTATTTATAATTAGAGTCGCCAAATGTACAAGTTGATGATGAAGGATTAAAAGTCCGCCCAAATCATAAACGTTGTATTGTGATTTTACGTGAAATCCCTCAAAGTACACCAATTGAAGACATAAAGGTTAGTTGAAATATTTAATTTAAAAATGTTACATACTCGGAAGTGTCCCTAAACTATTTTTCAATTTAATAAATAATTACATATAAAAATGTACAAACTAAAATATATATATATATATATTGTTAAACTGATTATAATTGTTAACTTTTTTTCCTTCAGGACTTTTATATTAAGTAGATAATAAATCCACAGATATAAATATATGTATCAATAATTTGTGCATAAAAATATTTATTTTTATATATAAATTGTCTATGCTGTGTATAGCTGCATTTTTCACCCTCTTAAGACTATCCTGTAGCATACCTATAAATTAGCAATATCATTTATTTTTGTTGTACTTTTGAATAATTCAAAAATTATATGTATAATAGTAATTAATTAAATTCTAAATACCACTAAAATAAAAAAAAATTATATATATATTTGATCAACACATTTGAATTAAAAAACTAATTGGATAAGATAATATTAAAATAATAAATATTTTTTATATTTACAGGGATTATTTGCAGGCGAATCTTGCCCTAAAATGATATCATGTGAGTTTGCTCATAATAATTCATGGTATATTACTTTTGAAAATGATGAAGATGCACAAAGAGCATTTTTGTATCTTCGTGAAGAAGTTAAAGAATTTCAGGTTTGTAATAATTTTTTTTTTTTAGTCCGATAGTACTGAAGATAATTCAGTTTAGTAATCATAGCGTGTGTTTTGCACTGATGATGGTAACTTTGTTACTGAAATACGTATTTGCTTAAAATAAAAGTAAATTTTTTGTGGATTTGGGTTTTTATTTATTTAAATATATTATCCACAAGTCAATACTTAAACTATAAATAAAAAAATCATAGTGAATGAGGAAAATTAAAAATACGAAAAATTAAAAATAAACGATAACAGATAAGAAAAATTACAAATTTAAACTGTTTAACGACGTTTATCATGTGTGTTTTAGCTAAATAATTTTAATTGAAGTTCCTAAAATAGATCAAAATTAAAGAGTCCACATTACAAAAATTACTGTTCTCGTGGAAATTCAATTCAAAACTAACAATTAAGTTTTAAAAACTACACTTATTTAAAAATAAGCAATAACGTAAAAATATGCACTTTAAGTTTTCGTATGTCAACTGGTAGTATTATGAAATACATTATGTGTAAAATCGTGTTAGCATTTAGAATAAGCAAAAAAAATATTTGCAATTGCTACAAGTTCACAGCCCTGGTTATTATATATCTATAAATATTTGGGTATTTAAATTATAGTATTTATTTATTTAGTATTTAAATTCTTTGTATAAAATAATTTATGATATAATATACCAAATTATGATTTTTAGTGATTGCTTATTACTGACTGTAGTACAACTGAAGTATTAAGGCTTTGTTTTTAATGTTTAAAAGTCATTTTGTTTTTATGTTAAAATATTTTTAAATACATGTAATGAATTGCTTGTGATATTTCTCACATTTTATATGAATTTTATGATCTACCAACTGAAGTCTTGTTAAAAAAAGTTTTGTTTATAATTAATTTAAGAATTATTACATATTTAGCTTTTTTATGTTGAAATTTCTTTAAATCAGTGATTCCCAACCTGGGGGGCACGCCCCCCAAGGGGGCTGTAAATACATTGCTGGGGAGGCGCAAGTAGTCATTACGAAATACATTGTTTTTTAATTTTTTTTTATTTATGTGGAAAAACTATAAAATTAATAATTGTCCATTATCATTCATTGCTAATTACTCGTTATCTGTGTTAATAATTAATAATAAATAAACTACATTTTTATACTTTCTACATTGTAACTTAAATAAATATTTAAAAAAATTATTTTTACTTATTTCTATATTTTAAACCAAATAAACCTTTTTTAAAAAATTTTAATTTTTGGGGGGGGCGTGAAATTTTTGAAAATTTACAAAGGGGGCGTAGAATAAAACAGGTTGGGAAACACTGCTTTAAATACATGTAAAAAATAAATTGCTTGTGATGATATTTTTCACTTTATATGAATTTTATGATAGTTCATTACATGCACTACCAACTGAAGCATTATTTTAATATTTCTAGTATATAATATAATAAATAAGGATTTATTTTTAAATATTTAAAATTTGTAATACAATGTTATATTATATAATTTAAATTCTTTGTATACAATTACTTATGATGATAATATACCACTTTATGATTTTTAGTGATTGCTTATTACATGCACTACCAACTGAAGTATTGTTTATAATGATGTTTAAGAATTATTACATATTTAGCTATTTCATGTTGAAATTACTTTTAATACATGTAAAAAATAAATTGCTTGTGATGATATTTTTCACTTTATATGAATTTTATGATAGTTCATTACATGCACTACCAACTGAAGCATTATTTTAATATTTCTAATATATAATACAGGGTTATTCAAAATGATTCATCCAATTTAAAATACTTACATATATTTATATATTATATTTAGAACAATTTTTTATACATTAAATTAAAGAAAAATATGTCAAGTTTAATTAATTATACTTATAAATGTTCTATGTGAGCTCCTTTGGTCACACGAATAACATCTAGTCGGTAGTCAAATTCTTGACTTACACGGACTGTGTTGAAAACTCTAATTCTTTTCACATTATCATTGGATACACGAGGTCGACCTGTGTTTTTTCCTTTGCACAAACGCCCTGTTTCTTCAAACTGATTATACCATCGACGTATACTCTGAGCAGTCGGTGCATCGATACCATAATGACGATGAAAATCACGTTGCATAGTTATTATCGATTCACACTTTGAAATTGCAACACACAACATTATTTGTGCTGTCCGGTCGACATATTTGCGGAAACTAACATATCGCCTTAAGCAATAATTTAAAAATAATGAATTAGTGATATTGTAAAACTTGGGATTATCCTCTATTCATTCTACATAATTTGATAAGATAAAATTTATATTTAACCATTTTATAGCTATCTTAAATTGGTTGACTCATTTTGAATAACCCTGTATAATAAATAAGGATTTATTTTTAAATATTTAAAATTTGTATTACAATATTATATTATATATTTATATAATTTAAATTCTTTGTATACAATTACTTATGATGATAATATACCACTTTATGATTTTTAGTGATTGCTTATTACATGCACTACCAACTGAAGTATTGTTTGTTTATAATGATGTTTAAGAATTATTACATATTTAGGTTTTTCATGTTGAAATTTCTTTAAATACTTGTAAAAAATAAATTGCTTGTGATGATATGTTTCCTTTTATATGAATTTTATGATCGTTCATTACATGCACTACCAACTGAAGCATTATTTTTTTTAAATGTTTAAATTTGTATTATAATTTATATATTATGTAATTTAAATTATTTTTATAAACTTATGATGATTATATACCACTTAATGATTTTTAGTGATTGCTTATTACATGCACTACCAACTGAAGTATTGTTAATAAAGATTTTAACCTTTATGTTAAAACCTTTTAAATTTATGCAAAAAATAAATTGCTTGTGATGATATTTTCACTTTATAATGAATTTTATGATTGTTAATTACATGCACTACCAACTGAAGCATTATTTATTGATTCTGATTTACAATTTAATAATTGAAAATTTCTTTCAAAATATTTAAATTAGTTATAAACTTATAAAATATAAATAATGTAAATATGTATTTTAATATAATACAAATTTAATTTATTTTCATATAGTTATTAATGATTTACCATTTTAGTTTTTTTTATTACGTGTACTTCAAACTTAAATATTATTAATGTTTAATTTATTTATTTAAAATAAGATTTAGACATTTTTTAATTTTTGATGTACAAATTTTATGACTGTTGGATATAATGTTGAGGAATCAAATTTTTAATGATTATTTATTCCTAATTCTTTATTTTTAAAGTTATGATTAGCTAGGTTTTTATGCATACACATTTTAAATAAAAATATATTTTTTATTTATATTTAATTATTTTAAAGGGCCGTCCAATAATGGCACGTATTAAAGCAAAACCAATGAATCGTATGGCGGCACCAATATCATCTGGTACTGTAGCTGGAATACCGGTTATAAAAACTGTTAATGGTTTTAGAACTCCTCCTATGCAAGCTCAACCTATTAATCCATATATAGATCAAGGCGCTAATGTAACATCAGCTGGACCACCGGCACCACCACCACAACATCCTCAGACTACCAGACTGTTTTATACAAATGGAGGACCAGCTCAATATGCACCAGTCAATTATGCTGCTAATCTACAAGTATATGTAAGTATATCTGAAATGTAAATTAAATAATTTTTTTAAAAAAATTTATTTAAAGTTAATTAATGAAAATACTATTATTAAGTTACAGCAGCAGCAACAATCTCCTTATTATCCTACAAACATGATTCAGCATTGGGCTCATCCAGCGACAGGTGCATATTATGCAGCTGATATTAGTGGATTGTTTTCTGTTAATGGATTAGCTCCTCAAGGAGGTTTTACTAAGCCTCAAAATACAAGATTTAATATTTCGCGTGCACCGTAAGTATATTCCTACAAGAAAATCAATTATTTAAAATATACTAATATAATTATAATTGTATATGTTATATTCATTAATTAAATTAAATGATTTATTGGACAGTGGTAGAAGCAGTGGTAAAATGCGGCACAATTCTGTCAGTGGTAGTGAGTATTATCGAAGTTCAGCTTCAGATAGTGGTTTACCGTCACGTCCTGGTAGTTATACATCAAATGGAAGTTTAACCAAGTCTTCTAGTAGTAGTGGATCATTACATATTTCTAATGCTACAAGAAACTATGTTGACAATCAAGACTCTTCTGTAGTGGATAGACAGTCTGGTGGAACAATCAACATACCTAAAGACCCAACATCGTTACCACCACCTAGGTATTTATTATTTTTCACAAGTAACAATAAAATATTTGATTTGTAATTTTATTAATATAATAAATCAAACCTAAAAGCATTTATTATATTTGTTCATGCAAATCTGTAAATTGTTAATATTTTATTTATAAAGAAATTTGATAGTAGATAACAATGATAATTGATTACCAAAAAAGAAGAAATAAAAGAGAAACTATTGATTTGGGTAGGTTATAGGTGTGGAGGGTATAGTGTTGTATTTTGATTGAAATTTGAATGCTATGAATCATCATTTTTGAGATTCTGAGTAAAGTTTAGTTAGTAATATATGTAATTATAAATTATTGATTAAAATTTTCACATATTTATTAAAATGCAAAAAATCCGTTCCCTAATTTCCAGTATTAATAAATGTCAAGGAAAAAAACTGCGATATTTCATGATAACTCGAGCAATTTTGAATTTAGAGACTTGAAAATTTTATTTAGTATTCACATAGATACTTTATAACAGGGGTCGCCAACCAGTCGATCTTTCTAGGAATATAGGTAGATCGTAATTTTAGCATTATCGGTCGATCGCGTAATAAATAATCGGATAATGTGGACTGTTGTATTCCAGAAATTTAGCATTATCGGTAATAATATTTTCTTTGAAATATGGACCTTTTTTTTTTTTTTTGCTCATCTAACAAAAAGACCTAAATTTCCTAGATGTCGATCACCAGGGACTTAAAATTTCAAATGTAGCTCACTTGTTTAAAAAGGTTGGCGACCCCTGCTTTATAATATATATGTGATAAAATTTTGGAACCTGACGTTCCAATGACGTTAATTTTTCTACAAAATATAGGACTGAATATTACATAAAATTCTCGTTTTAAGTATATAATGTTTGATAAAATTGGTAATTTAGACATTAAGGTCTGAAAATTTTACTTACGTATACATATATATTACTTAACATCATATCAAAATATTAGAAAAACCCCAAGTCCAAATTGTTTTTTAAGCTGTTTAAAGTTAATATTTTTAGTTTAAATGAAAATCTTAAAATCCATACAAATATTCTTCTTATTATTTTTCAGTACATTAAGAATAAAAATTAGAAAAGCCAAAAAATTTTTAAATTTTATTGCAGCACATTGATTATATGTTAACGATTTCCAAAATATTAGGAAAATCTCAAGTCTCATTTTTTGTTTAAAGTTGAAATTTCAGTAAAATCAATATATAAAGTATTCTTATGGATTTTTCTTATTAGGTATATTACAATATTTTATAATAATAAATAAAATTGACAAACGTTTTTCTAAAAATTTTCAAATTTTATTGAAGCTTAAATACATTTTACTTAACTCAGTTCCAATTAATTGTGATTTATTACATTTACGATTATTTTTTTTATAGCTTTTTAAAGTATAAAAAAGAAAAGCTGTTAATCCTGATTAATCTTATTAATGATATAGATGTGCAAATCATAGTGTTTAATTTTAATTAGAATTTGAATGCAATGATAAACCATTGCATTTGAAAAAAGTATTTTGAGCGAAGTTCTATTAGGTGACTAGGGGTTTTATGAGCATTTATATTGAACTTAGAGGCTTGAAAATTTTATAGGGTGTTCATTTATATACTATATGTGTGACAAAATTTTGCGTTTTATATATTTAATAAAAAATGTCAAAATTTTAATCGATACCTACATTATCTGACTGAACTTCGCTCGGAATCGTTTTTTTGAATGCAATGGTTTATCATTGCATTCAAATTCTAATTAAAATTAAAATTAAACATTATGATTTGCACACCTGTATCCCTGCAGCAGGAGTATCAGTTCTTCTTTTTTATCTAATTAGACTATTAGAGTTAATATCCATTATTTGAGTATTTTATTATATTATTAAAATAATTATATATTCATTTAGATATAGACGAAGGAAGAAAGATGATGAACTAGGACCAGAAATAATTTCGGGTACTATACCTCAACAACCAACTGGATCACAAAGTTTTGATTTGGCGGCTGATGCGTTCCCTCCATTACCTCCTCAAGTAGTGTCTATACCGTACCAATCACCTACTTCATTGCCCCATGACCAGTTATCACCTCGTAATCACTTTGATCATAGGTAATTAAACTTATTTTGTTTATAATTAAATTTGTATTATTTCTTTATAGAACTAATTTTTTGAAATTGTAATGTATTTATATTTTATTAATTATAATAATATATTTAATTAATTTTGTAAATTTGTTTATTTTTTTTTTTTTTTTTATTAAATTTAGTTAAATTTTTATAAAATGTATTTATCGTTATTTTTATTTATTTATTTGTACAATTAAATATTTTTGCATGAAGAAAATGGTGTATAGATATAACTAGTTTGTTTTTATATTGTAGGATTTCTGTAATTTCATCATCAAATATACCGGTAGTTCAGCCTGAACCTTCTGTGTCTAAGACTGAAGACATAGTTCCATTTGTAAGTTCAGATAGTTTAACAAATGGTTCACAAACAGTGCCACCTGTTGTTCGGTCTGTATCCACTGCTGCAATTGTTGATGATATATCCAATATGTCTCTAAGCTCTACGAATTCACACCCAAAGGTATTTGTTTGAATTTAATTTTGTAGTAATAACTTTGATGCTATTTATTTGAATTAATAGATTCAGGATGTTATTACAACTTCAAATTCTGTAATAAACCCTATACATAAGACTGTAATATCAGCAAAATCTGAAGTGCTAACTACTACACCCAAAGCCAATGGTACATCTCTTAATAATAAATCAAATGTATCTACTCATAAAGCTGCGTCTCCATCACAATGTGCTTGTGTCATACCACAACCACCTACTTTTTCTGCAGATTTGGCTAACAATAATCCTGTTCTTAATGGAAATGGTTCTCCAAATATTGGTCTTAAATTAAGTTATGCACAAGTTGCACAACATCATAAAGAAAAAATTGAAAACCATGTTCCTAATATCACGTTTGGTCAATCTTCTATTGTCGAAGAAGAAAAAAAAGAAGAAACTCAAGCAATTGTGACTTCTCAATCTAAACAATCAAATCTCCAAACAGGTAAATGATGAAAAACTATGATAATTTCTAGTCATTGAAATATATATTTCAAAATCTATAACATAGTCTTATAACAATACAATTCTAAATGAAAATTTGGGGTCTGATACATTTGCCTAATAATATCAAACTATATTATAAATAAATTTGTGTCAAAAATTATTAAAAATCAATAAAATATTATATTATACCATGTTATTTACAAATTAACTTACATTTAAAATTATACAACTAATAATAACACATTTCTCTAATAAAATAATGTAGAAAATCTAATCAAACTTTATAATACTTTTTCTTAGTAATTTGTAATTAGTTTTTAATTAATAAAATTAAGTATTATTTAAAAACAAAAAAAAAAATTAAAATGCTATTGGTATTATTAAATTTTTTGATCACGTTCAAATTTTCAATATTTTATTTTAGTACAAGTTAAAAACACTTTGTGTGATATGGTGAGAAAATATCTATAAATAAAAACTTTCCAAATGACACATTAATAATTATAAATTATTGAATTTCTTTTTTAATTGAATTATCTTTATCATTTTATGTACAATTACAAATTATAATATATTATCTCAGTAGGTTAATCCAGAAGAAGTAATTACTTAGTATGGTATTACATGTTTAATATTAATATTTTTATACAAATATAATTTTAAATTAGTTTTATAAAATGTTTAATATTTAAAGGTATTGATTTATTATTTTGTCTTATTAATATAATTTTTTAGAGAGTTCTTTAACAAATCGGTCTGGTAATAAAGGACATAGGGCTACAAATTCTGAGCGTGGAACAACTCCTAGGAAAGATAAGTCATCTAAATTCAACCATACTAAGTCGCCTAAGTAAAATTTAATAAGGCCTGAATACTAGTTTTGATTCAACTTTTAAATTACAGTTAAGTAAGTATTAACATTTATTTGAAGATAATTTATTTTAAATTTTTATTAATGTTAAAGTATTATATAATTGACATTTTTATTTTTTTAAGAGGAGAGGTTATGTTTGTTGCTATAAATATAAATAATTAATGTTTTCACCTATATTTGTTAGAAGTAAATAAAAATTTAATATTTTTAAAACATCTCGGTATATAGGTAATATATTATCTATGATTAATTTTTCAGTATTAAAATCAACACCAATTCACTAAGAGTATGGCAAATAAGTTGAAGGAACTCTGGACGGTATTGATATTAAATTATAACATTGTTTTATGCTTAAATTGCTAGGCTTAAAATAACAGTGATTAATAAATACATCCCCGTCCTGCTGTCATTATATTCTAATCATGTTGTCCAAATTATTATGTTTATTGTTAGTTTTTTTTATTACATAAGTTTAGTATCTTATGATTGTTTCCTTTAATGAAAAAATGCATAAAACAAAACAACTTTGAAACATAACTACCTAGTGATATATACATCATCAATGTATGTAAGTATATATATAAATATATACTTGTGTATATACAATTAAAATAACATAACTGTGATAAAAAAATTATACATTAACATACATACGTTTATGTTTATGTATTATACATATAATGTATGACCTTTGAATTATTTGTAGTCTTAATTGACTTTAACATAGGATAATTGCATTGATAAAGTATTATGTTTCAATTTATATTTTTTCAATAATTTCTCCAATTTATTTTCAAATATATTTTAAGCTTTTAATATTCTGCTTAATTTCAATTTTTCAGTTACTGATATTTATTTTGGACGTTATTTAATATTTGTTATTATACTTAATATTTACAACATACAGTATGTCCTACAGATTTGCTATTTTTAATTGGTAGGGTAAATGTTAAATCATTTTTTTAATGTAATAGCGGGGGACATCATGTATATACATATATATAAATATGTGTGATTTGTATTGACTGAATGGATTTGAACAAAATTAAATAATTAATTATGATAAATATTTTTCATATATTTAAGCAAAATTTAAAGTTGGTTAATTTAAAAAGGAGTTATAATAATTTTTACATTTGCTTATCACAGTGTTGTTATATTTTTCATTAATTATTTGGTTCTGACGAATTAAATTATAAAATGCTTATTTATATATATGTACATAATATAAGCATTGTTGTTTTGTTATGTATTTTATTTTAATATACAACCCTATGCAAATAAGTTTATATATTTGTTGCGATGAATTTTATTATTTTCAATTGTATTCTAGATTAAAAAGTGTTAAAATAACCTATAATATTAATGATACATTTGTCATCCGCATCCATTAATGGACCAATTTTATTAATTTATTTATTATATAATATTTTTTTTTACATTCTTATTTAACTTTATTTGTTAATATTTTAATTTATATGAATAATAATAAAAAAAAAGTATCTATATATAAAACAAGGGTGACAATATTATAGTTTATAGATATAGTTGAAAATTTAAAAAGAAAATGAAATACAGCTTATTAAATAATAAGAAATGTTCATCACATTATTATTAAATGAAAAACTTATAATTTTGTAACAAAAAATTTTGTTTATCTTTTAAAATGAAAATGAATGAAAAGTATAAAAAAAAAAAAAAAAAAAAAAAACATGAACAATTGTTTATTTTACCTACCAAAACCAAACCATAATGGAAGAATGCTAAACATTTCAATTAATAATTTATTCTAATGTTTAGCGTATACTTTTCTTACATATGTTGTATTTAAATGTAAATTAGTTGATATAAATTATCACAAGTTAGCATGGGTTTAATTATCTTTTTTTCTGTCTTATTGTATTCTGTCTTTTTTTATTTATTTATTTTTATTGTTATTTTCATTATTATTTTATTTTTTATAATAGATCTTTAATGTTATTATAATTAAGCAAAACATTTTAGATCAACCTCAAAAAATATTACATAACTACACATACATACATACATATAAATATGTATACATAATACAATATACTTAATATAACATTGGCCTAATTCATATATGGTTATAATATAATGATTATTGCTAAATTTTTATTTATGAGGTTTGTATTTGATTAAAATTGAGCTTCTATATTTATTGTTCATGGTCCCAAAAAATATAAAATAGGTTTTTGTACTTCAAACTTAAATATCTCATGAGTTCATACCTACTTTATTTACTTCTTTATTTCTTGAATAACATTTTATTTTAGACTAAAATTAAAAGATTTTATTGTTTTATCTAGAAAAAACGTTTTCAAAAATATTAAGAACTATGTTTAAATAATTACCATGCTTGAATTTTTATGATTTGGTTAAATATAAACTTTAAAGACAAATATTGTTAACTTTATTTTCATAATTCATGTAAAGATTACAAATAGTTTATTATAATTTTGTTTTATGTTACATCGTGGTTGATACATTTTAAAGTGTATTATAATGGCCATAAACGTGTTATGTTTGTTGTTTATTGTTTTAAAATAGAGTAGGTTAATGGCTTGAAAAATAAATGATAAAAAAAAATAAGCTCATAATGAAAGTTGGTTAGGTATTGTTTGTTTGTTTAATAATTTTGTTTTTGTTTTAAACTTTGTTTTTAGTTATTTAATTTTGGGTTATATTGTATTATTTTGTAATCTTATTTTAAATGTCACAATATTGGATATTTTTAAATTTTACATTTCAAGAACATTATTAAATGTAATTAGTAGTTGGAAGGATACTGGGATGACATGTTTTTTTTTCTTTTGACAAAATGTATATTTTTTTATTGTGTATATACTTGTTATTTTTTTTCTATTATAATTATTACATATTATTAATATTATTATTATTATTATTATTATTATTATTATTATTATTATTATTATTATTATTATTATTATTATTATTAATATTATTATTATTATTATTATTATTATTATTATTATTACTATTATTATTCGGTACCTATGTAGCTAAATTAACATACATACATATTTAAGTGGAATTAGGAAAATATTTCCCTTAGTACTAGTCATGGAAGTCTAATATTAAATATATATTTATACATAAATATCTATACAATGTGTGTTAGCTTATGGATAATATCATAATTAAATTTCCAATCATTACTTATCTGATTATAGTTAATTATATTTAATTAAACATACATAATTATTGAATACAATTTTAATTGACTATTGATCATATAAATTCTTCACCTAATATATTTAAATATATACATATGTACATAACATGTTTTGTTTTATGGAATTTGCCATTAAAATAATGTATTTTATTATGGAATGAACTTTGGTAATGAGAAGTTATTTTTTCTTTATTAGTCATAAAAACTTAGTTTTTGATTTATAAGATAATTGCTTTGATCATTATTTATAATCCATTAAAAAGAAGAGAAAAAATAATTTGTGAATTGCTATACGTTTAAAACACCGTTTTTCAAATAAAAATTTTTGTTAAAACATCCAAGTTTGATTGGGAAAATATTAAATTATTTTGTAACATACTAGTATAATTTTATAATTAGCCATACACTGACACAATTTGTATATGAAAATATGTATTAATATATTAACTAGATCATATTAAAAATAAAAAATATTTATATATAATGGGAATGAAAATGAAAGATAATTTGTTTATGTATGTTTTAATTTAAATTATCAGGTTATAACATCTAACATATTACCTATATAATATAGTTATTTGTTTTGTTGAATTTTTTTTAGGTGTTAAATGTATATTTTATTGTAGTCATTGAATTAATTTACAAAAGGAAAAAATATTGAAGCTCAATAATTTTATATTATTTCTTTAAACTTGCCTTTGATGATATTCTGAAATTGTTTAGTTCCATTACTTGTTGTAAATGTTTAATTTTGTAATTTAAGTCCAATTAACTAATATATATATATATTTAATTTATATATAAATATTTTAAAATGTATACTCTTTTATCATAAAATGGTAATCAAAAATATTAATTTTCCATGTAGACTACTTCTTTAATAATAAGCTATGATGTCTATAACTACCATCATAGTTCATAAATAAACCTAGAATTCTACTGAAATATTATTAGAAATATAACTATAACAATTATTTGTTTTTCTTTAAAGAATAACAGTATCATTTTAATAATATCTATTGTAAAGAAAAATATTCAACATTGCCCATTATCATATTTGGTATTTATATAGACCATTCAGATTCTTTATAACATTTATAGAATTACACGCTCGCTGCCCTAGTATTCCATAGTATTGGGAATATAATATATTATACTATTTGTTATTGTATAAATTTAACTTATCCCTGATTTCCATATTTCCGTACTGTTGTGCCTAATTCCACTGTTTTTGTTACAATATTATATATAATAAACGTATAAATCTGCGTGTTTATTGATCATATATTATTAATAAATTGTTACATGTTAATTCAAACGGTAACACGATGTTTGTTAATTATAATATAATTTATTATAATTTCAAATCGCATTAACGTTTGAAGCCAGATGACTGATCCATTTATTCTGTTTTAATCGAAAACTATTTTAACTTATTTATATTATATTTTTTAAAAATTCGTAAAAAACTATTATTATACTGATAAATTATAATAATATGAATATTTAAAAATAATAAACGTGGTTATGTAATTGTTTAAGTTGTAAATAATAATTAATATTTTCTTTCAAACTGGATTTCATGACCAACTAGTAAAAATAATAATAATAAAAAAAAAAAAAACATAAATAAAAAATTGATAATTAAAGCTTAATATTTAGTTGTGTTTTCTCCTATCAAAACGGCGTGCGATTCATGTTTTGATGGATGACGTACGAATTTATGTGTTTTATGTTCATGGAGTCTTGTTTGATTTGGAATTTTTGTGATATTTGATTATTAATCTTATAAATAAATACTTACATTATATATATTATATATAAAGAAAAACAAATAGAAGACATTGTTTTATTGTATTTTATCATAGAAATGTAACAACAATTATATGGTAATTGTACGATTATGTATATTGTGTGTTTTATTATTGTTACTAGCTTTGTTTTTTCATTCCTCAAGACAATTCATCTCTATATAATTTTCAAATAGAGTTATTTTAATTAATCAGTAGCGGTATATGATAATGAAACTTTTTTCTACGCTGTATTTTTTTTTTTTTAATTATATATGGACATTGAGTTCTTTTAAAATTTAACAATTTAAAAATTATTCATGGTATACAATGAAACATTAATATACAATAAATTTAATATATAGAGATTATTACATTACCTTAAAATTACATAAAATAAAGACATGATACAGATATATAGAAAATTTTATGGTGCAAAACTAGATAAATCAAAATCAAAATTATTTGTGTTACAAATACGCATTAAAAGGTTTGCAGGAAAATTTAATAAATAATTTTTATTAGAGATTTAATTTGTGACAAGCTGCGGTTGAATATATTTGTATAAAGAATAAAAAATTACAGCAGTATAACCTTAAATTTGTAAATAAAAAATTGTCTGACAACGCAAAAATATAATATATATTTGTGTAAAATTGTCTTTGACGTTTGGAAGATTTCTATCATTCTAATATGGGATTTATTTTTATTATATATTAACCTACACATGAATATCATTATGTGAAATTAAAAATATTGGTTATTAGTTTATGACTGGAATATTTTCCAATTATGTAATAATAATTTATTCAATATTCATCAGCATCACATTCTAAAGGGTAAAGGCAACGCCTTGTCTAGTTAGTCATGATTGTCTGTCTTTTGCTGCTTCTTTTAGTTGGTAGGATGCACAGCCCATCTTTATATCATGGAAATAATTTGTTCTAGGTCTTCCTCTCGATCTTCGTCCCATCATTTTTCCTTCAAATATATTAATTATAAAATCATTATGTCAAATAAATTTCGTTTTCCTTTCCATTATTTTAAACATTAGACTTTTTTTCTCTCCTATTTCTTCTAGAACTTTCATTTGATTTTCGTTCCATCCAGTTGGTTTTAAGTTTTAATCATCTTCCTCCACAACCACATCTCCATTGTTATCAGACTGTTTTTATCTTCTGTTTTAATATTCAATATTAATCGATCCTATTAGTTATTAAGTTGATATTTTACTTGTACAAATTATTTGATTTTATAAAATTTTAATGTAAAAAATTATTTCCACTTATTAAAATTGTGTTTACAGTCCCACGATAGACCCAAAGACCTTAAACTACTTCAATTCGAGCACGCACAGCAGCTATGTATCAATATTGCCTATATAACACGCCGTCTTGAATATCTATATTCTATAATATAATATTAAACATTAAGCTGATAGACTATGCTATCAACGCACAACTCAAACCATTGGACGGATTGAGCTAAAATTTGGCATACAGATAGCTATTATGGCGTAGGCATCCGCTTAGAAAGGATTTTTCAGAATTCAACCCCTTAGGGGGTTAAAAGGGGTAAAAATTTAAAACCTTTTTTTTGTTCTGATTTTTTTTTTAAATTAATAAGTATACATACTCAGTAAAACATATAAACATTGTCTATAAACTTTATTAGTAAAAATAGAAAATACCGCCAAGCCGGAACCTTAATATTAGAACTCAAATGTGTGCAGTACACGAGTCACTCTCGCGAGTTGGTTGTAATTATTTTGATACGGTGAAAAACAGTTTTCTTTTAGAATGATCTAATAAATAATAATAACATATAGGTACTATGAATTATAATAATACGTTAAACGATTTAAAAACATACTATAAGACATAAGTAATATGAATATATAGGCCATATTTTTTTGTATACAAAGAAGTTTTGTAGTAAAATTTTGAAAAACTAGCCATGTTACATACGAGTACTGAGTACATCTTTATACTTAAACCCTGCAACGACGAGTAATTCAGCTAGTATAATACAAATTTATTATTTTTATATTTAGCCTAATAAGTAATAATTATAAAAAGAGTTGATATTCATGAGTCATGACGTAGGGATATAGGTGTGTAAGTGCAAATCATCATAGTGTTTAATTTTAATGGGAATTTGAATGCAATGATAAACCATTGCAATCGAAAAAACGATTTTGAGCGAAATTCAGTCAGATAATGTAGGTATTCATTAAAATTAAATATTTAAAACGTAAAATTTTATCACACATAAATATAGGGAGGGATCATAATATAGAGGTACACATATAGTACATAAATTAATAGGTACTTAAAATTAAACAATGTGATTGCACGCATTTATCCCTGCAGCAGGAGTATCAGCACATCTTTTTTATTATTTAACCAGCTATAAAAAAAAAATCGTAAATGTAATAATTCACAATTAATTGAAACTGAGTTAAGTAAAATGTATTTAAGCTTCAATAGAATTTTTAATAATTTTATTTAACATTATTGTCAGATATTGTAATATAATAAAAATCCATATAAATACCTACTTTAAAGTTAAAATATTGATTTTACTGAAATTTCAACTTTAAACACCTATATATATATATATATATATATAAAAATAGTCTTGTGATGTTCCTAATATTTTGGAAATACGTTTAGATACATATCAGTGTGCTTCAATAAAATTTTCCAAATTTTTTGTTTTTTTTTTTTTTATTAATTTTTTGGCTTTTCTATTAATTTTTATTGTAAAATTATTGAGAAATAAGAAGAATATTCGTATGGATTTAAGATTTTCGTTTAAACAAAAATATCAACTTTAAACAGCAATAAAAAAAAAAATTGGTACTAGGGAATTTTCTAATATTTTGATATGATGTTAAGTAATATGTACCTAAATATATATCAGTGAAATTTTCAGACCTTAATGGCCAAAATTGCTAATGTTATCAAACATTATCCTGTGACACGGCCGTGTCCATCCCAACTGTCCATCCCAGCGTTTTGGGAAGCTTTCTTGCGGGGATGGCAGGCTTTATAATTTTTTATAGGTGTTAAAATTGAAATTTTAGTAATTTTTATATTTACAATGTTAAATAAAATTTACAAAAAATTTGACAATTTTATTAAAGCTAAAATACATATGGCTTAACTCTGTTCCAAATTATTGTGAATATTACAGAATTAGAAGAGCTGATACTGCTGTAGAAGGGATACAGGCTAAAGAGGATAATGTTGAATTGGTGATAGGTCACTTTGTACGGTAAGGCATAAAAAATGCAAAACGAGGACAGTTTGTACGGTCTAACGTAAAGAAGACATAAAGTGTATATTACCAATTTACAACCAATATTTTCTAAAACGTAATTTTACATCATATTAATATGTTAGTATGATTACTAAACAATTGCAGTTGATATAGGTACTTAAGATACAAAAAACAATCAAAAGTTATATTCAAGTAGAAGGAACGCTCGCTACGCCTACCGGCTTTGCTCACTTCCTCAAGCGCCGCTTTGCGGCATTTTTCGTGAGGATGGGGCTATACCCCGAGGAACTACCTACGGCATACCCACCTATACCATAGTCCTATAAACTAGTATATAAACTTTTTTTTTTATAGTTTATATGATAATGCCTAATACCTACTTCATAGACCTGATACTGGTGCGGATAGGCTGTGGTTTCGTGTGACCTAAAACCTCAATTCGCGAGACCTTTTGAAATTTCCTCTGGGCGAAAAATTTTATACGATATACTGGCGGGGCAATAACCGTACAAACTGTCAGCGTTTTGCATTTTAAACAATGGATTACACTAAGTGACCATGTACGATGTACCTGTTGAATTTGATTAAAATTTGATTCAAGGAACGATTCTGAGCAAAGTACTGTTAGATTTGGGTGTTTAGGTAACCTATTTTTTTAGGGGTTATATGGGAATTTATATTGAACGGTAGACATTGATAAATGTAAATATTATAATCAATACGACAATACATATTATTATATTATTTGATGAACTTTGCTCAATATTTTATTTCCGAATATAATATATGATTTATCATTAGGTACATTTAAATTTTAATTAAAATTCAACACTATCCTCTTTAGATATGTATCCCTTCCACAGTAGTATCAGCTCTTCTTTTTTTAATAATTATTTCGGAATGTACAGTAAGTACGAAGTACCATATGTACATATAGTATTATTTCGAAATGTATGGTAAGTACTTGTATCTATAAATAGTAGTTGCTGTCCAGTGTCCATTATAGTTACTTATTGGTTATTAGTTATAAATTTTGAAGTTTTGTTTTTCTGTTTCCTTGCTTTTATTCTTAATTCTTATATTATATTTAAGCGTGATGAATGTTGAACTAATAATTTATGAAATTTATAAAATTATAAATCTATTATTCCAATAAATATTGTTTATTGAGTTTGTTTTTGTTTATATTATCACAGAATGTCGTGTGATAATGATAATCTCGAAATTGATAACAGGATCGGTTGCCATTTTTATTTGGATGTGCGTATCACCAGTAATAACATCCACAAACCACAATACTACAATCATAGACTACAATTATAGACATACGTATTATGTACGCATTGTACGCTACCGATACTTCGAGTTGTGACCCGATTACAACAGTTGAACACTGTCATTGTCACGGTATCTTTTTTGTGTACTTGAAATTTATTGACTTGAACACTTGGTGTTCACGAACGATTACTTGTCTCATTTATTCGTCTCTTCTCTCTTGTCTGTAGAATTAAAAAAATAAAAATAAATACTAAATGTATCAATAATTATTATAAACTCGTATTTCGTGAGGATACTGCGCTCGGTTAACGTGTCTATTTATATTTAATAATATTTTTTTTTTAATTTAATATTTTCCAAATCTTCGTTCCGTAGTAAAATAAAATCGAGTGCCGGCGGCGTTCCAAAGCCGTTGTTCGTTGCCAATGACACAGATCACCGGGTGAGAATAATAATTATTATTTTATCGAAGCGTTTTTACGAAAAAATATATGTTCTTTTCTGCAAACGAAGAGGTACATCGACGTTTTTTTTTCTCTTTGTCTACTTTTTGGCAACGAGAACGGAGAAAAACAGAACGACGTACGTGCAATTATAAATTTACCATTATTGTACCTACCTATGTTAAGTAGGTATGCCTACACACACTTGATTTACATTATTTTGCTGACATATCGTAACACACCCCTCCGAAAAAAAAAAATAATAATAACATTGTGCAGTAACAAATTCCGATGCAATTGTGTTGTGCCTAGTGCATTAGTCTGACGAAATGCATAACTTTTGGCTTGGCCGTAACGGAATGTGAATGCGTGGCAAATTACGTATTTTCGTCGTATCGTTTAATACGTGTGAAACACAATATTATTTACACTTCTAATATCGTTTTAGTACGTATTTTCCATGACGGCCGAACTATAAAGTATTTCAACTTGTTTGTGAAAATTGAAATAGATTTTGTGAAAACGGTAACGTACTTAACAAATTTATAGAACCATATTTTAATAATAAATTAACCTCAACCTTGACATTAGCGTTTTGTGCGAATTTGAGTCAAACATTTTTTCTCTCGTAACAATTCACAAATAGGTAGTTAAATGCGTAGTAAATGGTAACTTATACATTTATTTTATTTTTAATGTAGGTAATTTTAAATATTGTTCGTTTGTCTTGATCATGGCACCATTATTAGGATTTCGATTGATTTTCTCGCGGAATTTGAAATTATCTTAACTGTCGCACACTCCGCCTGGTTTGGGAATAAGTGAATTACAACATTTTGAGTTCTTATTTGGCAATTATAGTTTGCAATATAAATTGGCAATTAACAATATTAATCAATTTCTAACTCCAAATAGTTTTATTATTATAATATTTATAATTAAACACAAAAACGATGGTCATGTCTAATGTTTTTATTTTTTTAAATATAAATATATACCTTATATTCAATTTATATTTTTTTAAATTGTCTTATTTTAATATAATTTGTAAAATCATATTCCTGTGGTGTTTATTATTTTATGTCACTTTATTTAAATTTAATTGTCTTGTGTTTAATTTTATTTTAGAGTAAATAATACAACAATTATGGGCCGTCGTTTATCTGCAACTTCAGCCAGAACACGTGATTCACAATCTATACCTCCAACAACTCAACATAATTCCTCGTCTACAAACGATCAAAATAGTATATCACAACATGACGAACTTATTAATTTTGTTGGTGATTGTAAGTATAACTAATTGCTGTAACTGTTATAAATGCAAATATATTTGAAAGATTAAATATATCTACAAATTATTTATATTTCAAATCATTGCTTGATTATTTGTTATTAAAATTACTTAACATTACCCAGCCAATATTTTACTTAAGATAGAAGATTGGTTTGATCATTAAAATTTGTAAACAAATTAAAGTAAAAATAATTTTAAAAAACCAAGGTTGCCATTTAAAAAATTTTTTTATGCATTTGTATGCAATATACTAATTTTTTAAATTTAATTTTAATTACACAAACATGTGTCTTATGTATGAAAATAAGTCCATTAAATAAAACTTGTATTCAATATTGGTACACAAATTATATATATTTCATATAATTTAATAATAACGTATAAATTTAATAAGTTTGTTAGTTACGTATTGGTCGTCGATTGTGTTGTATTTCATTAATATCTGTGTCCGTTTTGTATATCGTGTGCATTTTGCAATTAAAAGATTTTTCTTTTATTGTCGCAAAGAGTGAAGAGAATGCCACTGTGTTTTTAAGGGAGCATCGTTATTGATTGTTTATCGTACATTTTTTTATTATTTTTATATTGAGGTTTTTCATTTATTTTATGTAGATATATTATTATTACATTATATTATTCAAATTTGAGCTAATAAACATATATTATAATATTTACGTCTTACAAGGTAGACCGCATACGTGAGCAGCACCCACATATTTATAAACATTTAAATTAGCGATTACTCACCATATATATTTATTAACCTATTATTATTTTCTTTTTTATCTCTATAATAGTTGTTATACGGAAATGTCAATTTAATAAATGATAATATATATAATTATTAAAAAATAATTTTCATTATACACATATATATTTGTATAATCATATTTTATTTAATAATGATTTTTATAAACTCATTTATTAATTTATTTTAGCTTGGAATGTAATATATCAAGAATATCAAAATAGATCCCAAGGAACTAATGGTATGCATAATTTGTATTTTAAAGTTATTTAATATATTTTAAGCTCAATATTTGTCTCCTGAAAATATTGAATGAACTCTTTTTTCATTACTTGTATATTTACTCTGATATAGTAATATGTGTTTGTTTTTTTTTAATATTATATATTTTTATTCTTTAGGTCGTTTTCATATACAGTTCTATGAAGATGGGCATAGTGATAAATTAAAAGGTACTATTTATTAATTAATAAAGAAAATCAAACTGATACTGCTGTGGAAAGGACACAGGTGTAAAGAGGATAGTGTTGAATTTTGATTGAAATTTGAATCCAATGATAAATCATTACATTTGAGAAAACGATTTAGAGCGAAGTTCATCAGATAATATGTGTATTGATTAAAATTTATACATTCATACAGTACATACGTTCAATATAAATGCCCATAAACACTCCTATATGAGTCACCTAAATGCCCAAATCTGACAGTACTTCGCTTAGAATCATTTTTAAGTATAATGATTTATCATTGGATTCAAATTTTATTTAAAATTTAACACTATCCTCTTTACATCATGTCCCTTCCACAGCAGTTCTACTTTTTATACTTTAAACCACTATAAAAAAAATTTTTTTCTAATATTTTGGTAACATGTTAAGTAATATGTGAGTGTACTTGAGTAAATATTTTAGATCTTAAAACTCAAAATTCCCAATTTTATCAAACATTATATAGATGAAATAAGAATTTTAAGAAATATTCTATATTTTCTTAAAAAAATAATGTATCGATTTCAACATTTTATCACATATATTAAGTATCTATGTAAAAATTCAATAAAATTTTGAAGTCTATAAATTTAATATGATTGAGTTATTAGAAAATATTAATGTTTTCAATTTTTCGAGAAAATTGTCATATTTTTGTTATTTTTTGGTTGTTTTTCCTATCGGATAGGCTTTGAGAAATACAAAAAATGACCTATAATATAATAATAATAATAAGAATCCTAATGGATTCTAAGTTTATAAGTTATAAATTACCCGAGTTATTGTCAAATATTATTGAAATAGATTTCGTGAAAATATAAGTTTCCCTGAAAAATGTCATATTAGTCATTTTTTAGTAGTTATTCCTATGGAATAAGATTAATTTTGATAAATTTGACCTAAATAAAGTTTCCTACCGGAAGTATATACTATTAGTGAAAATCGGGTAGAAAAAGTGTCTACAAGTAAAAAAAAAAAGACACATCATTGTAGAAACAATATATTTTTTGCTTTTTTTAAAATCTAAAATGTATTACTCTATAATGATGTATAATAATAATTTAATGCATATTAATTCGCGGGTGCGCGTGAAAAAGGTGTTAAGTCACAAAATATCGAAAAATGAGTTATTTACATCAAAAAATGCAGAAAAAAAAACTCCATCTTTTGTGTAAGACATGTTAAGTCAATATATACAATATTGAATGTATAATTTCAATGTGAGTCTTAGGTTAAGTAACGATTTTTCCATATTTCGTGTATTTTAAGTTATGTCACATCATGGAGTGACTTAACCTATATTCTAACTTATAAATTAGTCGTGTAAAAAAAGTTAAGTCCACTTAACGTATTACACCTCACAAAAATATTGTATTAAGTAAGTTAAGTCCACATAACCTATGAGATAAAAGCTATAAGTCGACCATTGACGTAATGTCAAATAAGTTAAGTCACTGAAACATATGAAAAATGATGTGCATAATAAGTTATGTCCATTTTTTTTTTTATAAATGTTAATTTAAAGGTTTAAATGTTTAAATTTTAAATATAAAAATTATACTAGATGATTAAGAACAACTTACAGAATCATGTAGTACCTACTAAAACAATATATATCAAAATGCCGATCTGGCGTTTTTAGTCAAAGTTAGTTTTTGCTCTCCTGAAAAATTGTATAACTGTGACTTAACACCTTTTTCACGCGCACCCGCGAATTATGATTACATTAATTAATTTTAAACATATTTAAGAATATTTTATTCTTAGTGTGAAGAGTATACTTTTTAATAAAATAAATTATAATTATTGATATATTCTGTAAGTAGGTATTAATTTAATAGCCACATTCAACAGTTCTCATCAATAAAAATAAGTGTGAAGAAAGTTGGAACCCTTAAACTTATTGAATTCAACATTAATTTTATTATATTTTAAATTCTGAGCGAAGCAAATAATATATTGGTTTTATAATGTGTGTGTTTTTTTTTATATATAATATGTCTGTAGACATTTTTTCTTCCCAAAATAATGCTCCAATTGGGCATTCGTGTAGCAGGTGATCTACTGCAGTAGAGTGATCTGTGAATTCAGGATGAATGATCTACGTAAAAATTAAAAAAAAAATTATTTTTAATATTATAAAACACATAATATTTTTTAATATGAGTATGTCATAATATTATACAAATATTGACAAAATCAATTTCAATATTTCATGATAACTCAGGTAAATTAGAACTAGAGACTTAGAATCCATATAAGGATTCTTATTATTTTTTATTATTTTTACAATAATAAATAAAAAAATATAAATATTTTGAAAAATTTGAAATTTTTTATTGAAGCTTAAGTACATATTACTTAACTCGGTTATAAATTATTTTGAAATTACAATTATAATTTTTTTTTTTATATAGTTATTTCAGGTATAAAATGAATATCTGTTACTACTGTGGAAGGGATGCAGTTGTAGGTGTAAAGTGGATAGTGTATTTTGATTAAAATTTGAACGCAATAATAATTACATTTGACAAATGATTTTTAGTGAAATTTTGTCATATATTAACATTTAGAGAATTTTATGGGCATTTATATTGAACTTAGAGACTTGAAAATTTTACTGGGTGTTCATATATCTGATAAAATTTTGGAAGTCTTACGTTGAAATGTAAATGAGTATCTATGAGTTTTAAATTGTTTATAAAAATTTAAAATCAATAGTTATATTTAACTTTGCTTAGAATGGTTTTTTTCGAGATTGTTGCATTCAAATTAATTAAAATTCAACATTATCCGTTAAAACCTGTATTCCTTCCACAGGTTTTTAGTTTATTTTTTAATAATACAATTATACAAGTTAAAATATTTTGTAATTACTATCAAAAGCAATAAAATAGTTTTTAAAATTTTCATCCAATGACTTGTGTAAAGTAACATTATGTATTATGTAACTATTATTATTTATTAGATACATTTTTTTAGATAATTTTAAATATTGCATACAATTATTTTAAATATTATTTTTTTTTTTAGGATTTAAGCCCTTTGATTTAGAAGCTTGGTGGGGAAAACAAACTATCCAAAGATATCAACAACGTTCCTAACAATATTAATGTGATGTAATTTTTCTAATTATATTCTCCTCCCCCTTTATTTTATATACATATTCTTTATATTATATTAATTTATTTTAACACTAATATGAAGAAAAATATAACTATCAATTATCAGTCATTTTTGTCTCGTGTAGTTAAGTAATAATAATGATGACAAGCCATAATAATGTATATAATTTAAAGTTTCATGATTAAGATTGGTAAAAGGAATATACAAGTATTATTTAATTTAATTTATTTATTAAAAATTGAGTATTTGTTATGTAAATATTTTGATCTATAATTTCTTTATAGTGATTATCGTCCCATCAATAAATTTGACATTCCAAATAATTGGACATTCTAGAATAGCCTTTATATTTATTATATATTTCATTTTTATTATAACTATCAATGATATGATTACTATTTATATAACATAAATTTAATTTAAACTATTATTTGTTAAGCAAATACTAATAATTTAGTAATATTATTTTTATTATTTACAAGTATATAAATATTATTGATTACATGTTGTTTCATCTTTAAAAATACAATTATCACAATACATTATGTAAAAGTTTTGTAAGTTACTAACCATATTATAATATCTTAATAATTTATTAAGTAATAAAATAAATGTACCTGTAAAATTTAGTAATATATATTTTATTATTATATATATTATTTAGTATTAAAATAGATTATAAACATTTTTTTTTTTTTAATCGTATTTCAATTTTTTTTAAAATACATTATTTTTTTGTATAGTTTTTTTTTAAAAAAAATATTATTGATATATTATAACTATAACATGTTTTGTGTTTGATATTTATACTACCTACCATATTTATTATTATTTTATTGATAATTATAAATTATAAAAATATTTTAACTAAATATTGCCTTATTCTTTTATTTGTAAGATGTAACATTATATAATTGACACGTTAAACACTAATTCGTATCTATAAAGATCTTCAAAATTTCAAGAGTAGTGAATAGTTATAAAAAGTTTCATCTTGGTCTGACTGTAGGCAGGTATGCAGGAGGGGGGGGTGTTTTGGGTGTTCAAACAACCCCCGAAATGTTTGGATTTTTGTATGATTATTTAATTGTTCAATTTTATATTATACTAAGACAGATATAATATTACATTGTATTTATGAAATACTGACTAAAGCAAAATAAAAATGTAATTCTAAAAAAAATTTAGTTTTAATTTAATTAAAAATAAAACCACTTGAACAGGATTTATAAATAAAATGTACACAGACACAGGAAATATCAGCTATACATACAGAAGTAATAATTGTTATTGATATGTAAAAATTTCTCTTATATTTTATCAACGTTATCGTAATAATTATAATTATAATAATTATACGTTATCGTATTAATTATTTTAGTTTTGTATCTGCACGAGGCACGACAATATTATACTATTTTATGTCTCGACTGTTATGTTTACCAATATTCACTAACATTTTTTTTATTTTAGTTGTAGTCAATTCATTTAATATGAAAATAGTGTCGTAAAATAATGGCTAAAATTTCACGAAGATTACATTTAGTCTTGTGACTTTTTTTTTTCTGTTAATTATATGTTTATTTTATAGAATAAAGTATTTGTAAGTAATTATAGCAAAGTTTCATAATCAAATTTTGTGTGTTATTAAAAAAAAAAAAATTCTAATTTTCAATAAGTTATTTTCAAAAACATCTGCCAAAACTTTTTTACGTATGTCCCTGTCTGGTCGGGATTAAACCCTATTTCGATCAAAATGTCCCGATGAAAATTTTCGAGATAGACTATTAACCTTGAAAATAACATGAGATTAAAAAATATATTATTATGTTCAATAGTACACATTATACAAAATATAATATTTGATAATTATTATAATATCGAATTGATATGAGGACATTTTATTTTTTCTTAATTATAGTTTTGAAATATATATAATTAGATGTTCTTGTAATCATAACGGTCAATTATTCGACCAATATGGCAATTAACGGACTGTCGTCATATTATAATATTGGAACACCGCGTCACGGTTTGAATACTTAATTAAATTATCCCTCCGATATAAAGAACGTACCGACACGCGCGACGGTGACAATTCATCAGAGAAACTCAAAATCTCACGTACATGGCTGAAGCTGAAGATTGCGACCATGCAACGGAACGATACATAAAATTTCAATACCTACATTTTTGTAAATAGGATATAAAATGCGACGGTGCGGATATCGGCGATTATTCAATAAAATAAGGAATTTTTTTTTTTTTTTTAAATTAGTTAAACAAGAGAACACACGGTCAGCGAATTATAAGGACAACTAAAAAACCATTAGACAACAGTTTTTTTTTAAATAGAATAATCGACGATATGCGTCTCCGAGACCGTTTTTTATTATCTCTATTATATAAATTCGAACAGGAACTTACATTTAGTATAATAAAATCGTTCAATTCGTCGGTAAAACAATTTTGGTAAATCGGACTGGAAAAAGCATAAAATGTGTGGTACCCAGAACCCAGCAACACTAACTCGCTCTAGCGTGTTCACTGCATTCTAGACGGTCGATGGCTCTTAATTCACTCACTTCTTGAAAAACTTATTTCGGAAATTGTTGACGGACGACGGTGTTCCGGTACTTATTGCAATATTATTTCACCAGCATTATTTATTTATTATCTTGCGAACTCAGCTACACTTTCGGCCTTCAGGTTATGGCGTTCAAACACCGTAGAATATTAAGGTAGGTAGTGGTTATTTTTTATATCGACTTCTGCGTCAAACGAATTATTTCGTCGTAATTAATACGCTTTCTTATTATTAAAATTTATTTGAACACATAATAAAAAAATTATCTATTAAACACAATTTAATTTAATACATAAATAAGAATTTATAAACTTAACTGTAGAAGTGAAGTGTAGAGTATAGTTAAATAAGCATAAGTAAAACCGAATAAATACCTACATGTTATGTTATCGAAATAGTTTTTTTTTTTTTAAATATAAATCGAGATATATTAGGTATATATTATGATACATCTAATTACAAAATAAAGAAATTATTATAATTATTAATTAACCAATTAATATAAATAAAATAAAATATATTATCAAATAGTATAAAATAGAAATTAAATAAATTTGAGAATATATACCTATAAAATATATCAATTGGTTTATATTATTATAAAGCAAAAATAATTTTAAAATTAATATAAAAAAAGAAGAGCTAGAGAAGGATACAGTGGTAAAGACTAAAGAGGATAGTGTTGGATTTTAATTAAAATTTTAATGCAACGGTAAACCATCGCATTCGATAAAACGATTCTAAGCGAATTTCAGTCAAATATATGTATACAATTTATAATAAATTTTTTACATTTTTATTAAAAACTTAAAACTCATAGATACTCATTTACGTTTTGATTTTAAAAATTTTATCACATATATTATGTACATAATATATGACACCCAATAAAATTGCCAAGTCTTTATATTTAATAAATGACCATAAAATCCTTAAACGAGTCCTTTAAATGCACATATCTGAAAGAACTTCGTCCAAAAAGAAAGAAAAACATCTGTCATTGTAAGTTGTAACACACTAAAACCAATACATTCTTCGCTTCCCTTAGAATCTAAAAGCAGTTCAAATATATTTATGTAATTTACTCAAGTAAGTTTATTCATGAATATTTTTTATACTATAATCAATCATTATTCTTCACGAGTGTAGGTATATTATTATATTTTTCATATTTAATTATAACTTAGAAATAATAGGTACATTTAGATTTTATGTTTATTCATAAGAGTATACTCGTATCTTGGTAACTTTCGAATTTACTACCCCAAGGCTCTTTTAAGATTGGAACGAAGTAGTAGTAGTAAACTAGTAACACTTAAATTTATTTCACAACACTCATTAATTTTATTTGTTTGTAATTTTTGTGTTATTACAATATATATATATTAATAGATACAATTTATAATATCATATATTATAAGTATAAGCATCTAAAATTTAATATTAATATATTTTATTATTTATGATATAACTAAAACCAAATGTAGTTTCGTCCCAACACAATTTATAAATAATAAATTAATAAATATTTATCATTTGATAATATTTTAAAATTACTTCTTGGTAAAATACAGAGAACATAAAATATAATTATGTACATAGGTGTACATAATTCTATATTATAATTATTATAATTGTATTTTAGTAAAAATTTTAACCTACATTTTATCTCAGTATTTATAAAATAAAGAAAGGTACCTAACTCTATTCTATATTTCTATCCATAATTATTGGATACAAATATTTATATAACTTTTATAGACAAGTATCTAAACCCGATCCGGGTAATGTATATTTTAAATTTTAAATTACTAAATCATGGATAAAGTCAGTAAATAATTATTAAATAAATTACTAATAAGGCGCAATAATAGTAAATAGGTAATAACGAATAACAATATTGTATACATTTATAATCTCATTATTTTTACAATCTAAATTTAATTGGAAGCTATTTTTAATAATAATTCATATTTATGATTCGATTTTGAGAGAAGCGGAGGATGTATTAGTTTTACAATGATGCGTGTCTTTTATTTTTTAGTTTGTAACCACATACAAAATAAAAAAAAAAAGGTTCTAAAAAAATTGTCTAATTACCATATAATTTCGGTAGAGAATATTGTGTTGTTGGTACTTTATTTAGGTCATTTTTAAATTTCTCAAAATTAAACTTATCTCGGTAGAAAAACTAACAAAAAATGATGAAATTATGGAGATTTTTTACGAAAATTAAAATTATGACGAAATCGATTTAAATATTACTCGATAACTTAGGCAATTTAGAACTTATTGACTTGGAAATTTTATTGTATGTTCAAATAGATGTTATATATAAGGTTATTTGAAACAGAATTACGTTAATTATTTGATAAAATAGACTACTTTGAATATTTCTTAAAATTCTCGTTCTTAAGTTTTAACTCTATAATGTTTGATAAAATTGGAAATTTTTGGTTTTAAAGTCTGAAAATACTGAAATATTCTCACATATTATTTAATCTGTTACCAAAATTTTCCAAGTCTCACATTTTTTTTTTTATAGCTGTTTAAAGTTGATATTTTTAGTATAATTGAAAATCTAAGAATCCATATTAATGGTTTATTAAAATAATATTTATTTAATAGTCAACAGACAACAGAAAAAATGACAGACAACTAAAATTAACCTACGTGCTACGTGCTAACCATGGAACGCACCAATACAGTGCGTCCACAATTACACTTATTTCTCATTATTTTAATAATAATTATTAATAAAAAAGACAAAAAAATTTTAAAATTGTATTGAAATATAGGTACTTATATATTGGTTAACGTATTTCCGAAATATTAGAATAATCTCAAGTCTCAATTTTACTTTTATAGGTGTTTAAACTTGAAATTTTAGTAATATCAAATATCAATATTTATAATATTTATACGGATTCTTCTTATTATTTCTCAATAATTTATAATAATTTTAAATAAAATTGTCAAAAAATTTTGAAAATTTTGTTAATTGATTTAAATCTCAAATACATATATACCTATTATTATTTCTTAAGTATTTAACTCAATTCCAAATAATTGTTATCATTATTATTATTTTTTTTATATATATATAGCTGTTTAAACTTTTCAAGTACTATCAGATTTGAGTATTTAGATGACTCATTTAGGGGCTTTATAAGCATTTATATTGAACGTAGAGACTGTATATGTATGTAAAAATTATAATAAATACATGCTCGTATATTATTGGATAAACTTGGACTAAAATCATATTTACGAATGTAATGATTTATGATTTAATCAGAATTCAACAATATCCTCTTTACACTTACACCTGTAACTGTAGTCTGTAATACCTACTTCCATAGTAGTATTAGCTTTTCTTTTTATAATATTATTCTTTAATAAACTTGGTATTATAACGTACATTGAATTACTACACAAAGTGTACTCAATTCCTGTTTATTTTTGTAAATTTCAGTTTTCGTGAAAAATGCCGTTTTTCGTCATTTTTTTCTGTCGCATCATAAGCGCAACTAGAAATCAAATCTTGGGGGTGCTTAAGCTCCAGGTAGTTTTGCGAATCGTGAATACCCCCCCCTTTACATAAAACAAAAATATTTGCTTATTATTACACAATAATTGAAAATAGGAACAAAAACCTTATACATGCTTAGTCATATAATATAAAAGTCATTTTTAAACATAGCTTTATTATAAAATATGTTAAATAAATTATAATTATGAATTAATACTACATTTAGGCTACGGTGACTATGGAAGCGAATTCGGATGAAAATCTGTTCTGACGATATCGTCAGAATTCGTCAGAACAGATTTTCGTCCGAATTCGCATCCATAGTCACCGAAGCCTTAAATAGTTAAATAAATTGAATTATTATAATACTAAATCTATACGGTGATCCGTATATTGCTTTTATCAACCATATTTTTTTTTCAACTTATTCAGATTTTATAGGGCATAGGGGTGCTTATTTTGACTTGTGGGGTGCTAATGACCCAAAGCACCCCCCCTAGTTGCGCCAATGTGTCGCATGGAGTGAATTTTGAGAAATACGAAAAATGACCTAAGTAAAGTACCAACAACATCCAATTTACAACCGGAAACATTTGCTATTCGTGAAAATCGGAGCATTATTTCGGGTACCTAGTAAAAGTGTCTTCCGACATAAAAAAAAAAAAAAAAATGAAGACATATCATTGTAAAACTAATATATTCTTCGCTTGTTGCTTCGCTCAGAATCTAAAATTTGTAAATAAAATTTTTTTTATATATATATATATATATATATGTTTTTAAAATAATAATTTGTAATTTAAAATGTACCTAATCATAAAAATTGTTATGATTAAACTGAATTTTTGTATAAAATACATGTTTTTATTATGAATGCGGCCCGCAAGATTTTTAAGAAATACGTATAATATGTGGCCTGCTGCATAAAAAGGTTGAAGACCCCTGATCAAGTACCTAAACAATTTTAAATTTTAGTAAGCAACAAATGTATAATTACTAAGAAGTTATTACTAAGCGTGATAATCGAATTATTTTTTCTTGCGGTAAAAGTGTGTAGATATTTATAGGTACATGCTACAAATGCTACATATAAACCATTAAACTTCCATCTTCAAAAAGAACCATTTTAAAATCAATAAAGTTTTTCTTCGTAATTTAATAAATAAATTTAATAATTCTCTTAATACTTAATATAAATTATTTAAATTTTTAAATTGCATTAATTTTTATTTAAATATATAACAAATTTATAAAATGCAAATATTTTTTAATTTTAAATACGTAAATTTATTTAGTTGGGAAAAATATGAATGGTATTATATTCCATATGGCTGTATACTTATAAAATTATTATCATTATTTTTTTTTTTTTTATGTATATGCACTTTTATATAAATATAGTTTTTGTTATACGTCCGATATACGCTCCAAACACCCCTATTTGTACTTACTTTGTCAACAAGATACAATAATATTGTTGTTAGAAAAACTAAATAATGTTGCCACGAAAATACTACTGTCTATTGTAATTATTAGAATAAGTAGATAACTTTATAAATAAATATTAAACATACATATTAATATTATATACTGTATAGCAGGTTCTACCTATTAAGCGATATACTATATAAACACTTCATAATATGATGTACAATTATAATTTTACTAGGCAGGTACTTATTTTTTTCCGTATAAACTACATTGTTAAACTATAAACATTTCACAAAGAAGTATCTATTTCTAGTATTATTCTTTGGATTAGTGTAATCTACATTGATTTTAATTATAGTGCCATAGTGGTCCCACTGATAATAATATAGGTACATTATTACTTTATTAGATATTATTTACCTAACAACTGCGTTTCATAATATAAAACCAATGACAAGAAATAATTATTAAAAGTTATTCCTATCTAATTGTAATTTATTGTTATATTGTATTTTAGATTTTGAGCGAAGCGAAAACATCTATTTGTTTTACAATGATGTGTGTCTTTTTTTATGTATGTAGACGCTTTTACTACCTGAAATAATGATCCGATTTTCATGAGCAGCCTATGTTTCCGGTTGGAAAGTGGATGTAGTTGGTATTTTATTTAGGTCATTTTTCGAATTTCTCAAAATTGACCCTATGCGAAAGAAGAAACGACCAACAAATAATGAACAACAGTATATTTCACGAAAATTGAAATTTCGACGAATTCTATTTCAATATTTTTGACAATAACTCAGACAATTTTGAACTTAGAGACTTCAACATTTTTCGGGTTATACATAAGTACCATATATATTTATTAAAATTTTGGAAAATTCTCGTTTTTATTTATAAAATGTTTGATAAAATTGGCAATTTCGGGTTATAATGTTTGAAAATTTTACTGAAGTATATTCATATATTATTTGATATCAAAATATTAGAAAAATCCCAAGTCTCAATTTTTTTTTTATAGCTGTTTAAAATTTATATTTTTAGTATAATCGATATTCTTAGAATCCATATAAATATTATTCTTATTATTTTTCAATTCTTTTCTAATAAAAATTAATAGAGAAGCCAAAAAATATAGAAAATTTTTAAAAATTCTATTAAAGTATAATGATATAACTCTTATCGTATTTCCAAAATATACTAGAAAAATCTCAAGTTTCAATTTTTTTTTTTTTTTTTTTTTTTTAGGTGTTTATGTTGAAATTTAAGTTAAATCGATATTTATAGTATTATATATTCCTATTTGCTGATTTTTTTATCTTCTCAATATTTTACAATAATGTTAAATAAAATAGACAAAATTTTTTAAAAATTTTATTGAAGCTGAAATACATTTTACTTAACTCAGTTCCAATTAATTGTGAATATTACGTATACGATTTATTTTTTCTATCTGTTTAAAGTATAAAAAGCAAGAAAAGAAATACAGGTGTAAAGAGGATAGTGTTAAATTTTGATTAACATTTGAATACAATGATAAATCATTACATTCGAAAAACGATTCTGGCCGAAGTAATATCCTGTTTGGGTATTTAGGTAATTCATTTAGGGGTTTATGATAAATTATTTATATTGAATGTAGAGGCAGATAAATGTAAATATTTTAATCTTTACATATATTATTTAATGAACTTCGCTCAAAGTTGTTTTTCGAATGTAATGATTTATCATTGCATTCAAATGTTAATCAAAATTTATCCTCTTTACACCTGTATCCCTTCCACAAGATTACACCAGTATCCCTTCCCTTGCTTTCTTAAATAAGAAATTACAAGAATTTTGCTATTAGTGAAAGCGAAAGTAATTTTACGAATGAATGTCGAGTTTTAATGTGTATCATTATTGTTGGTTAGGTACCTACTGTGTATAGACAAAAACAATAGACTTATTATAGGTACCTACGTAATCAGTGTCGTACTTTCAATATTCTCCTAGGAAGGGATCTTAATAATGAAATATCGAATTATTTGAGTCAGAACAACAATACAATAATTATTTAATATCGTTGATAATATTAAATACATAATAATAAAATTGTTTTTTTTTCATTTAATGTAAATTACGAGTACAATGTTATAATTAATATTAATTATTCAAATATATGAATAATTACTTATCAATATATTTTGAACATCGAAGAGTCGCAAAAACACTTCTGGCGTTCATTAATTAAATAAACAAAATTTTATCCAAAATGAAAAAATACAATAGTGTATTTAAAAAACAACAGATAAGCACCGGTAGCAGTCAACAAATTGTCACTTACCACAATATTGTCTTGATATTGCCACGTTGTGCGGTGTAATATTTATAAGAATATAATAGTCTGATGCAATCATGGGTTTTTTCTCAAATCAATATGGAGTAATTGTAATATAAAGATAATAATCTGTGTGGTTTCAATGGCTTAACTGTAAAACTGTACCTAATAATTTTTTTTCTGTTACAATTTTTTTTTTTACTTTTGGGTGGATTTTTATCGTACCCTACCCCATTATATAGGTCACTGTACGTAATAAGTAGGTGCTATTGTAGAATTTGAAATAAAATCATATATATATATATATATGTATATATATTATATTATTATTTATGATATTATAAAATTAATCTGGAAATAAAATGTTAATCAGAGGATAAATAATTCAATTCAAGGCTGTCCCTAAAAATAAAATTTGGGAGATGGAGTTTATAAAAAAAAAATATCAATATTTTAAAATTATTTATAATTACATCATAATAAAACAAAAATCTACGAGTTATATTTTTATTGTTATCAATTATAATATTTATAATTACCTAATATAAAATGTTTTAATTATATTAAAAAAAGATAAAGAAAAATAATAAGGAATTAATTTAATTTTAAATGTTAAATATTTTTGTAATTCGAATTCGGGGAAGAGAAGTGGGAATGTGGCAATACCTAAATCCCTCTCAGATATGGCCAGAAAATTTAACTAGTTTTAAGTTTAAAAAAATATGTTTCAAAATCCTTTTTTAGAAATGATATTACTAAATCACAAAAAACTTCGTGTTAAAACATGAAGTTAAAAAAACAAGGGAAGGGATACATGTATGAAATGGATACAGGTGTAAAGAGGATAGTGTTGAAATTTGATTAACAATACAATGATAAATTATTACATTCGTGAAAACGATTTTGAGCGAAATTCATCAGATAATATATATGTACCGATTAATTTTTTTACATTTGTTACTTTATCAGTCTCTATACGTTCAATATAAATAATTTATTATAAATAAAAATTTATAATATTCAAATTTTAATCAAAATCACATCAGTATCCCTTCCTTTCCCTTTTTAACTTTATGTTTTAACACGAAGATTTTTGTGGTTTAGTAATATCATTTCTAAAAAAAGATGAGCTGATACTCCTGCCGCACAGGATACAGGTGTGCGAATCATAGCGTTTAATTTTAATTCGAATTTGAATGCAATGATAAACCATTGCATACGTAAAAACGATTCTGAGCGAAGTTCAGTCAGATTATAATTTTCGTTTGAACTAAAAATATCAACTTAAAACAGCTATAAAAAAAAATTGAGATTAGGGATTTATCTAATATTTTAGTATGATGTTATGTAATATGTAAGTATACTTCAGTAAAATTTTCAGACCCTAATACCAAAAATTGCCAATATTATCAAACATTATATACGTAAAAACGAGAATTTTACGAAATATTCAAAGTCCAATATTTTGTAGAAAAATTAACATAACGGATCCAAAATTTTACTACATATATATAATAGCTATGTGAACACCCAAAAAAATTTTCAAGTCTCTATCTTAAAAATTGCCCGAGTTATCGAGAAATATAGAAATTGAATTCGTCAAAATTTCATTTTTCGTGAAAAATGCCGTTTTTTCGTCATTTTTTCGAAGTTTTTTCTACCGCATATAGTCAATTTTGAAAAATTCGAAAAATGACCTAAATAAAGTACCATCTACATCCACTTTTACATCTGAAACTCGCTATTCGTGAAAATCTAAGCATTATTTCGGGTAGTAAAAGTGTTTTCAGAATATTTATTTATACGTATGGATTCTAAGATTTTCGTTTTACTAAAATTATCAACTTAAAACAGCTATAAAAAAAAATTGTGACTTGGGATTTTTATAATATTTTAGTATGATGTTAACTAATATGTAAGTATATTTCAGTAAAATTTTCAGACCTAAATACCCAAAATTGTCAATTTTATCAAACATTATATACGTAAAAACGAGTATTTTACGAAATATTCAAAGTCCAATATTTTGTAGAAAAATTAACATAACGGTTCCAAAATTATACCACATATATATAGTAGTTATGTGAACAACCAAAAAAATTTCTGGTATCTATCTTAAAAATTGCCTGAGTAATCGTGAAATATAGAAATCGAATTCGTCGAAATTTCATTTTTCGCGAAAAATGCAGTTTTTTCGTCATTTTTTCGCCGTTTTTTCTACCGCATAGCGTCAATTTTGAGAAATTCAAAAAATGACCTAAGTAAAGTACCAAGTACGTCCACTTTGCTACCGGAAACATACCCTATTCGTGAAAATCGGAGATTATTTCGGGTAGTATTTTTGTACACACACATAAAAAAAAAAAAAACAAAAAAAAATCACACATCATTGTAAAACCAATACATTCTTCGCTTCGCTCAGAATCTAAAAATATTTCAAAAGATATTTTTATTTAAACAACTATAAAAAAATATGTAATAATTCAAATTAATTGGAATTGAGTTAGGTATATAAAATATGTATTTGAGCTTCAATAAAATTTTTAAAAATTTTTTGTTAATTTCATTTAACATTATTATAAAATATTGAAATATAATAAGAAGAATCCATATAAATTATAAATACACTAAATATTGATTTTACTGAAATTTCAACTTTAAACACTTATTAAAAGCAGCAGGTGTGCAAATCATAGTGTATAATTGTAATTAGAATTTGAATGCAATGATAAACTATTGCATTGCATCGAGTCTTGAGATTTTTCTAATATTTTGGATATACGATAACATATATATCATTATACTTCAATATAATTTTCAAAAATTTTCCAAATTATTTGGCTTTTCTATTCATTTTTATTGTATATGTATTGAGAAACAATAAGAAGAATACTTGTATGGATTCTAAAATTTTCGTTTAAACAAAATATATTAAATTTAAACAGCTATAAAAAAAAAATTTAGGCTTGGGATTTTTATAATATTTTAGTATCATGTTAAGTAATATGTGAGTATACATTAATAAAATTTTCAGTCCTTAAAACCCAAAACTGTCAAATTTATCAAACATTTATTACATAAAAACAAGAATTTTACAACATATTCATAGTCCTGTATATTTTGTAGAAAAATTAACATAGTGGTTCCAAAATTTTATTAAATATATTTGATACCTATGTAGAAACTCAAAAAATTTGAAGTCTCTTAAGTTCAAAATTGTCTGAGTTATCGTGAAATTTTGATATCGAATTCGTCAATATTTTAGTTTTTGTGAAAAATGCCGTTTTTTCTATCGCATAGGGTCAATTTTGAGAAATTCGAAAAATGACCTTAATACAGTTCTAACTACATCCACTTTTCAAGCAAAAACATATGCTATTCGTGAAAATCGGAGCATTATTTCGGGTAGTAAAAGTGTCTTTAGATATAAAAATAAAAAAAAAGTTACACATCATTGTAAAACCAATACATTTATAACTTCGCTCAAAATCTAAAATAATAAATCTATTTCTTAGTGTATATACCTAGTTGGCTAGTTATTATCCAGATTCTAGATACCTTATTATAAATTTATACTTAGGTACAGTGTTACACAGTAAATTCAAAAATATATATATTTAAATAAGTTACCTCATTATTTGTTTTAATCGTGTAGGTTTTTTTTTTATTATGGAATACGAATTATACTTAAACAATATTATGTTTGTTTGTTTGTAATAATAATTAATAAAATTATATTATGGATTATAAATTTATAAGTCTGTATATTTTTATTTAATAAATACAATAAACTATAGCCATTGACTCAATATTTTGAGAATACATATTGATAACAAAATAATTTAACTAACATTTATTAAATTTTCAAGTTATTATTAAAACAAATATTTGTTTAACTCATTTGAGGAAAAAAGATTTTTAACTTGTTTTTGGATTATTATTACATGATAAATGTTAAATATTCAAACAAAACACTTTCAGTTCAATTTTTAGAAATTATGTTATTATGTTTTATTTAAATTAAATCTACTTAACGTATGCCCGTCGGTGTATAAATTAGCGGAGAAAAGCTGAAATACAACTCTCCAAGACTCGTCTATTATAAACGTAAATGGTAAATGGCATGTGTGTGCAGTATCTATACTGTGAAGTAGGTATTTACTATCCGCCGCAATCACCGACAACGTCTTTGACTGACTATTGTGGTCATTGGGAGACTGCCAAAATCATGTTATAATAACCAGTGTCCATTGGCGAGGCGTTACTACAGTGTTTATACAGCGGTTACTTTCGTAGTTTTTTTTTATACCTAGGTACAAAAAAAAAAAAAAAAAAAAAAAAAGACTGAACATTTTTGTGCCGCGTGTGTGTGCATGTATATAACAGTATGGCGTATTATAATTTATTATAATAGTATATTGTGCGTAGTTCTTATACTTTATGACTATTTTATCATGTGCGCCGTACAGTATTATTGATGTACAGTTTACGTTTAACGATAACGTGAAAATAGATGCGTAACATTCGTATTATAATATTATGATAAATGTGTTTAAAAGGTTTATTATTACTTTTTAATATTTATTCGGTGAGAAAATCATAATAAATATGTGAAAAATGAATGATTACTCAAACGGAAGCTAAACGAACGTGTTCGGCAAATTTTTTTTACAACAATCGAATGCGTGTAATTATACATGTAGTATAACGTATAAGTATGTATACCTACGGTTGTTGTAATGTTGTAGTTTGTAGTACGTAGCTCGATTTTATTCCATAAATTATTAGTACTGTTATAGAACTGGTTTCGAAAAACGGACCTAATGATATTACTAAAATACTAATTTCGTTTAACCAAATGCTAAATGTTTCGTTTTGTATTTTAACTTTGAAGGCTGTCGACGTATTCTCCGAATTCGAACATCTTCTGTATTCACATTTAATTTGGGCGCATGCAAGTGTTGATTTTTGTTTTGTTTTTTTCATATTTGATATAATGCACGTTCATCTTCAGCGGTCTTCGGTTACGTAGTTCCATTATTATTTCACGTTGTATTAAAAATTATACCTAACACATTGAGTCAGATTTAAACTTTTAGGGAGCAAAGGGAATAATAAATTTTGGAGCCCCTGCTGGTAGTACATAATATACAAATTACGTATTTAAAATTATCGCGAATAAATAATTGTATTTTTAATATTCATTAGATATAGATAATTAATAATTATTTACGTTAGATACATTATATGTAATATATATGTATAATTTTAGTAATAGGTATACATATTATTATCATAAATAAAACTCATTTATATTTATAAATAAAATAAATAGTCAATTAAAAGTAAATATTTAAATTATAATAATTGTGTATTTATGCATAGGCAACTATACGTACCCCTATTAGAGATTTAATGCAGTTACGACTTGTATTATTATAATGCGATTTAAATTTCTTATAAAACAACTTTTTAATTTTTATTGCTTATATTTTTATTCTTAAACGTAGATCGGTTAGGTTAGGTTAAATTGTATTTTTTTTTATATTTTGGACCAAGGGACCTCTGAAATTCGGTGTAAAGTACGAATATAATGTCATGTCCTCAATGCCCCTGTCAAATCCGGGCCTGATAATGAATAATAATTTATAAGCGTATTATACCGCATGTATAATATTATAATTAATAGGCACGTCGCACGTTATATTGAAACATCACGAGGCGGATTTAACCGTTGTCGAAGGATTATAGAATATGATTATACAAATGAACGCGTTTCGTCGCGATAACATCTTTTTATTGCCAATCGGTAAATGTTTTTTAGGACGATTTCGATGTTAGGCAATCCGCTATAGCCATATTATTACACGACAGACGTTGGAGACAGCGCACGTCGTCGTAGCTACAGGTACCTACCTAACACGGATGAATTTCGCAATACCAAACGCTGGTTCTGCAAATTAATTTATTGTTCTACCTGTTGGTTATCATATTAATCCACCAAAAGCACATCGTACGACGTTTTATCTGCAGTTTACTACATTATTATAGGTTAGTGATTTATTATTTTTATTATTTTGTCATTGGTATACTTACAATAATTTTATTCATAAATTCATGCGGTTATTAAAAATAATATTAAAATAGTATTTTATATTTGTTTTTATATTTTATATTTTTTCTTTTGGACGATTAATATGTTATATATTACTATTGACGTCGTATACCGTACAACGTTACATTGTTTTAGTCAATAACTCATCCACTATTTAATTCTGTTGTAACCTAATATTTTAATATATTAATATTTCATATTAATTATATTAGTATTGTGTATATTATACGAGTATAATAATACAATATTATCGAATCCAGAATGGACAAATGTGTATATTTTTTTATATTTGTACTTATATAATATTTGCGTGCGAGTTTTTTACAGGTATTGTATTATAGGTATAGGTATATTATAGATTAAAATTGATTGAATATTTTATGTTGATAAATAAAATAACAGTTTTTATAAATTATATTATATTAATAACCTAATTTATAAAATAATTTTTAATAATATAACTATAGTTAAAAATAAAATACGTATTATAATATATCTAGCGTAAAATTAGGCATGTGTCAATATAGGATATTTTATTTAACTGGAAAATAAAATAAATTATATTTCGTGTTTTTATTTTTTAATAAAATATGTAATTATACTATAAATATATAATACCCATTTAAATTTTTTTGAATTACACCTGAAAAATAATTAAAATTTAAAATCGGTATAAACAAGTATAGGTACTTATTATTACGTTGAATAAAAACTGTAAGGAAATTTAAAAAAGAATTATTCATTTAAATGAATAATGTAAAATTAATTATAAAATTTATAATATACATTTTTTATATAAAAATTATAATATAGAAATGATTCTTAAAACGAATTATTATGATAGCCTAGAAATCTACTTTAAAATAATACTGTGGAATAAGGAATGATATTCGAAGAATAGAGGAAATTATTATTTAAAATATATTTCGAGTTCGTTATTCACTAGATATAAACATTTTAAATAATATACGAGTATATTCATAATAGTAACTAACATAATATAATTCAATAAAGTATATTAAATATATTTAATTAATCAAAGATACTTTGTTTTAACACTTATTTTATTATGTAGTAAAGTGATTTATCATCTATTGTTAAAGTATTAACTTGTGGATAATATATTTAAATAAATGAAAATCCAAATCCAATGTTTACTTTTATTTAAGCAAATACGTAGTATTACGAAAACAAAGTTACCATCATCAGTGCAAAACACAGATTCAGAGTATCAGAGTCTTCTTTTTATATATCATCCATATAATTAATATTAATTCGTCTTAAGGATGATAATTGATCTATCTATAAATGATATGTATATATTAGGTACTAAGTATAGTTAGGTATATATCTACTCGTATATCTTGTATATAAACAATTATATTAAAATAATAATAAAATAAAACTAAGCCAAAAGAGCAAAAATATAGTGAATAAAATTGGCATGTCACTATTAAATATATTAATACACTTTATTCTTATAAATAAATATATATAATTGTATTATACTTATACAATACACAAATTAATAGATATAATGCTTAAATTTTAAATAAAAATATATCAATTGAATATGAATTAAGTGTAGGTATAGAATATTTTAATTGTTGATGGAACTTAAATTATATTTTTATAAAATGAAAACAATGTTATTGTTTAAAATAAATTAAAGTTAATTTTTATACACGGAAGTTTATTGTTATAAAATAAAAGGCTGTGAGACCTTGTATCTATTCTAATAATAATATTTATGTACATGGTAACCCAATATTTAAGATATAAACTCACTGTATTTTTTAAATTATTGAACTAAAAAGAATAGTGTTTAATTTTAACTAAAATAAGCAATTATATTAGATACAATTTAATTTTTAACTTAATTTATCATATAGGTATAATTTTAAAATTTTTTAATACTTTTCTAGAAATATATAGTTAAAATATGTACCATATATTTTTTTTTTTTTTTTTTTTTTTTTTATCAAATTTAACATTAAAGTGTATTATTTTTTTTTAAAAAAATATGAATTTGTAAAAATAAGCTGTATAATATAAATATGTCTAAATTTATATTTTTATCTTCCACGATTTCTTTTTACTATTATTATTACCTTAGTTGTTATTTCAACAGATAATTTTAATCTGTTGATTATCTGGTTATTATTGCTTTTAGAAATACATATTATATTATCTATAATATATCGTGTATTTTAAATATTTACATAAAAATATAATGCAATATAAATATGATTTATAATATTACGCTGAAATACTGACAAATACGAGCATAATTAAATTTAATGTATAATTATTCTAATTTACTGTTGCAAGATACAAGTACAACAAGAAGATGAAATGTTATTTATTATAATATAGTATAGTAACTCATGATATCCAATATTATAATATAGTAATAGAGATTTTAGTGATTTACCTATGTCCTATAGGTACCTAGTATTTTAATTGAATATTTGAAATAGGTAAGTCTTTTATTCTTTATTTATAAAGTTTTACTTTGGTAATTAATATGTAGATAATAGTACCAGAGTGAAATATTTCCATGAGGTGATAAATTAGCCTAAAAACAAAGAATTTATTGAACTCGTAATTAATGAAATAAGTCAAGATTATTCTAATTATATGATATGACGAAAGGAGCCAAGAGTTTCAGAATAGATTGCCGGCCCTGAGTTAAAATAATAACATTTAAATAGTCAGGAATAAAAATATTCTTTTATAAATTAATTATTAACAATATTAAAATCAATTATTATAAACAAATTATATTGTGTATAATATGAATGTTTAAAATTATTTTGTTTAGAGTTACAATTTATGTTTAAATAAATATTCAGGTCGTTCAAAATATACTAAATTATTATAATAGATACAAAATTAATACTATATTTATTAAAGATTATTTAACTAGACATTTAGTGTATTTTATATGATAATTTCTCATAAAAAAATTCATTTAGAATAAAAAAATTAAATTAGACAGGATGAACCAATAATATGTATTCATTTGATTCTATTATTCGTCAATTAAAAAATGTTTACATATCATTGAGTGAAATGTTTATGAACGCTTCGCAATAATAATAAAAAGGTGTCTGAAATTTCACGTTAAATCAGTAAAGAATAAGAATGTAATGAAATATTTAAGATTTTAAATTTAACTTAATATTTTATATAATAATATATATTAATATTGTATAACATGTAAAATTTTAACGTCATATAATGTAATAGCTATAGTGTATCTATTGAACTAGTTGAAATTAAACAAATATAAAAAAATATTTTTTTTTCATCTGTGCAGATTTACTATCGAATGGTGTTTAAATAATTTGAATTACAACAAATTTATTATATTTGTTTTAGACATATAATTAATTTTAGTTTTGACATATATTTAATTTTAATTTTAGCTATTTTAATTATTAACATCATGATTTTTATGTTGTTTATTTATAACAATAAGTATATAATGTACCTATATGTTACAGTTATTTAGGTAGGTATATTTTATAAATTTAAGTAAATACAAGTGTTAGATTTGACAAAATATGGAACATTTAAATATTTTTAATTTAATATAATATACCTAACGTTTTTTTTCCACGTGCCAAATCAGCTACAATATTATTTATACATTTACTTAAATGCATTGGAAGTACATTTTATACAATAATAATTATTAATTACATTTTGATTATTATAGAGACAGGGTAGGTTTTTAATAATTTTTCGAATTTTTTATGTCCATATTAGGTACTGTGAAAGTTACACTTTACACCTATTACATTAATTAAATTATTTTACTTTTTACCTCTTTTATAAATAGTATTTTTAAAAGTAAGAAATAGAAACGTCTATTTCATAATGTGTTCTACCTTAACTAAATAAATATTTAAAAAATTATAAGACATTTTATATTTAAAAATATATTTTTTAGTACTTATAATGTATGTTATATTTAGTAAATTTTATTAGTTTTACAAACAATGATGATTTTGATTAATAAAATAATTTATAATTTGAATGGTAGTTAAAGAATTTATTAATAAATATTCACTTATTAACGTAATTATATGTAATAAACTATCTTACGTTTTTAAGCAACTATTGAAGTTAATGATTTACTGATTTTTTCTATTATTGGAGTCTGTAATTGAACTAACCTATAGATTTTATATTTAGTATTTTTGTATATCATAAAAACAACCATTAAGAAATTTCAGTTTTTTAAATTTATAGGATTGATAACTATATAGTCTGAAATGTATATACCTAACTAATATAAAATATAAGGTATATATTTTCATTGTTATATTAAATTTATTATACGAGTAAAAGTACAATAGGTATTGGGTTTTGTGTCTATACTATCTATGCACAAATGGTTTACTATGCCAATTAATTCTTTTGTACTAATTTAATAAATTAAAACGAGGAATTCATTTACACTAAATTATTGTATAATCCTACTTTTCAATTAGATAAAAAATAATTTTACGTAATTTGTCATAGTTCTAAATTGTATTATAAAATTATTAAATATGATGAAAAAATTAAACTGTAATGTAATATTATTATATACTCGTATATATGTGTATAATCTAAATATAAAAATGTATATTTTATATAATATACCTATATGCAATGATACACTTGTAGTAAGTTATCTAAGATTAATAATGTCTAGGAGTATACATACTATTTTTTTTTTTTTTTTTATTAGGAATAGGTTTTAAGTACGTTTTCACAAATTTCATAATCACATTATTACACATAACTTATATCCAAATTGTTATTTAATATAACGTATTCATTACGGTTAAAACTATAATAATTTATGAAACTTAGAAAGTCTATGGAAACATACCTAAACAAAATACAAATTTAATTTAATATTATATTACATGTGATCATGTGGTGGAGTTTTTATCAATCATACTAAAATTAAACATAAATATATTATATATTTATGTTAAATAACACGTATAATAATAAGTTTAAATTTTTATTTAATAAGATAGTATACGACACGTGTATGAACTAATATAATTATACAAAAAGAAAAAATACCTATATATGAATAAAAATTATATAGGTACTTACTAAAAATGATTTGTATATGAATATAATATACGGGATAGCGTTTATACGATTTATATTTTTTGACTTGCTTAATATAATAATTATTGTTAATTTTATATGCAACGTATTGTAAGCTGAAGCGATAAATTTATAACTTATATTAAACCTGTAAGATTCTAATCTTGTTCTAATCTGTTATTATGAAAACATTTAATTCAAAATATTAAAAAGTGATTATTTTCTTTTAAAATAAATATTTTAATTCAATATTTAATTTAAATGTAAACAGTACCTAACCTTAATTTATAAATATAATCATAATTATTATTTGCATTATTTTTCCCGTTATATTTAATGTTTATTATAATATATTGACTATAAGTTCTAAAACTAATAAATAATTAATGTACCTACGTATAATATACATTGCATATTGTATATAGAAATATTTTTATTTATTTAAAAATTTAGGTCTATTAAAATAATCTATTATATACCTACTTAAATTAAAATATTAAATATATGAATTATTTGTTAATTTTTCACCAACAATATATTTAATAAAAATATAATCATATTATAACCTTTGTTCATTGGAGATAAGATATAATTTAATTTTATAATTGCTATTATATACCTACCTACGATTAAAAATATTTTTATTCAACTAAAAGGAAAAATAGTATTGTTTACGGAATAGCTATCATTTACATAAGTTCGAGAAACATTATTTTTTTGTTCGTTTCATTTTAATAATTATATTACATGTTTTCTCAATAATATAAAATAATATATATATATATATATATATAAATGCATTATTATAACAATATATAGTCATTTAAAATTAAGTAAGGTTAGTGGACAAAAATTATACCATTTATTATTTTAAAAATAGTATTCAGGTATAGGTTAGGAGGTTAGGTACTTATTAGTTTATTACCTACTTATTTTATTATAAAGAGTATAAAAGTAATATACTAATATGTAAAAAGTATACATATTATATTTGATCAAAAATTTAAATAGTAAAAAGTTTTTTATCTTGTGTAATTTAAAATTCTAAAGTATGCATTAATATATTATGTTTAAATATATTTTTGGTAGGTACGTAGATAAAATGTTTTCTTTATTATAGTTTATTAAATAACTCTCAAATTATTTTAATCACTTAATTATTATACTTGATTTAATTTTAATTTAAGATTAATTCAAATATATATGTATATAATAAACTTAATATTAATTAGAGTTGATTTTTTTTTTTTTTATATATAGTTATTTATTAATTACATTATATCAATATTTTATTACATAGATTAAAACCTAAGTATATTTCGTAAATTGTTAATTAATATTTATATTTTAAAATTTAATATATATATATATATATCCATCTATTTATGCTGTAAAATTAAAAATACATTTATTTTAGATTCTGAGTGAAGCGAAATTTTTTTTTAAGTATTTATAGTATGCAATAATATTACAATTTACGCTTGATAACAAATATAATAATAGTATTTATTGCAATACGTTTTAATTATTATTATTTTAAATTAAATTGAATAATATTAAATTAAGATTATTATATAACTTCTACGAGTACATATCTATAAGATTTTATTTATGCAGATATGGGTGTTTAGGTTTGATAAAATGATAATGTTAGTGGGATAAAATTTATGGGAAAACTATGAACTAAGTCAAAATAAACATTATTATACAATTAGTAATTACATTCAAGTCTTAATTATTATAAACTAACAATTACTACTAAATACAATAATTAAAACAAAACACGTAGGTATTTATTTAAAACAAATAAAACGATGTTTATTGTATTCCCAGTTATCTTTATCTATAATAATTAATTATTTATTTTCAAGTACCTAGTTATTTATATATATAAAAAAAAAAAATTAGTTTAGATTGTAAGCAGGTACGAAAAAATAAAGAGGTATAAAATATTATGTTTCATCAAGGTGATTATAATAAATAGTAGTTGTGCGTAAACAGTACAATATTTTACCTACTGTTTCTATATAGTCGAATGTTTGCTATATATCTATATGGAGGGTCACGTTAGTTCATAACTAGTCGTTATTTGCTTCGGTAGCTCGGTGAAGTGATTTGGTTACCCAGACGGGTGTAATTTTTTTCATATAGGATACTTAACTTAAAATAGTTATGTTACCAGTAGAAAAGATTACTTCAATAACAAACGAAAATAGCGTTTTAAATATGGATGCGCTTGATTTTAATGCAGTAAGAATTTAATTTAAACCATTTAGTATACACTTAAATTTAAAATAGATTATATTATATAATAAATATAGAATTTGCAATTATTTTATATATTTTAATAAACAATTTTATTAGACGCGTTTAATGAAAATTACAAAATTATATTTTTTATATTTATAACATGATTAAATTATTATAATAGATTTACATAAGTATAGATAATTATAATATTTAGTAACGTGTTATATTATTATTTTAAATAAATTGTAAATTTTTGGTATTATTTAGTTATATTAATAATATTAATGTTTTAATACAAATAAAATTCTATCTAGTTCAAATGTGTTGTTTATATAGGTGCTCGTATTATTTACATATATCTTATATATATATATATAGTTTATCTACTATCTGTAAGGTCTATTACTACTACCTAACAATGAAGTATGATATTATCAATATAGTAACAAAATATAATATAATTATATAAACATTAAAATATAAATCATATCTTTAATCACAATTAAAATTTACAGTTATCTATTTTTCATACGGAGGTTATACGAGTATAGAGTAGGTACGGTAAATAGTATATTAATATTCAATTACTACAATTATTAAGTTAAATGAAATTTCATTATATTCATTAAAATATACTAATTTTATATATTATATATAAAATATAAATAACAATTTATATATTCCAATATAAATTGTAGGTATTAGTTTATAATATGAAGATTATTTATTTATAGATATTTTATTGTAACAATAAATAAAAATATAAACATTTTTTAAATTAGGTATCAATTAATTATTGCATATTCTTTTTTTATATTTAAACTAGTTTTAAGGTAGATATTAATTTGAATATTATAATATTAAAAATATTATGTATCTAATTATGTTTATATGATATGAAATACCTATTTATATATTCCTATATTGTTAATAATTTAAATATGTTAAATGAGTATTTTCAATATGGTAATAATTGAAAGAGAATCTAATATTTACATCCAGTCTATAAACTTGACTATGCTAGATTTTTCAAATTTTTAAATTCATGTGTAATTACAATTTATGTCTAAGTAAATATTTAAACATTTAATGTTAGTCGTAATCTAATTATTAATGGGTGAAACAAATTTAATATATGATATAAAAATAAACCTTAAATAACCTTAGAATTTGTATTTGTTATTACCTTTAATCAGTTTACATAAGTGGGATAAGACGTATCTACTTATAATTTAACAATTGATAAACATATTTATTATTCACTAACCACTGATAGTTTTATGAACACACTCCAGAAATGTGTCGTATTATCTATTATAAACCGTCTTAAATATATAGGTACTTAATAAAAATTCACTATATTATATTGAATGAACAGATTTTTTTAAATATAGTATATGTATGACGTATTATAATTAAGATAAGAATAAGAGAAATTTTAATATTGACTCAATAAAACAGTATAATGCAAAAAAAAAAAATTATATACATATATTATATAGTTTTATGATAATGTAATAATAATTGTAGTTAACAGAAAAGTTTAAATATTATGTTTTTTCTTAATTATTTAATAAAAATTTAAAAATATTAAAGTAGTAATAATTAAGAAATTAAAATTAAAAATTTGAACAACTATAAATACATTAAATCCTTGTATATTATATTGAAACTATAGGAAAACTATAGTCGATATAAATTTATTTTAAGTAGAAATACACTAATGAAATTATGTTTTTAAGTTTAATTTACATTTCATTTTTTTAAAAAAAAAACAGCAATAATATAAAGTAGAATAATAATAAATTCTAATAAATGATTATTAATTATAATATTTATTATTACAATATTGAGTATGAAATTTGGTATAAAATATAAGTTTAATATTGTTTATTTTCTATGAACATTAACAATATAATTGTACAAATTACAAATTACAAATATGTCATAAGTTATATATAATCATATAGGTACCTAATTAGTAATTATATAAACTTAAACTCTTTTATCGTGTAAAATTGTGTGCGAGTTGTGACTACACATTAATTTAGTTAATCATTCTCAGGTATCCGGAAAATTAACTGAACAATCCAGATCAGCTAGGCAAACAGACGACGAAACTTTATCACTATTGATGACTGAGAATAGTAATATGGCTAAAGATAAATGGAAATCAGATTCGACCAACAACCAATCTAATGGACAAATGAAAATAGATAATTTACCTGAACACAGACTTAGTGTGTTATCTCTAGGATACGTTCCTACAGCTCATCCTACTTCGTAATTTATTATATGCCTATCAATGAAAAAATATATTAATATAAATATTCTAAATCATTTTAGTTATCTAGAAACATTGATAAACATGTTGAAGGGGAACGTAGGATGTGGAATTTTAGCTATGGGAGATGCATTCAAAAATGGAGGACTATTTTTATCACCAATTTTAACAGTATTAATTGGCATAATTTGTGTTTATAATCAACATTTATTAGTAAGAAATTATTATAATATTTTAAATACTAATTATTATATTTATTTATTGTTGTTTTATAAGATGCAATAGATTATTATTTTTACACCTACCGTATGTGCACAAATTGAAATTTTACGAGCTATATAAGTAGATTGAGTTTCTATGAAAAAAAAAGATAGGTATAATAAAAGAATTGGTAGAATTCAATGCGATATAATTAAATTTTTTATTTATTCTAACAATAATACGAGTACATTAATACCCCTTATGCCCTTATAGTTTCTAAATCATTAACATTTCAGTAATCTTGTTGGATTCCTCCAGTGGCGTGTCCAGAACTATTTTTTCGGGTGGGCCACCTATTTTATGACCATTGTAAGTTAATATATTATTAAGTATAAGTTCAAAAAGTAAAAACAATAAACAAAAATGTGGATGGGCTCGGGTCAACTTGGCCCATCCCCTGGACACGCCACTGGATTCCTCTAGAGTATGCATTGCATGAACGTGGGGAAATTAGTAAGCTTGGATTGGTCATTAATTTTGAATAAAATTTGGAGTACCTAATGTTTGGTAGCTAATTATTTTATTGTTTTTGTTTTTAAGTCATTATGTAGTGACTTATTAATGCTATTATGCTATTAGATGTACTTCAAGATGTAGAAGTAACAAGGCGTAGAGTTATTTTTTAAAATACCTGTATGACTCGAAATAAGTTAGATTAGAAAGAGAAATGCATATTTAATGGAAACGATTATTAATATTTATTTATTTTGTTAAGTATTTTATTATTAATTGGAACGTTTCTAGATTGGTTGCTAATATTTGTTTGATCAATTTTTAAATTTATTTCTACGATATTTTTCTATTTTACTACGGTCATACCAATTTTTATATTAAGAGAAAAATATATTCATAATAGGTATCTATTATATATTATAGCAACGAATTATTTTATTAATAATTATGATATATTGATATTATATCTAAAACTAATGTATACAATTATTATAGTATATAAAATTAAAGCTAGTGTGTAATTGATTATATAATATAATATTATTTTTAGGTGGGTTGTTCAAAAAGTGTTAAAGAAAAAATGAAACTAAAACACAATCCAGAGTTTGCTGAGACGGTAGAATTATCTTTTCAATCAGGACCACAACGATTTCAAAATTATTCAGTATTTTTTCGGTAATTTGATAATGTTATAATATAATATTATTATAAGGTAAACTATTTGTAATTTTTCGAAAATAAGTATTTAATTTAATAAATTTATATTAATTATATTATTTTATATCTATCATAATAATAATAATAGTATTTTTTTTTTTTTTTTTTTTTTTTACAGCAATAGTGTAAATAGTTTTGTAGTTATTACTCAGTTGGGATTTTGTTGTGTATATATTCTTTTTGTATCAAAATCTATTCAGCAGGTTTGTATTCTATATAATAATTATTTTATAAATGCATTCTAGTTAGTAGTTGTATTATTTTTTGTTTAATATAATACCTATTAAAAATGTCGTATTAAATCAAGATTAATTAATTAATTTTATAATAAATAACATGTAGATTGACGTTAGCTATTTTTTATTTTTTATTATTCACTAATATAGATTACTATTAATTATTATTATCATTATTCATTAATAATATAATATCAAAAATTTAAAGTTATTGTCTTGTTGATATTGTTAAAATACTAATGATTAATTTAAATTTACATATTATATTTGTTTATAATAAATTATGTTTGATAGATTTCGCCAAATACTTAGAGAGATAGAAGTAAACTACTTTATTTTATATAAAAAATTAAAAGATTTTCCCTAATTTTATTAAATTCATATCGTTATTTAAAAAGAATTTTAGTTTAAGTTTATTTTAGTTGGCCATGAAATAAAAATAAAAATTAAATTTATTAAGGGCTTTGGATACTACCTTGTATTTAAGACACTTTAGACCGATAAACCAAATAAAATTATAAAAATATTTCAATTATTCTGATTTTGTAAAAACATTTAAAATCATTAATAGCTCTTCAATATCTTCTAAGAAACAGAAATGATATTTTTAGATTATAAATAAATTTAAAATGTACATTAAATTTGTATAATATACACACAATTTAATATCGAATTTTTGACTAGTAAATTTTACTACTTAATTGGTGTTTAAAACAAAAATTTGCTTTCTAGAAAATGTATTAAATAATAATTCGTTAAATTTATTAATTTTTACTGTATGCATTTAATTATTTTAATACCTATGCTAAATAATGTTTGGCATTTTGATTTTCATAGATATGAGATATTTAGATATAAATATTAATAATTAGTTTATAATAATTTAATATATTACTACATGCAAATAGGAGAATAATAGTAGTATCAGCTCCTATGAAAATGTTTCAATTATTACTCAAACTAACGATCATTTATTACTATACACAGCCACACAGGAAGTAAAAATAATATTAAAATAATATTGTTTTCGATTAATTAGAAATTATTCGACCAATTAAATTGTATGTAAGTAGGTAAATAATTTAACTGAAAATTTATATGAACAATATTATATGTTTACCTATAACTTATTATTGAGACAAAAGTGAAATACTTGAGTTTACATTGAATATGAATTAATAACTTAGTAGATAGGTACTAAATATACTTTATAGAAATTAATAATTCAACTGTAAATATTTTCAGAAAATTAATTAAATTTATTTTAATTAACATGAAAACAAAAATTTTCTTTTTATTATTTTTATTTAAGTACCAAAATAATAGTACCTACATAAATATATATTCATAAAATTATATAACAATGAAAAATGTGACATTGATACATAAATAGATTGTGAAAATCAGATTTTAATGATAATGTATTAGATAAAAAATAATTGATTAATACAAATATAGATTTTTACTTATTTTTAAAATAAGTGGATATAATAATTGCTTTAAAATGAATGGGAAATTTAATAATTCAATACTACAAACAATAATAATTTGGAATTGTCCTTTGATTAATAATTTAAAATAATCATACAATTAATAATACTTTAATATACTTATTATATTCTGTTTCTAATAACAGATAATTACAAAGTCAGTATTTTTTTATTTTTTTAATACTTTAAAATTAAAAACAAATCTAAAATAAAATTATATAATCGAATAAACTTGATTATTTTAAATTAAATAACTTTGGGGTTTTAACTATATTAGCAATTTAACAATTATTATTTACGTACAAATTGTTTTATTGTTTCATTAGGTGATGAATTGGTATGATATACAATTAGATGTACATATGAGTATTATAGTATCAATGGTACCTATAATTATTTCATCGCTAATCAGAAATTTAAAATTTATTGCACGACTATCAGCAATCGCTAATATGTGTATGCTAGTGGGCCTGATGGTAATTTTATATTACTGTTCTATTGATTTGCCACCTATATCATCAAGGGCAGCTATTGCTCATTGGTCGTCAATACCTTTATATTTTGGTACTAGTATATTTGCATTTGAAGGTATTAGTTTAGTAAGTTGTATTTTTATTAAAATTGATATTTTAAATAAATAAAAATTTTATTTTTAATATGTGGGTATTCAATAGGTCCTACCTTTAGAACAAGAAATGAAAAATCCAAAACAATTTTCAACTGTATTTGGAGTATTAAATGTGGGTATGGTTATTGTAACATGCTTTATAATACTTACTGGTTTTATGGGTTATTTAAGATTTGGAGATGCAGTTCGTGGTAGCCTTACCTTAAACTTACCCGAGGAATTTCTGTGAGTTTTTTATTATCATATTTAAAGTTACTCAGTAATGTATATTGTTTTATTCCATAGGTTATCTAAAGTTGTTATTTCGAGTATGATGTTTGGAATTATATGTACATATACATTGCAATTTTACGTACCAATTGAAATAATTTGGCCAAGAGTTATGAATATGTTTGGACCTTTCAAATCACCATTAATTTGGGAAATGGGACTCCGTGTAATATTAGTACTCATCACATGTAAGTGTATATTATATTTTTTACATTATTTGCATAATTTTTGTGTTGACAATTAATTAGTGCTGGTCATATAGATACAATAGTCTATAATATACGACTTCAATGCATATTTTAAAATAATTAATTATATTACGCATGTACATAATTTATTTATTAAAATATTTATTCATAAATGGTAATATAATATAATATAATATAATATAATATGTATAAGTATAAGTATAAGTATAATTTTATTTTTATTTAAAATTATTGAATTATAAAATGAATATAGGTTTAAATATTTATATTATTTTATGTGATACTATATTGTAGTTAATAATAATATATTATACTACTACACTTAAATAGATTTATTATTACATTCATATGATGAATAAATACGACTAGGTAGTAATTATTTGTTTACATTTAAAATATATTCATACGAAATTATTTTGGTACCATTATTTATTTATTTTTTTGTATTATTTATGAAGTGATTGAATAAAAATAATTATTCAACCATAAACTATAACTATACCTATAACTTCTGTCAGTTGCGTAGTCAGGAGTTTGGGTGGGAGGGGGGCTAAGCACATTCATGCGATGGATATTTATGATCAAGAACACTAATACAATAATAATAATAAACTTTATAGTTTATTGTTTTTAGTATAATAGAAATAAAAATTTATATTGGCCAATAGTTTATTATAAAAACAAAAAAATGTAGATATATGTAATCGTAGTTTATTTTTAATTACCCCAATGCTGCATTTTTCTAAGAGTATTTCTAGCAAACACTGATATTATATCATTTTCATTAATTTCTTCTCGTTTGTTTATATTGACCATAGATAGTCCATCCAGTCTGTTTTCTGACATCGTAGACCTTAAGTATGTTTTCATGCGATTTAATGTAGAAAATGTTCGTTCTGGAGTAGAAGATGTTATTAGTAGCGTAACAAATAATTGTAAAAGTATTTTAATGTTTGGTCGAAGATTGGTACAATGAGAGAGTTATTTGATAATAGATAGGTATTGGTTTTGGAATAGTATTTTGTTTCCATTGATGTCTCCATCAATTCAGTTCAGCTTTAAGTGTAGAGATAATTTCATTTTTAAGATCTTGTAGGTATATACACATTAGCAGCTTTTAACATTTTATCATCATCATACATATGAAAGTTGGCTGGAATTCCTCCTTCAAGGGACATGATATCAGCCAGCTTTTGATTGAAACATGTATCCATTGATATAATTATAGAATCTAGAAATGGAATAAATATGGAACACTTGAAATAAATTTCTGGATTACGAGAAAGTTAGAATTACTTTATGTGTTTGTCTTTTACAAATTCGAGGCATTCGTATTTCTACATTAATTCTATTACCCAATGCAACAACATCATTAAACATTAGTTTAAATTGATTATCAGCACCATCACGTAAGCTCTGTAAAACATTTTTAATTACTAACACATCTCAAAACGCTTTTGACAGGTTTTGTTGTTTGCTTTGTAAAGCAATGCTAAGTTGTACTGTATAAGCAAAGCAACATACTGCAACTTCTAAAGATATTAAAAACGTTATAATATTGAACTCTATATTTAGTATTTTAAAGTGCAATGCGGTACAACTGTAATCTATAAACCTGATAATACATAATAAATATTTAATAAGAATTACTCCATGTTTATACCATGCAATGATTATAGACCACATTATGATCGTCATAACAACTTACGATTATTGAAATGCGTTCATTGGCTATTGGATTAAATAAAATTTGAATATTAATTTAATAGAAATAGTACCCATTACCCACACGGTTGTAGTTATAAGTATTTATTTTATTAAATACTAATAAGAATAATAGCTAATTATTTTAGTTTGAACTTTGAACAATATATATTTAGTATTAGTTTTCACTTGTACATAATTAACAAAAAAACACGGTCAATGGTGGAGCTATAGCTCTCATAGACCCCTTCCCTGGCTACGCCACTGACTTCTGTAATACTAAGAATCAATTTTAATTTATGGAAATAGTTTTTGATCAGTTTAAATCATTATTAATTAACTATTTAAGTATGATTATAAATATTTTTTTTTTTTTTGTTCATAAAGACTTTGAATGTATCATTGAAACGATATTTTTATTCACATAATATGACATCCTCCACCACTTCCTATGCATATGTATGGGAAGCCTAACTTATACATTTAGACACGTATCTAATTTTGACTTTAATTATTATGCATTGGTGTGTTGCAGTCGTTGCTGCCGACATAATACCACATTTGAGTTTATTCATATCGATGATGGGAGCTGTGGCTAGCACGTTTTTAGCTCTAATATTTCCGCCACTATGTCACATGGCGGTCACCGGATACAGCGATATCGGTTACGGACGATTTCGATGGCGATTGGCGATGAATGTCATCACGCTAGCATTGGGCGCAATCGGCTTCGTTACAGGCACATACGCTAGCATTTACGAGATATGTGGCGCGTTCCAAAACCCGACTACGGTTACCTCAGTTAACAGCAATAATAATAATCTCACAATGCATGCTGCGCACTGATAATATGAGTCTTCGCCTTTATTGATTTTCTCGTCGAATGTATTTCTGCGCCTTTGCAGTATTATAAGTGAATACGAATCGAAATTTTGTCCTTTTTAGAGGGAAGTCTGCAAATAATATATTGCTTTCATTAATTATTATATAAAAATAAAAAGAGCCATTATGTCATTGTTAATCGCTGAATTTCTGATTTGATACTTACCGGTTTCGACAAAATTCAAATTCGTAGAACATTTAAAAATGTAGTAAGTAAATTTAGAAAGAAATTAACGTTTAATTTCTGGAATTGAGATTTTTTCTGTAATTATTAATCGTTATTCATTAATTCTTTTTATTAGACAAATTTTGTTGATTTACCCATTTGTTCCTTAATGCTCAAATATTTATTATACCTACAACTGTGTTGTAATATTTATATAATAATATATTTTCGTGTCCCTGTTGTAAAACCAACTACGAAATATTTTACTATTACCTCGCAACGGGCTCACTAGAAGCTCACTAAAAGCTCAATATTTGTGTTTTATAAAATTATTAGTAAAACGACAATAATTTATATATTATATTGTTAGTATTAGGTAGTATTTTATTTAATAAGGAATAGGTACGTATTTTATATGTTGTACGATAGCCCATTGGCTATAATGTATTTGTATATTATTATATCGTACATTATGCTTAATTTATTTTTGTATTGCTTATTTATTATGATAGAATATATTATAAATTCACGTAGCTCTTTTACCCAAATTACACAAATATAGTATTACTATCACCTTTAATGTTATTCATTTTGAGTTCCATTTACATATAAAAACATAATACATAAATACATAACGTATATATACGTAATAATATGTTTATATGTTTACTCTTATATAGGATATTTTAAGATTATATTGTTATATTTTTTTTTATACGCATTTACATGTTTAATTTTATATTGAATGTACTTGTACATAGATATGCCAATATCGAATTATTTCATGTATTTACCCATAAAAATGTCCGTTTTTAATGTCGAGATTTTACAGCTAATTTAATTAAACGTGTTTGACTTTCAGTTTAAATTTAAAACGTTGCGAAAAATAATTTATAAAAAAATTGTACATGAATTTCATTATTCATTAATTTTAAATAAAAAAATTACCAATTTAATAAATGAATTGTTAATTATTATTGTTACAAATAAGTATAATTAAAGTTATGTAATGTTATGTTTTTTATTGCCATTTAAGCACGTAAGGCCTGTAATTCATTAGGTAGCCGAAATATTGGGCAGTCAGCAATAAGCAGCCAGCTACAAAACCGTATAGTCGAGTAAGATAAAGAGCGCAAAACGTATATTATTGTTGCTTTGATTAGTGCGCGCTGAGTGTAATACGCATTATTATCCATAATAATATAAATTACCTACTGCATATTATGATTTATAAATTATTTATGTACATCATTATATGAAAAGTTTTACCTATGTTTGAAGAAAATATAATTATAAAAACGATTCAAAAATGTTGATAATTAAAAGTTAATTATATAGGCGATGCCTATTGACGGTGGTGCTTTAAATGTAATGGAAATCTTATTCCAATAAAATATAATTCGATTTAATTCATACTTATCTATACTTATAATTATTATTATAATTTAAAATATTTTTTTTTTAAATTGACGTATCTGTAATGATCAATAAATAAATTTATAAACATTTTAATTATACCGTAGTATTTCACATATGTAGGTATATTCGTAGTTACTAGTTAGTGACTAGTAGTTACATTATAATTATTATGGTTTTTTCCTATGAAAAACAGATATGAGACATACATGGTCTATCTTTATAGTTATATACCTTTATAGTACGTTGGCAATATCAATAATATGTTTAATTCAACATGAATACATTATGCATCTCTCAATAAAATTCTACACTAATAGCTAGTTTTGTTTGCCGGATAATAGGTATTATACAGATAATACTGTGGTCTAATTAAGATAAATTTGCGTTTTACATTTAAATATTATATTAGGTTTCACAAACGATAAAATATTATAACGTCATAATTTATCATAATATTATCACAATATAAAACTAGATATAAATTATAAGCTCGATTAAAAATGACCATGTGTTGCATGGGAAGATTGTATAATAACATTAATTTCTAAAGGTTATTAAACGTCTACCTTTCATTAGTCACGTGCACATTAAATAAATATTCGCCGTACACGTGTTAAAAATGTGTCGATTAAAGGTAGGCATTTTTATCATTAACAACAAATTAGAAAATATCTGCCATTAATTTTTACTCATGCCAAATTATTAACATTAATCCTAATGATTGTGTGCAGTTGAAATTTATTTATTACACCTGTACAATTTGTTGCCCAGGATCGACGATTAATTAAATAATATTCAAAGTATTTATTAGATTTGTAATTTATTTAGTATTCGGCATGATGTTGATTAAACATTAATCCTATAATGATTGTGTGCGGTTGAAATTTATTTATTACACCTGTACAATTTGTTGCCTGGGATCGACGATTAATTAAATAATATTCAAAGTATTTGTTAGATTTGTAATTTATTTAGTATTTGGCATGATGTTGATTAAAATTATCGCAACGCTATTCTGATTAGAAAAGTAAAAATTATTAAGGGACATCACCTTATTATATTGTATTTTTGCACATTTTAACAAAGAAATATTTATACAAAATAAGTGCGTTGTGCGTTTATTTGGAATTAAATTTTTATCTTGCTTGTATATATCAGTTAGATAATATAACAAATTTTGTTTGCTAAATTTACACCATCACGAACGATTAATTCTAAGACCTACCGGGGTATCAAGTAGAGTTCATGATTTTTGAAAAGACACGACTGCGTGGCGCCATGTTTTTTTGCGGTTGACATGCTACAAAAATAATTAAACAATATTAATATATTAATAATGTCCGACTTTGTTATTATTATTATAACTTTTCAGTCTATAACGCACAATGGTTACTGGTATATATATATATTTTTTAATTTTTGCTATATTTTCGCAGTACCCATATACCGTAAATGTATATATTATGTAAATATTTTTATGTTTAGCAATATATTATATATTTATATATAAGTTATATGTATAATTTAAAGCATATCATAAATTTCATCTATTAATTATTATGTATGTGAGAAATTAGTGAAAGTGTTCATTATTATTATAGCTGTCGGTATTTGCAATTTTTAGTAATTTCACAACTTTGAATAAATCGTGACTTGTAATTTGATATATTCTAAAAATTAAAAATATGAATAGTTGGTGGAACTAAATTATTATCAATTGGCTGATAAACATTTGAATATTTAAGACTGTATGTTTATCAAAATTAAAAAAAAAAAATTGCAACTTAAACTACACTACATCCGAAAAAAATTTCCTAATTTAACCTTGCTCATCAGTCATTAAATTATAAACGTTACATTACTTATACCCGATGGTTTTGAATAAGCAATTAGTGAATTTTTTTATACATCACAACAATTCACCTATGATTATTATATGTACAATGTACTATGTATTACATAATTGTAAACGTTATCTGAACGAATAGCAATTTTAATTAATTTTATCGTAACGTGCGAACCTAACCGATTACAATAAAATCATACAGCGTATCAAGGTGACATAATATAATATTACATTTAATAAATAATAAATAATATTATGGTACATGCGGTTAAAACTTAAAACCACGACATTTTTAAACGATATTTAAATGTTTTAGTTTATTATTTTTCAATAAATTTGATTAAATTTCAAATTACTTTGATTTTAATATGAAAATGGATATATATATATAGGTATTATAGGTAAACATTATATTTGATTGCGACTATCACACTCAATTTCTCGGATTAGTTGTGGGTTAGTTACGCTAACGACTTTATGAATAATTATTAATTATTATAAGTATAAAATATTATTAGTATGTTGTATGTAGCATTGTTACTATGTAGTTAGTGTGTTGAGTATTATTTTGTCTATGTAATTCAAAATTTATATAAATTTTTTTTTTACATTACATTTACAAACTTATAATAATTATATCCTATTAAAATAAATATTTTTTTTTTTACGGCATATTAATTTCTATACTGATTTAAAGTAAATTATTTTTGTTCATCAATATTGATCAATGATTTTTACAAGGTATTAGGAACTATATAAACATTTTATTTTTTATAATTAGTTTTGAATAAATAAATGTTGTAGGAAACATTAAAGTTCAAAATTATACTAGTATATTTCAAAAAATAACTTATTAGTTTCTTATTCTTCTAATAAATTGTAGGTATTATTTTTATATTTTATAAATACGAGTATTAAGTATATTAATTTATAATTCAGAAAAATAATGCAGTTTGTTTAATTACTTTCAGTAAATGTTAATATAATTAACAGAAATCATAATTAATTTAATTAAAATTACGTGTAATTTAATTATATTTGTAAAAATAAAATATTTGCATAAATAATTTATAGATAATTTATAGTAATAAACTAATAAACATTAAAAAGTATAGCTGATACTGCTGTGGAAGGGATACAAGTCTAAAGAGTATAATAGTGTTGAATTTCGATTGAAATTTTAATGCAATGATAAATGTGTTAGGACTTTCTATATCCTCAGAAGTATCAGCTCTTATTTTTATTCATTAAACAGCTAAAAAAAAAAAAAAAATCGTTAATGTAATATTCACAATTATTTGGAACTGAATTCAGTAATATGTATTTCAGCCTAAATTAAATTTTAAATTTTTTAAAATATTGGTCGCCTTTTTTATTAATCATTATCTCGTAAATTATTAAGAAATAATAAAAATAATACTTAAATGGATTCTTAGATTTTCGATTACACTATAAATATCAACTTTAAACAGCTATATGAAAAATTCAGACTTGGAATTTTTTAATATTTTGTTATCATGTGAAGTTATATGTGAGTATATATTTCAGTTTAATTTTTGGACCTTAAAACCCAAAATTGCCAATTTTATCAAACATAGATAAAAACGAGAATTTTAGGAAATATTCAAAGTTCTATAGATTGTAGAAAAATAGGTAACCGAAACGATTTCAAAATTTTATCACCTACTTGGCTACTCGTACATATTATAACCTAACCTGTATTAATTGTACATATTATGTGAACACCCAAAAGAATCAATATTGATTGAGTTATCGTTTTGAAATCGAATTTGTTGAAATTTCAGTTTTTGTGAAAAATCATCAATCATCATTTTTTGGTCGTTTTTCCTATAGCATACAGTCATTTTAAGAAATTTAAAAAATGACTTAAATAAAGTACCAACTACGGAAACAAATGCTATTATGGAAATAGAAACATTATTTCGGATCGCTTCGCTCAAAATCTAAAATGGACATAGAAAATGTAAATTTCAATGTAAAATTATTTTTATTATGAGAAGTTTAGATAAAAATAATATAATCTATAAAATAAGTACAAGATGATTAATGTATTATAATATATTATTAGGTATATATATCCTTATTTTGCGATTAAAATATAAAGTTTATTGTATTATGAAAATTTACTTTGTATCAAGACTCGTGTATTTGACAACTATTCTCTATGTAGTAGTTGTCTATGTCATGTAGTAGTACTTATAGGAATGATAATTAATTAAATTTATTATTTCATTATTCATTCAATTTTCGGTTTTCATTATTTTATATTCGTCTCTTTCCCGCAGATTGTCGGTAAAAGTGCCACGAGTAAAGTAAAATTTCAAGACATATAGATTGCCCAGCAGTGGCGGATCTAGAAGCCTTCAAAGGGGAGGGGGTGAATTTTAAAAATAAGTATTTCTTTAAAAGTATTAGATTCTGAGCGAAGCGAATAATGTATTGACTTTACAATGATGTGTGTCTTTTTCTTTTTTTTTTTATGTCTGAAGACTCTTTTACTACCCGAAATAATGCTCCGATTTTCATGAGTACCATATGTTTCTAGGAAAGTGGATTTACGAGTAGTTGGTACTTTATTTAGGTCATTATTCGAATTTTTCAAAATTCACTCTATGCGACAGAAAAAATGACGAAAAACGGTATTTTTCACGAAAACTGAAATTTCGACGAATTCGATTTCAATATTTCACGATAACTTTTGAAGTTAGAGTCTTTTTTAAATTTAAATTTTTATAATTTAAAACTTATATAAATAATAATAATAATCTATAATATTCTATTTATTATGATTTATGATACCTTTATCTTAAATCATGATTCTACCTTATTAAGATCAATAAAACCTAGGTCCAAGGGGGACGATCGCCTATCGTCCGCTTTAAATCCGCCACTGTTGCCCAGTGGTATGATGATTGTGAATCAATGAGGACATTGATTCGATAGATGAATGGGTAACGATTAATGGGAATATTGGGAATGTTATATTTCCCTATATGCTATAACTTATAAACATTTACGATTATTTGAGTATTCGTAAATAGGTATCAAATAGAGAAAAAATACAGGAGTCGTAACGAACCTGACTTTACACACAGATAAGAAAACTATGTTTTTGAAAATTGTAATTATTAGAATTAATTTTATAATTTATATTTTTAAATTTAAATTTAATAATAATTACTTTTGCGAATATAACTTAACTATATTAACTATATAGCCATATTAAGATATCAAAAATAAAATATAAATATTAAATTATAAATAAATAAAATAATGATTCAAAAAAATCCTTTAAATGAAATTAATTCCTCAATAAAAAAATTTGAATTTATATTCTATTTTAATTGATGCTTGTTTAATGAACACAGTTCCTAATAAAATAGTAATTATTATTTTTTTTTTTAAATTGTAATATTATATTAAATTAATTTTTAAATTGTTGTTTAATATTTTTTAATTTTTATAATAATTATAAATATTATTCCCGACCCTTCTAAGTTATTTTTCTCATTATTTGATAAATCATGTGTTTTACAAGTTGCATGTAAATCCTCGTAGTGTTTATGATAAACGAGACAAATGAACTTTGGTCTAATTACAACGATAAAATTTGTTTATGGTAAACGTTAATATTATATTACGAGTACATACATTATTTAAATTATATTTTATTCGATAACATTTAATCATATTAATTTATAATTTAATATAATTAAATAATTTAAATCATATTTTATTAATAAATCAAAAAAATTAAAGAAGTTTATATTATGAAATAATAATTAATTTTAAAATTAAATAAGCTACATACCGAACCACTTACCAGACGTTACCTAAGTCAACTTTTTATAATCTTATACAATTTTTGTGAATTAAACTTTAATGAATAGAACTAATTTAAATTAAGTAAAACTATTTATATTTTCTTTATAAAAATCTCATGGAATATCAAACATTTTTAACATTATTTTAGATTTCGTTATATAACTATAAAACTATTTCTTTTACTTTTACTTAAGAAATAATTTACTTCCTTGAAATTACTAGTAAGTATCCGTATTCTTTGGACTATATTTTAATTATTTTAAAATCGATCATTTTTATATAATATAATAAATGTTGATGTTTTGACCAATAATTTTAATTAAATTATTTATAGTTTTTTAATAATTTAATTATTGGCCTAAGTATTAATATTTAATACCTATTTAATTGCAATGATAATTATTATAGTAATACAAATATTTATTTTTATAAATTAATTTATATTCAATAAACTAATATTAAATGTTTTACCCAAAATTTGTCCATCATTATCATTATAACTTTATAATATTTAAACTTATTAATTGAGATGATTTGTGTCTTGTGCGCAGTATTACTGGTATAGGTACTCGTAATAATTATCTGATATTAACTTAAAATTACTACTGTAAATAAATAATGAAAATTTATCAGTTACACCCACAAAGGGAAGCTAAATTTGATGACGTACTGGCGAGGAGGGGGCCGATAAAGTACGGGAAATACACCATGAAATAGTTACTGAGTACAGTGCTTGTCACAGGGACGTGCGTAGTAATCGTGATGTGTGTGTGTCATGCCTAATATTAACACAAATATTTAATCGCCAGTTACATTTTAAAATTAATATTAATTATTATTTAATAAAGTCGAAGTAGGTAAAATAGTTGTTGAAAATAAAATGGATACTGACAAGTTTAATCAAATGGACACTAAAACTAATGCAGAGAATCAGATCACTATGATAGAAATGGGAGATAATAATCATTGTGCAAAATCATCGACAACAGAAGAATATAAAAAATCTGGGTATGAATTTAAAATATTTTATAAGTTTGATTTTTTTTTATTATTATTATTATTTAAAACGAAGAATGTATTAAAAGACCAATAATATACCTACCTTGAACTGTTAACCAAATAAATTTCTTCAATTTTTATTGATAAATTCAGATTTTTAAATTAAATAATAACGAATAATTTATACACGATTTCCATCGAATAAAATTTTTTTAAATACATAAATTATAAATCATATTATGCGTAAAATATTAACATAAAATGTACAATACTAAAAAATAAAGCTAAAAAAGTATATAATATATAAATAAATACTTATAATAGCTGTGTATCGTGTATGTATTACTTATTTATTTACATAAAAAGTTAAACCTAGAAAACAGAAATTTGTACAGAATTGACTATCAATATTAATTTTAACGTAAATAGATATTGAAAATGTCATTTATTTAATGTAAAATTGTTATTAAAAGATTTATGTAAATAGGTATTATATGTATGTATGCGTGTAACAGAAAATTAATTATCATTAATATTACTTAATTATTAATTTAAAAATATGTTTTCATATAACTTTAATATTTATTTAATTATAGATAAAAGTACAAAACATAGTTGTAATCATTTTACTTAAACAGTTATATATTATAAAAAAAAAAGAAAATGGCTGAACAAATATTCACTACACATCAATGGCTTCTTTTTTTCCTTTTTCTTTCTTTTTACTACATTAATTCAAAATTCGAAATTGAAATAATCTACTACAAAATATAAATCACGGATCTTGCACATAAAAGAAACGTTTAATAAGTACTCGTATTTTTAAATTATTTGACTATTAAGATTAAAAAATAATTTAAAATATATATATTATTTATATTACTATCACTTAGAGACACAAAAATAAAAATATATTTAAAAAAGTATAAAATTATTTTATGGGTATTTGTTTATAATTTTTTAAATTAGAGTATTCTATGTAGTAAGTAATTTAATGTTCGTTTACACAATATAACATTAATTTAAAACATATTTATTATGTATAGTAATTTATTGTTTAAACATATTTAAATTAAATTATGTTTTAAAAATTTAAGTTAACATATTTTATTTCGTGAAATTTTTAGATATTATACTATAATAGAAATTTTATAGCAAAAAAATAATTCGATTTCTGAAAGCATATTCACCATTGACATTTTTAATTTTTTTATTTCATTTAATAATTATTATTTTTAATGAAAATAAAACTATATTATACAGTAAAATATAACAAAATATACATATCGCAAAAATTCATATTAATAAATACAATCACAATGAGATAGGTATATATTCTGTAATTATTGTTACTTGAGTATATTAACTTGTTTAGTCTTTTAACAATTTAAAATTTAAATAACTAATAAAAATAGTTATATGCATCATATTATTGTTATATTTGTTTTATTTTGTTCTATTCAGATCTAAATGCTAATATTAAATTCAATATTTCAGAAAATATATAAATTATAATATTATTAATTGTATACCTACATTATTTTTTAATATTATTTATGTCTAATATTTGTGACGAAAATTTGTATGAAAAATATATTGTAAAATCAAATGTTTAAAATAATTTAAACACAAATATAAATATTGAAAAAGAAACGTGTATTTTGTTCGTAATACGCTATTTAAAATATGGTAAGGGTAACATATTTAATACATAAAGATTTAATATAATATTTAAATATAAAAAATATGCTTATAAATCATGATAACCATTTGACCATTTAAATATCAACTCTACAATAAATTCTACATTCGGTACCTAATGATAATAAATGATTACGTAGGTATATATTATTGTAGATAAAAACATATATTTGCTAATGAATGAAACCTTGTGATGATTAAATAAATTAAATTAGTAGATATAGGTTTTAAGCAATTGGATTGATTATTAAAACGAATATTTTAATTTATTTAAATATAAATAATGCATTTATTTAGATAAATATATACAAATAAATTAAAATATTGAACATACTAATAAAAATTATTCTATATCTAATTAAAAAAAAATGTAATTAAATAAATTATATTAATTGAATTATTATTAGAAAGACTAATCAAATTATTATATTATATTATATTATATTATCATATTATTTAAATTTATACTACTTCATTAAATCATGTATATTCTGATAATCATGAAATTTTATTTATTTTTTTTAAGTTTTTATGTATTTTAGTCGTGTATAATATTTATTATATACCTACATAAAAATAATAAAATAAAACAATTACAATACGATTACATAATTTAAAATTAATATTGTTTCTTATTTGGTTTAAAATCTAATAATAAAAACTTTAAATATATTGCAAGTCTAATTATTTTAATAGATTATAATGTGTATGAATATATATATATATATAATATAATTTTTTTTTTAAGTTTTTTGGTGACACTTATGCACTTTATAAAAGGAAATATTGGTTGTGGAATGTTGGCTATGGGAGAAGCTTTTAAATTCGGAGGTCTATATTTTACTTTATGTATTTTGTTGTATGTATGGCTTATTAGTGTATACAACATGCATATTTTAGTAAGTTTAATAAATATTCACTACGCATTATATTTATATTAATTAATAAATAATATTAATATACTCGTGCATTATATGAATACATAATAAATAATTATTTATTCTTTGTTTTCACTGTCATAGTTGTATTAAATATTTTAAATCTTACTATATAGACTACCTTAAGTAAAAAAGTACAGAACCGTCTGCAAACTAAACGGACACCAACATTTGGCGAAACCGTAGAAAATACATTCAAAATGTCTGACAAATGGATATTTCGAAGCATATCAAATAGTATTAAGTAAAAACATTTAATTGAGACATAAAATAAAAAAATTATTATTTTTCTTCTTTTTATTTATAGACAGATTGTTTTATATAATATACTTATCACTCAACTTGGCTTATGCAGTGTATATATTATTTTTATCGGCACTTCATTACAAAAGGTAAATTTAATATAGGTACTCGTATTAGGTATATTATATTGAAATGTACAACTATTATGACTTTATGAGCTTTTGATTATTCATTATCATGTGTAGTAAAATAGATAACCATATACATATTAACTGAAATAATATGTACTTATAACCTAATACAAAATATATGATATAATATTTGAGGAGTAACCATAAAATGTTAGAGATTATACTCCTACGTGGCTATGTTATCAAATTATGGGATTAATGTTTAATATTATTATTTTTGTCGTACAAATTATATGAAATTATAATAATGAATTATTTATTATAAAAAGAGAATATAAATATTTTTGAGTTTATTTGTTGTGAATTTTACAACTAATTTGTGTATATAATGTAAATTTTACTTATACCTTCTCTTTGGTAAAACAGGAAAATAAAATAATTGTTAAAATTATAATTTATATTAAAATAATTATTAATGTTTATGTTAAATATATAATATGTTGTATATATAATATTTAATCTAGTTTTACTAGCTTAAAAATATGTAAGCATAAAAAAATTTGGGTTAAATTAATATTATATAAAATTATTTATATTTTATTTTTCCTTGAAATATTTTGTTTTATTTATTTATAGCTAGTACTTCAATATGCATATCACGTTGATATTCAAATTGTTTTATTATTGACAATGCCATTGATATTGATTTGTGCATGTTTGAGGAAATTGCGATTCATAGCACCATTATCAACATTAGCCAATTTCGCATTAATTACTGGGATTTTTACAATAATGTATTATAGCTGTTCTGACTTGTCTATGGAAAATCGTAGATATTCCTTTGCCAGTTGGTCTAATTTGCCTACGATGTTTGGTATAATTATGTTTAGTTTTGAAGGAATCGGATTGGTAAATATATATTTTTATATTAAGTGTTTTGTTGATAATCAATAGGTATATTTATTAATAATAATCAAACTTAAAGTTTACAATTAAATTAATTCAATAAGATTATAAACTCTTAAGTAATTCAATAATATTAAAATAAATATTGTTTTTTTTATTTTTATAACAAAAAAAAAAAAAAAAAAAAAAATTGGAATTTATTATACACAAACTAGATAATATTATAAGTTATTGTAACAATTAAAAATGCTGTTAAAATATATAAAATACAATTTTATCAAAATATATATTTCGTAATACGGCGTACTACGATAGGCAATTCTCCTACACACCAGTATTGTATTGAAATTCATTATAATATTATTATTACTTATCTATTTTCGAATATTAGATAATTCATAATTTTATTATACCGGATTATAAATATTTTGTGACTGAATTTATTTTAATCCTATGTATTTTAAGATCATGGGAGCATAATTTATATTTATTTACTTATGTCAAAAACATAGCTTTTAGAAAATTATTTACATCAATGAATTAAATATTATATACGTAAATAATATATAATATAATATATATTATATGTATTTTAGTTGGTAAGTAATTTATCTTTATTTTTACAGGTATTGCCTCTATTTTCGGAAATAGAAGATAACAAGAGATTTACATCATGTTTTGGCGTCTTAAATTTCGGTATGGTTGCTGTTATGATGTTAAATGTTCCTTTAGGTATGACTGGATATATGAAATGGGGTGAAAAAGTGGAAAGTAGTCTTACACTGAACTTACCATACGATCATAAGTAAGTACAAGATAATAATTAGAAATTAACTGAAGAACTAATATAACTACTAGAAACTAGAAATAAAAGTTTTAATAGTTATTAATTACATTTATAAACAAAATGTTGGCAATTAATTTTAATTAGTTAATATATTGAATTATTGAATATAATAGTATACGAGTATACTCGTATTAAAATTTTGTCTTTTAATACAAATGTAATTTAAATTAATTTCTTAAATATGAATAATAAATATTTTACATTTTTTCCAACAGAATAACACAATTTGTAATAGTCATGATGATATTGGGTATATCTTGTTCGTATGCGCTTCAATTCTATCCGGCAGCCGTAATCGTTTACAGTGATTTAGAAAAAAAATATGGTCCGTTTAATCGTCCTGCGATGTGGGATTACAGTACCCGAATATGTGTATGTCTAGTCACATGTAAGTAAAATAGGAATAATTTATAATTACTTTTCGATCATAAATATTATTGTTTATTGCATTGTTTCCATATACCTACGTGTTTAATAATACAATTGAATAATATCGTTGTAAATCAAAAATATATTCCCACCGAAACGTGAAATAATAACATATCGAATTGTCCATATATAGACGTGTTTAATGTTAATTATTATTTCCCGTTGCACGAACACATAGGTAATATTAATATAGTAGTAATTTTCGGAAGCATTGTATGAAATAAAGGTATGAACATTAAACGAAATTCACAAAACCAATGATTTTCTACTGTTAAGTTTTCGTAAAATTTAAAACATATTAGTCCCATGGGCGTATTTAAGGGGGGCTAGGGGGGCTTAGCGCCCCAGTGTGTTGTTTAAGCCCCCTTCGTCAAAATAAATGTGATTCTATATAAATGTTTTATATTTTCAATTACAATATGTAATTTAGTTTTTGATTTGAAAACTGTGGATTAATTATACCATATTAGGTATATTTATAATTAATTTTTTTATTGTACCTACCTATAATTATTTTATTATTTGAAATCTTTTTATACATTATACAATATTATTATCATTAAAAGTTATAGTAAAAAAAATTATTTTCGGGCTTTAGCCCCCCCCCCTGTATTGTAACTCTAAATACGCCCATGATTAGTCCCACTAATATTTTTATTTTATAATTTATATTTGTTTACGATTCTTTATTTTTATTACCTATATTAATTACTTTAATTATTTATCTTACGAGTATTATCTACTCTTAAATTTTAGACTTTATGATTTTTATTTATATTGCATGGTAGATTATGTTCAAATATTAATAATTTATCTTACATTTAAATTATATCTATTACTGTTATTTTATATTGTGTTTACATGTACTTATATTGGACTACCTGGTCCGTTAATCAAAATAAATAAATAAATATTATATTGTATAAAATGATCTTCTCTCTGTTGGTAAATTACAGACTTAGCTGCCAGCACGGTACCGCATTTAGATCAGTTCATGTCATTGGTGGGCTCAGTAACTTGCGTCGCTCTTACAATGATTTTTCCCGCACTGTCGAATTTGGCGTATCGCACGAAAGACAAAGATTCAGTTTTTCGTACGTTTTTGGACATAGTCACCATATTTACAGCGGTTATCGGTTCCGTCACTGGGATTTATGCAAATTCGGCGGGAATTTACGACGCATTTTCACAGAATAACAGTAACGGTTAAACGCGATGGAGATGGAATAATCGGTTTGATAAATTCCATTTCTACGTTGCTATGCCTTACAACTATATAGTACTATATCTACCTAACGTACTTACCGTTTTATTATTGTCGTTTATTTGTAATTTTTTTAATTTTTTTTTTTTTTTTTATTAATTACCATTATTATTTAAATTTTTTTTTTAATTATAATAATCAATTATTCTCGATAATAATAAATACTATCGTTTGGATTTGAAAACAAGGATACTTACAGCGAAAGTGAGAAAATGGTAAGAAGATAAATATAGTAAGTAGCGAAAACTATAAAATGTGAGAGTGAGAAAAAGATTTCAGCGTACAGCGTATTATTCAGTATTAATATATTTTATGTTGTCCATAAATCATTCATCATTGTTAAATTCAATGCAAATTTATTATATTACAACACATCACAAAACTATATGCTAGATTGCAAAAAAAAAAAAAAATTGTTGTTTTAATAATAAAATTTGTATTATTTTTAATAATATGTTTTTGTTAATTTAAACTTTTCTTGTTTTTCCTTCTTGTATTGTAGGCTAAATATACAATATACATATCCTTTAAAAGTGTACATATTTTAACCTTTTTTTTTTTTTTGAATTATTCATATTTTTTTAAACATAAATTTTTGTTATATTAAGAAAAGATCTGATAAATATTATAATTAGCATAATGTTATTTAAATTTATTTCGTTACTAACCATTACCTAATAAATGTTTATTGGATTTTATATTAACACATTTTATGAAAAATAATAATATTTTTTTATTTTTCACTACAAATTTACAAAATTGTATTTATAATAAATTTTTAAAAGACCCATAGGTATCAATAATTTAACTCTAATAAAATTTCTTTCGATTTTATATTCTTCACTTGTAGTTGCTCATCTATAATATAAAATGGCAGCAGAATTAAGAAACCAAATGCACATGCAAGAGGTGGAAAAGAAATTGAAATTATTACAGATGAATTGGTTTATAAAAAACCACGAAGAATCTAACGAAAATCCTGATAGATCGAAACCTACACAGTCAGTTCAAATGACCAAACTCGTTGAAGAAGTACGGGAAATGCGTGCTCAAATCAAAGAAATAAACATTAAAGTGGATGAGTATCAAAAAGAATTGAATTTAGACACAAAAAGACCAAATGATACAAATATAAATCGTTTGGATGTGAATGTTTCTTACATGTACCCCGTACCGCCAGATATCGAGAGTCAACTGTACAATGGTATAATCTATTTAATATTATTTTATATTGATATACAGGTATAACTTTACAAGATACCCGATTACATTTCAAACTTCCAAATAAAAATATATTGTTTACAAATAAAGTTATCCATGAATTATGATCATAATTGAGATATTAAATATAAAATATTTTGTCATTTGGACCATACTTGACTAAACATGATATTATATGATTTATCAAATTGTGTACTATACATTTAAATATAAGTATATTGTATACTCACATAGTAAAAATGTTTATGCTTCAGGTATTAGTAGGAATGAAGAGGGTAGATATCGTTATCTAAGGACGAGAAATGAATTCGCACCCGATGAAAAGTATAGATTGTGCCCAACACAAAACTATATATATGGGTGGAATTTCAAGCAACAAATTCCGGGTCTAAAACACGGTAGAAAAAAGGTGTTGAAAACAGCGATGTACAGTATTCATGGAATCACACTTTATGGAAAACACCCTACGCAAAGACCTCCTAATTCACCAGGTCATTTGGAAATCGATGTTTGGTGATAAAAATTATAATTTTGCAAAATTCTTGTGTTTTTGACGCTATTATCGTTAAAAATCGTGTGCATTAGAAAAATTTAACATAATTACAAAATTATTTGCTAAAATTAAAAGTTTTTAATATCAAGAAAAACATATTTTAAGAAATTAGTTAATATATAATAGTATGTATAGATAAATAATTTAACATATTTTAATTTTTGTACATTTTAAGGGGGGAAATGTAAAACCAATAATTTTAATTACAATATTATAAAAAAATAAGATTATAATATTATTTACTAATAATGTTATAAAAGAAAAATACAATATTTAATTAATGTTTTGGGTATTTATAAAAAAAATATATTTTAATTAAAGTTCTTATTGTATTCAAGATAATACTTTATTATTATTTTTTATTAATACACATTTATAAATAAATACATGTTGAGTTTAAAAATATAATACCTAAATTTACATATACTAAATAAAAAAAATTATATAAATATTAAAGAGTTTGAATATTTATATGTACGTAAGACACTTTTAAAATCAATATAAAGCAAAATCATAAACTTAGAGGTAATAGTAAAATTAATAAATATCAAGTCATTAAATTATTTATTTTTAAATAAATAAATAATTAAATAATGTAATATCTAATTACTTGTATGTTAGATTTTGGGACTCCCTTTTTTGATTCGTATTAATATTGTTATCACAAACAAGCAAACTAAAAATATAAACAAAAATCAAACATTTGGTCAGTTTAAGTTCTCTATTATGTAAGGATTGTAAGGTAAAAATAATTTTGTTTTCTTACTAAGATGACATAATGCAAATGTAAAAAACGATAGCTGACAACTGATCTCAGCCAATATTGGTATGATTAAGTTTCCTATAATTACTCCAATTCTACCGAACATTATGACCATGTTCACTGCCATACCTCTGAAAAATTTCAAGCAAATTATATTGTTTTTAATATAAATAAATTGTGTCTACACTTAAAAAAAGTATAAATATATTAAAATTTTTATACTTGATGATGTCATCAGATAATTATTGAAATGGATCTGAGACATCGTTTTTATTAACAGGGATAATATTTAATACAATTTTTATAACCAATAATTTTCCATTATAGTTTCAAAAAAATGTTTACCTGCGGTTATTATCTATAATACTGTATATTTTTTTTAGCATAACGCTTAAACTTGAATACAAAATTTTTATTTTTATTTTTATTTTTAGTTTTAATTGAATATTAGATGTATACGTATGTACTCGTAGTACTTGCATATTTAAATATATATATGTATTTTTATTTATATAATATAATATGTAGTGATTTCAGTAATTAGTAATTACCACAAATTAAATGATATATTTTTGTTTAATAAAGCATGTAGTTATTTTTGTTTGTAGGAGTCACAACTCTCAATTGTACTGTAATCAAAACTCGTAAGATTGGATTCCCCAAATGTTTTTTTTTTTTTTTTATAGATTATTATTTAGCTGTAAGTATGTACCAAGTGTATAATAATAGTGTTTATTTATTATCTTAAAATCGGTTCATTTTAAAATCTTTATGGTACAAATTTTCTACCCCTCCCTCTGTGTAGCAGCCCTTCCTAAAATTTTTTTTACCTTAACTCATAGCCCTCCCTAAAATATGTTGGCCCTCAATTGGCCCGCCCTAAATTAAATTTCTGGCGCCGCCACTGTACATGGCTCAATATTTTTATTTAATATGTAGATAATGTTTACCTTAGTACCGTTGGAACTGCTGATACCATTATGCTGATTACCAGAGTCACGTTAATGTTCATTATGGCAATGTAAAAAGCTGATATCGTTAGTGTAACTATTCCATTGGTCCACGGAAATATAGCAATGCCAAATCCTGACAACAATGAAAAAATGACTGAAAAACGAAAAAATATAAGTACAACAGAAATGTATAGATCACTTCGTTCATAATATTATAATATTTTATTAATGTCTATATGATGTTAACACGTGGGATAACCGAACTCATCGACTTGATTGATTGTAGGCACATTATTATAATTAAGAAATAAATGTTGAATTAGGTAACATTAACATAATAGCATTTTGCATTTGAAGAGAGTATAGAATGATTTAATTAGAAAAACAATTCTTTGTGAAATCTCAAGAATGAATTTTATGTGAAATTATTGATTAATATTGGCGAATTGTACGAAAAATGAATGAAGACATTCGAATTTAGATATCAAATTTTGTCATCATTTTATACCAAAATAGTGATGCCTGTTGACTGTTATTAATTGTAAATTATATATTTTGAATTGTATGCACAAAATAAAATAATATATGTGCACTTACTATAAATATGATTTATATTTATATACTTTGTTATATATATGGCGACCCAAAACATGCTAAAAGTTGCCGTTCCGACAATCATAGAATTACCATAAACTTTTGGATCAACCAAAGTGAGAGTCTAAAATTATAAAAATTACATTAATATTATAATATTTAAAAATGTGATAAAGTTAAGTATCGATATTATATTAATATGCATATAGTAAACAAATTAAAGATTATTATTGCTCCTATATATAAAAATACCTATTTTAAGATTTGTATAAAAAAGTAATTTTAAATCTGTAATATCTATTAATATATATATAATGTACAAAATATATAATTATAAGTAAAGACTAATTTTCACAAACCATTTAAGCTCCTATTAATAATCTCTTTAAATAATTTTACTGTTCATGTTTTTAAAGATAAGTCAATAAGTCATAATATATAATATAGTTGGGTATAAGATAATTGCCAGAAAAATTATAAGAATATATTTTCTGACAGATCACGCAGTAATACCAACATTAAAAAACTAAATGTTAGAATAAATAATCAAAATGAAACGTACCTAATATAGATGTTATTAATCACTTAATGAATTATTATTAGAATTTGTTCAAAATGTATTCCATATATTTGAATATTTATAATAATTTATAAATTTATAATACTTTATTCAAAGTAGATGCACTATAATTATTATGATACTATATGCATAATAGAGCTATATAAAGGGACAATAATTCCTTAAGAATTTAATTTCATGGTTTTTGAATAGAAATCTAAAATTATAAATTAGTTTTATAAATATTTATTGTATTTATGATAAACATATTTTATGTTCGACAAATTTCAGAAAATAATAACACGAATGTTATTTTATATAATTTACATTATATTTCTAAAAAGAATCTAGTATTATTTTATCTTGTATAAAACAAAAATCTATTATACATTCATATAATCATATTATTAATATAGGTATTATAATTCACAATTATTACGACAAATAAATTAGTATTAGACTGTTGAATGACTCAAACATATTAAAATAAAATACAATGTTTTTATTTTTATAAGGAAATGAGTATTGATCAATGATTAGTAATTGTATTCAAGAAAATTATGGTCAACTCCCTTATAAATGAAACATACCAATTTGATCGATTTAAATTTTTTTAAATGTTGTTTGTGTGAAAAGATACACAAATTCAAATAAATCAACTGACCAAATTATATTTATAACTTGGTTTATTAGAGTAGAGCATAAAAAAAACAAATAAATGATAGGATTTTTCAAAAATAATAAATTAAGAATAATTTTACCCTATTAGTAAAACACATAAAATTTAAAATGTATCTTAAAGTGTTTACGTATCTTAAACTTTAAATTATGGTGTTATAAATTTTTTTTTTTTTGTGTGTTGGCAACACACTGACCGTCAAAATTATTTCAACAATATTCTATCATTTTTATTTTATTATTTCTTATTATTTTTTCTGACACCTACCATTCTCCAAATATATTTATATACACTAGATTAATTTTATTCTGTAATATAAAATTATACTCACATAAAACAGTTAATGTCTATATCTTTTAATTTATGTAAAGAAATGTTTATATAAAATATTTTGATACTTACTTCTCTACAATTTGAAACAGTTAAATTAACTATTGCCATCTCAGATTCGCATACTGTAAAACTATGATTATTGTTTTCAGATGCAATAATTTTTGAGTACATTTTTGGTAGTCTCAGTCGGAAAGTGTTCAATCTAAATATTTTATAATTTTATTTAGATATTTATTATTACATTTCAGTGAACAATGATATATTAGAAAAATGATTATAAATAATAATATAATAATTAAGATAATGGTCTGTAATTATTAGTAAATTTTATTAGAAAATTGAGATTATAAAAATGTCAGCCACGATTTATACTTAAAAATAATTATTATTCGACATTAATTTAATCACAATTTACAAATTATTAATTTTTTATTTCAAATTTTTCAAATGAATATTGTTAAATATAAAAATATAAGTTTAAACTTGCGTTAACATGGTCATCAATAGTAACATGAACGTAAATAACGACGGAGTTAAATATGGTTGCATAAATAAAGGTTTTATTTGAGACCATCCTTTTTTTATGAATTCGATAAGTGAATCTGATGGCATCGACTTTAAAGATTGTTCTTCTAATATTTCTGATTTTAAGACGGTAACCTGTATATGTTGAAATGCGTTATAATGTGTTTTCGTTTAAAATAATATACGGATTACTTACAGGGTACGATTCAGGCGGATTTCCTGTATTTTTTGAGTATATTTTTTGCAAAACATAAATTGCTTCTTTGTGACGACCAACAGCCATTAGGAACTTTGGACTTTCGTCCATGAAATAGACTAGAAATGCTGCTACGAATATTATTAATGATTCAGTCATGAGAAATATTCTCCAATTGTCGATCACTATGTTTCCGTTGAAAAATGAATAACTTATATCCATTGGAATCAATAAATATGCTATGACTATAAATAGGACATCCGTAATAAATCCAAAAAATATTCTACGTTCTACGAGTACTTTATATAATAATTATGTCTTTAATAAAAAAAAATTATTAATTACTCACATGGTTGAAGAATGTAAGCGAACGACGAAAATCCTCCAGCACATAACACGATCTTATCTCGATGATTCTTGTCATAGAACTCGGATAAAAATGTAAACGCAAGCGAATATGGGCCACAGGTTCTGAGCAATGATAATTTACATATAGTTAAAGTACAAAATAATAATAATAATAATAATAATAAACATTTCAAAAATTAAAATTATCTAAGAAAAAATCATCTGTATGTAGGTATAATCCCAGGTTAATATTATACTCACATTAATCCACTAATAAACTTTAATATAACTAACATCCAGAATTTTTGTGAGAGTCCTGAGAGAAATTCTGCAATTGCACTGAACAGTAAACCGTAGAACAGTAATTTTTGTCTTCCCAGAGTATCAATTAGAAAACCCCATAGAAAAGCACTAGATACCATTCCTGTAATATAATATTATGTAGTAATTAAAATAAATACATGGATATGAGATATAAACTTCTTGGACCATGATATTAAAATAAAATGCTAATTATTACATGGTACCTATAAAGTATAATTTGTGGTAATAATGTTCACTGACCTACGTAAACAGCTCCGAACAATGAACCTTCCTCTAACGGAGTTAAATCGAAGTAACATTTTACTGCGGGCATAATGAACGATGCCGAAGTGGTGCAAAATAACGTCGTCATTGTTAACGGTATGTATGTCACGAGCATTTTTATATTGTAACTACCAAATCCTAAAATACGTAGCAAAATAAAATTATTGGTAAAATTATTCAGTTTTACGAAAACAATTATAAATATTATTTACGAATTAAACAATTGTTTTTTGCTATAATACATTTTAATGTTTTATACGTTTTTTTTTTTTTTTAAAAACAATTCCATATAAAGTATATTTTTCTTTGTGTGATTTCAACACTTATTACATTAATATTAAAATATATACTTACTCGCATATTATAATATTTATTTTCCCTAGACAAATTAAAATTAATATTATTTTATAAATTTTTGTTTATTCTAACAAATGGAAATCGACGATTTCATGAACGTGATCAATTAATTATTACAGTATACTAAAGTATAGTTACTAATTATAGAGCTATATATTGTTATTATCTTAAAATATATTTAAAACAAAGTAGAAAAATTTCAAGATAAAAGTAAAAGTAATTCAATTAATAATATAATATTAATAATTATTAATACTTCAAAAATTTAAATTATGAATTGTATACATTTTATTTATTATTATTTTATTTAGTATAACTTAATAAAATTGTAAAGTGAATATTTTGTTTCGTTTACTCGTAATTTCATAAGAGTATGGTTAAATTTCATAAAAAAAAAAAAAAAAAAAATATGAAATTAAATGTAATAATATATTTTGTATATTATGTATATTGTATATTAATATAAAGTATTATTAAGATTTTAAGATGGTTATATTTTATGTATATAATTATAATATTAATGATGGAATAAATTAAACATTTTATGAAGTAAAAATGATTAATAATAGCATGTAAATATTGATACGTATATGTTTCTTTATTTACGTTTAATTTGATAGGTATGTATATAAATACGTAATAAGTTGTATATTACCTGTATGGCTAATGGCTGATTCAAAATCAGTGGACTTCGATTCATTATTTTCCACATCTTTCCCTATACAACCGTAATAATATATTATATTAACATAATTTCAGCGTCGGACAAAACATTATACTTAAATATACACACTTATTATTAAATAAAATGTAGTTATATTATCATGTTGCAAATATTTCAAATAGTAAAAAATTACACTTTACTTATACCAAACTTGTCCGCCTGGTTTTATATACCTATTTAATGTGGTTCCACGTTAGTACGTTACCACTTAAGAGTGTGGGTACAAGATGATTATACCCAAGTACCTTCGTGTAAATATTAAACTAATTTGTAAACATTATTATTTAACATGATATCTAGTAGTTAACCTCAGGTACAAAACGTATACCTAGTTAATCAATTATCTCGTTAAAGTCATAAGAATCTTTACTATGAGAATTATTTTTTCACGTAATTATACCTACACTTAATTGCAGGGTCACATAAGTACTCACTCAATTATAGAAAATATTGTTCAGCGATAATGTTACCAAGCTGTCGTGTAAGGTTTCGTGACGTTTGTTTGATTCTAGGACTTTTTGCTAATTATTGAATTGCAAATACACTCAAACTTAATTTAAGTCAAACGTACACGAATGGTTAATATTATACGAGTATAATTATATTGTGTACAAGTGTACTACCTACATTATTTCTAAAATCTTACCTAACGAGGATTTATTATCATATTTATTATATTATCTTACAAGGTTTGCAGATAGTAAAGTAAAGTAAGTACTAAGTATAAAATTTAGTACTTATAATAAAAATTGAAACGTTTGAATTTTAATGTATATCGTAAAGTGATTTAATTTAAGTTATTAACAAGTAATATATAAATGAATTGAAATGGGCTGATTATTATATATTTTCGAAATACTTTTAACTTTTAATATTATTTCATAGATAATATTAACAAATAAAAATATGTATTCGGTTTTGTTAAATTATAATAAATGTATTATTTATTTTCAATTTTTTATAAAGTCTAATCATTAATCGATAATTCGTTAACGATGAATAATAGATAGGTACCTAAATATTTTATGAAAATTATATTTAAAACTCATCAGTGTTAAAAGTAAACATAATGTAAAAAGAAAAATAATGATTTTAACTTTTCTTACTTTCCTCTTTGTAGATTTTCTCGTCGTCTTCATTGCCTTTATCATTTTTGAAGTCGTCATTTAGTTGAGAATTCACGACATTAATTATAAATTCTGGCCTCTCGATACACACACAACATAATAAACGAATTCATATTATGGTTTTGCTCAATTTCATATTATAATTTATTAGATTTTTCGCAATATGTACGGTAAGTACTTAGAATATAATTAATTTAATAATTATTTTTACTTACTCGTTTTTGGACGACATATTGTGGACAGCCACGATATTTTCGGTCTATAGAAACTGTAATCGAATAAATTGTTTTTATTGAACCATATTATGAATGTATTATGTAAAATTCACTTATGAAAGTTCGATTGTTACGACTGACTGAATATCGTATTTAATACTTATCATTTCACCAGTTAACTATGATTAAACCGCATTAAACTGTGTAATGATAATTTGATAAAAATATTACAACTTACTAGTAGATTATATTTAAAATTTATAAAAATCAAAAAATTTATCAATTCAAAATAAAATAAATTTTACATTGAAGGTATATTAATTATCAATATTATTTATATTAGGTTTAAGTGGTTTGAAACGTTTTTATAACATAACACATATTATATCCATTAAAAAAAAAACCCTCAAATACTATATTAAAGAATATGATGTTTAAAAACTATAAAAACGTAACACCAAATGACCAACGTCAAATAAACTGAAATACATACAATACAGCTACCATGATATTATGGGAAAATATGACCACGCAATCCCCCGCCTCGAGCAAACATTATTTTATGAATGCGTTATTAAAATAATTATAAAGCTGTCGGTAGTGCGCGCATAAATTTTTATATTTTAAATTAAACATTTTAAACAAAATTCAAATATTTTAATTTTTATGTCTAAATTATAACCATATGCATACATGTTAAGAATAATTTTATTTTGTATTTCAAATACTTTTAAATAATTGTATTCAGAATACGTATGTTCAACTACTTTTTTTAAAATGTATTTGAATACAAATACAGACACTATTTTTAAGTATTCCAAATACTTAACTATACTTTGGTCATTATCCAATTACCTACCCATTTATAATTATGCACATAATTAAATTTTAACTCTTCATTTCTTAAATAATTATTTTTTATATAGTCAGAACTGCATGTAATAAGGAAGCATATAAAATTAATTAATAGAAACTATATTACTATATATAGTAAGTTTTCCTACTGTAGGTATTATCTGGTATCTATCGCATGATAATTTATATAATTTACATTAAAATATATTTTTTTTTAATTACTATTTTAGTGTATAAGCGCTTTCGACTCGCACGATAACAATAGTAAGTAGGTAAGTTATAACTCTTAGGCTCTTATTTGGTCTATGGCGTCATTTATTAATATTATTATCAAATAACATTAATATTCTAACCGTTATAAATTTGTGTATTATCGAAATGGAGTATAACAAATATACAATATTATGTACCCTATCTAGTACCTATAACGTCCTAACCTAAAGATTTTAAATTATGATATAATAATTATAGAAAACTATAAATTTTGTTTGTCGTAAACGATAAAATAAACTCAAATGTCATGATCATAATAATATGTTCATTACTATAATATAATTACGATTAAACCAGTATTTGTATAAATATAAATAATAAATTTTTAACATAAAAATACTATACTTTTATAGTTTTATGCGTGACTAAATAATAATAATAATTTAGTCATGGTTTTAAGGATATGATGTACTAACTAAGTATAGTATAAAACTAATATTATGCTTGAAAAATTGTATTTTGTATTTTCAAATACGAATACGAATACCTAAAATATGTATTTAGAAAGTACTTCAAATAATTTGTATTCCAAAATTATTCAGAATACCAAAATATTATTCGAATACTTAACATGTTTGAGTCTATATGACGTATTATGATATGTACGTCATAAACAACTAAAATTACATGGATTTTTTTTAATAATATCAAATATATGAATGAAAAAAAGAAAACATCGTTTTCCAATCGAACATATAATACTCCCATTCAAATAATATAATATTATATATATATTTTTAGATTTGTCGTATTTGATACGTGCCGTATTAATTTAACGGTAATCAAGTTAAATGTGATAATAATATTCAAAATATGTTGTATTGATTATTTTATTAAACTACACTTATTTACCAGATAAACATTGTTAGAATTAAACTGTGTAATGTCAAAGTAAAAAATAATAATAATAAACCGCTGAATCTGATGCGAGTGTTATAAAATCAAATTACTACACGATATTATTTATGGTTATCTTATAACTTATAAATGTACATGAAAAATCAGAAATGAATGTGTAAAAATAAATTTTTAAAACCAAGTAATAATTACTCAAATAATTAATTTCGTATTGAATTGTAAATGTAAAATCAAATAATTCGATACCTACATAATAATATGATGGGAAGTACCTAAATGTGGTATTATTGTATATAGAATATAGATACAAACATAATATGATAAATAAAACGCGAATAGCGTATTTTGTATAACGTACCTTTAACAGTTACACGAAAAACACAACTCGAAAATTAAGATTTCGGATACTCGCGCACACGGCTTAACGAACAACCGTGGAATGAATGCCAAAAAACGGCAAGCAGCGATGGTTGCAATTTTCTGTTAACATGACGTAAAAACCTGATGAGCTGAATGAACCCGACAACGATAATATTTTTGTTATTATAGATTGAATATTTTTTTTTTCGACAACAGATTATAATATTATCACCATTTATTACTTTATTTAAATTTAATAATAAATCACTTTGAAAAAAAGTACCTAAGAAAACACCAAACTTTTTAAATTTTCAAATTATGCGAAATTTGTATAATGTGGCGACTTCCTAAAACGGATATATTATTATAGAAATTTATTTAATTCATCGAAGAAATGAAATTTCTGATGTCGTTATTTCACTTCATTATAATAATTAATTACCTATCTTATTTATTACCATGCAAAATTTGTTTTATCTTTATAGCGTTAATTTATTATTATTATTATTAGTTATCACTTTATCAGTATTTTTCGATTAATTATCCATCTAGAATTCTCGATGTTATCACATCTAGGTATTATTTACCACAAAATTGATAATTTAAATTTTGCATCATCCCATGACAAAACATTTTCAGAAAAATTAAATCTTCCATAAATGAAAAAAATTCATTATAATCACCATCTGTTTGAAATTATAAAGTTAACATGTTAATATTGTTACACCTTACACATAATAGTTAATTATCTTGAATAATTTCATTACTAATTTTAATTGAATAATATTGTATTATTTTTTAACGAAATGACATAATTGGAAACGAAATGCAATTATTGTCTTAATTGATCAATATAATACGTGCATGATACTATTGAATATTGTTCATTGATTTTGTGTTTGTAAATTTAACAATTCAACTTACTAGGAAAATAAAAAAATATGCGTTTCATAAATATCTTTAAAAAATCTGTCTTCACGATGATGATCAAAATAACCTCTAAATATACGTATAATATTATGTATAAATTGATGTTATTATTATACGAAAGTAATTATAAAATATTTCCTATATTTCAGGGTCATATAATATATGTAAATTAAAATCAAACTTCCTTAATCACTGTAAATAATTTTAATATATGGATCGTTTTAAAATATATTTATATAAATGTATAATAATTTGTCTCCTCGAGGTGTAAAATTTTTGATACAAACAAAAATAAATGAAATAGTATAAAATATACATAAATATTATATTATTTCTATAGTATAGAAATATAAATTATATTATCAAATCAATACACTTTAAAATATTAAATATTGAGATAATATATTTTTAAATAGAACATACTAATAAATAAAATATCCAATCCCACAAAAAATTTATTCTATTATTTTAGTAAATACGTATTTCAACAACAACGTTGTCACCTTCAGTACTAAACGTAGACAGTCTACGTAATTACTATACGTATTTACTAAAATAATAAAGTACCTTGTGGACTTGGGTTTTTTATTTATTAGTATATAAAATATAAACAAGAACTCATCTTATAAAATTTAAAAAAAAAAAAAAATTTAAATAGAACAGTAAGAAATAAAAATAAATTACAATTTAAAGAAAACGTTTACTTTATTCAACGTTAATAATATTTGTTATGCGTATTGTATTTTTCCTAAATTTTTTGTATATTAATTACATCTTTTCTTTATAATTATGTGCGAATAAAGAATTCAAGATATTTAAAAAAAAAAATTGTACGATATTTATGTTATATGAAATAAAAATGACAAATGTATATATATTTGCATAATGTTACCTATGTACGTAAATAATATTTATAATAAGAAACCGGATTGTAGAATAAAAATGCTAAAAAAATAAAGAAATATATTTTAATGTGACTGTCGTTTCGTTCATGAACCTAACCTAACTTAACCTAATCTTAAACTTGACTGGTTGACTGTATCCGGATAACGAAAACTTTTTTGTTCTGTATGTAAATTTCGTTACATTGTCCTTCATTCATAAATGGAAATAGCAATTTTTTTTTTTTTTATTATATTATAATATAATATCTTTTTATTTATTTATGTTTTCGATAAAAAATTGCATCTATAATTATTCATACATGCGACTTGTAATTTTTCAAAACATTTTATATATGATGGAAAAAACTATTTAACCCTTTCAGACCCAAAGTACACTGTAGTGTACCATAACTTTAAACCATTATAACGCTTTTCTAAATTAAGATATATACTTGGTCATAGTCTTGTTTTCAAAACAAATTTGTGTAGATAACGAAAACTATAATCTAAAGTAACTCAAAATTTCAAAAATATTATTAACGATTGCTTTTTTACAAAAAATATTGTAACTATTTGATAAGAATGATTTCGATATTTATTATTTTTATTATATATATATATATTATGTTTATCGTGTTGGTGATTTTTTTATATGTCAAAGACTTTATAAACATTGAATAAATCTCACTTCTACCTCTATCTAGTGGTTAGTTTACGATTTATAGCTATTGGAATGAACGTACACTGTAGTGTACCCTGGGCCTCTACGACATGATTACGAACACATACATATTGTGGAAAATGCGATGTCCATCTATGCTTAGATAGAACAAGCAACTGCTTTCATACATATCATACAAAGAAATAGTTATGATAAAACCTATTTTTTATAATAATTTTAATTTGTTAGGAATATATTAGAAAAAGAAAATGTGATATTTTTGTTAAGTTTTAATGACCAAAGAAAAGTTTTTATTTTATTGTGAAAAAAGGCAAAAGTTTATTTTATATTATAATTTTGTTTTTTTATGATTATTTATATGTATTATTTTTTATTTATATATAATAAATATATATAGAAGTCTTGATAAAATCTAAAAAACTCCATTATTATGTCTTATTTGTTAAGTGTTATACATAAAAGTTGACAATCAATATTTGTCAAAAATATACCTAATTCAGTTAAAATAGTTGTCCTTAGAAGCCCAAGGTACACTGTAGTGTACCTACCGTAACTTGGTGAAAAAAAATATAAAAATTATGAAACTCACAAAAAACCTTAATTACATCATATTATAACATATTATAATAGAAAAAAAAATAATTATCTATCTAAATTAATTTGGGTCTGAAAGGGTTAATTCGTGAAATATATAATTTAACGTACTTTATTTTTTTACTTACTTTACAATTATTACTTCAGAAATGTAAGTAATACAGAAAATTGTAATTTTATTGAGTATCAGCATGAACAATTATGATTAGTGAAACCGTTTCATATATATATATGGTATATTTTAAATCTATTATAGAACTTTGAACATTTAATAAAATCCTAATTTTTATCACAATAATATTTATTAAATTTTGCAATACTGAGTCTTAAGGTTTCAAAAATTAATAATATATTACTTTATTTTAACCCAGTTGAGGTTCTAAGATATTTATAAGTTCAAATTTTTTAACTGTTTAAAGTTCAAGTTTTTAGTGAACTCCTAAAAATATGAAATATATAGGTACCGATATTTATTTTATTTTATAACACTAAGCTAATAATTTGTTATGCATTTTATAACATACTATAAGCATGTAAATATTTTTAGTATTTCTTAATAATATATGACGGGTATGCTTTCCACAGTAGTAACTGTCTTTATTCTTGTTGACATATACCTAATATTTCGTTGACCTACAAGAGTTTCGTCAAAAACCAGTAACGTTAAAATACGTTGTGACCTTGATTTTCTAAGCCTATTCAATGTAATATTTTCGTGTATAGTTTATTATTCGTGTTCTAATAACAGTAAAAAATATTGTAACGATATTTTGGTAAATAGAATATACAGAATAAATCTGCGGAAAGGAGATGAACACTTGCATTGTATAAAATGTGTTGAAAATCACAGGTAAAAAAAGATAATTATACCTACGTTAATATTGGATATTGTGCCGAATATTTTTTTTAAATATCACGGCGTGCAAAATAGGTAACTAAACGTACTCTACTCGTGTGAGTTTGGTAGCGAGGTTAAAGAGCGATTGAATTATTATAATTCACACGCATAAATAAACAACAGATACGATTATTAATAATTGAGATGAGTAAATTGTGTGACCAGTTAACTTATACAATGATCACACAGTTGTAAAAAACCCTATTTAATATAATTTCAGATGGACTAAAAAACTAAACAATCAGTGCACGTTTATTAACCATAGTAGAACGAAGATGGTTTAACGATGATCCCGATATAACACAAGACGACCTGGAAGGCCACGCAATAACCATTTGATGGACTCATACAGTTATACACTGTCGGTGGTCTTGTTCTCGCTCTTGGTGGATGATTCATTACAAATCCGTGTAATTTTCAACGAATGTCGATGATCGCGTGTTACGTATGAAATCAGAAATAGTATAATTATACATCTTGCGCATTCGATAGGTGAATGAAATAATAATAAATGTTTGTAAGTAGATAGGAAAATATCGCTAATCGCTATAATAAAATATAACTCACATTATTATGTTTGAAGGCGCGGAACATGATTTATTTGACCAACGATGACGAATAAAACAATTAATAATATGTATTTATCGTTTATGTAGCTGCAGTAATATCTGACAAAATAAGATGAAAAAATGAAAATTGAAAAAGAGTGTATGTTGAATTATTGTTGAATTGTTGACGGACGAAATTTAATATTTAAATTGGAACGGATAATTGCACTTGGACTGGTCAACGAAAGCCATATACTGTCCATTGTTTTCGCAAGTGTATATTTTCGAGCGAAAAATATATTATATTGATATCAAATACGTGTCGTAAAACACAAATTTGGAAATAGAATTAATAAAATATTCCATAACGAAAAGGAATCGAAAAATCGAAAACGACACAAATTACATATATTTTATTTAAATATAAGTAGGTAGTACCAACCTTATATTTTCCAAATCGAATCAATTTAGCGTATTATTTCATCATTTTTCGTGTCGCATTCAAATTATCTCATATTCTTATATGTTTGTTTAATTTTTAATGAAACGTATATTATCTATGATGTGGAATTGATTTTTAATGAACTCGATAAAGAATTAATTGTTCTTAATTAAATCCAAAATAAAAAAATAAAAATAAAAATTTATTTATTAGACGCAATGAGTGGAAGATAAATTATAAATTTAATTTATAAAAAATTTATAAAAATTTAAAAATATAAATTAAACGAATAATACAATACATTTATTTTAGATAATAAATTAACACTAATAATTATTTTTATAATTGAAACGAAAGCTCATAAAGTCATAAAAAAGAAAACATTAAATTCATTTCTATAATTACGTTGTAACGATATATAATTTTATATAAGTATTACTTATATTATGCTAAACGCATCACACTGTATAATATATTATAGATGTGTCATATTGCACGTGACGTAGTATACTCGGCATACTTAAATATTTTATTTTTAAATAGGTAAATGATAAATATGAATATACGAAAATAATAATCATATTTATGTTTGGCCATTACTCATTCGGCAATAATTGGTCATCGGCTCTATTCCAAGTGCAAGTTGCCTCGTTTGGACTCGCCACGGAAGCGGATGTCCTCCAATTCAAACCCAAACTATATAACACGATAACGTACGTTTTATTATCATTTATATATTAATTACGATTTAACCTAAAAATGATATGTTGCGCTTTTAATATTTTTGACCCCTGCGGATATGATACATCGACTGTATATTATATGTATCTATATAAAATTGTAAAGTAACGTACCTATGTAAAAATAAATATCACGATATTTTCGTAAACGAAACCACATGACCCATATCTTTGTAACTCAATAAAGAAATGTTTTTTATATTAATCAAAATAAATATTTATTTAAAATATTTAAAAATAAATACATAATTTAATAAAAATAACAAAAACAGAAATCCATGTGCCCTGCAGTAGAATACAATTTAAAAAATTACATCGACACAGCCCATGATGTCATACAATGTAATTATGTTTACCATGTACAAACAACTAAACGATAAGTTACAGCGTTTTTAATTCAGGACGTTCTGGACTATCTACCTTGTAATTGGTATTTACCTATACGTATATACCCGCGCAATATGTACGTATACGGTATACCTGTTTAATGTGTGATAAATTCAGCGATACAAAAGATATAATAAGTGTAATATATATATTTAGATTATTTAGATAGTCTAAAATGTTTGGTACAATTAAAAAACATGTATCTTACATTTTACATAGTCAATTGAGATACTTTAACTTCATAAAAGTAGTTCATAAAGTTAGTTATTATAAAAATGATATGTTATTATAAATTATATTAAATACAAAAAAATAAATAATATAGGTACCTATATCATCTTAATTATATTTTTAAAAAAAAAGGTAGTTTAATTAATGTATTAATGGTATCGGCTCGAGTTGAAAATTATATTTAAGTTCCTTAATCGAAACATGACGATCATGTTAAATGGGACGTTAATTACTGAAAATATTGTAACTATGGCTCGTTCATAATATTTCAACGATATCTTCAAGGTTTTGAATGATTTCTAACATTACTATAATTATTATTATAATAGGATTTTTATATTTTACTTCAATTTTGCGAATATTCAAACGCAGCGTTTGTCGGTGCTGTGTATTTGCAATTTAATTGCGTCGATGAGTATTCATTTTATTTATCTTCTCTGTACATCTTTTTGGAGGATAATAATTTAATAATAAAATAATAATTATATTGATAATTTAAAATAAATTATCGCGTGTAACATGTATTTAATTAGTCGTTAAAAAAAGTTCTACCGACATTTCTATGATTTTATAAATAAAATAATACTTAGCACTTACAAATATTTAAAATCAATTTTATTTAACACATTGTATGTATGATGGTCAGTTGGCCACATTGGATTAAAAAGGAAATTCAATTTAATAACATTGATTTTAAATGTTATTGATTCGTTGTTCACTTGTTGGCAATTTTGAATATTTGGCAATTTGTTGATCTCCATTCACAAGAATATTATTTTTATACTTTCCGTTCTGTGTGTGAATGGTGAAATCCGCTTTGTCTCGTTTTTTGTGTTCCATATAAATCCACCTATTATAATTATTATTTTATAATAAACATTCAAATTTATCAAATATCGTTATGTTATTTTATTAAAAAATTGCGGATTGTAAAATTAAAAATATTAAAAATATCAAATTCATAACGCATATAGACAACTTGTAGGCGTATATATACTTATTATAATTGATACAATGTACAATTTCAGTTTTTTCTGAAAATGCTCTACACACAATATGGTCGTTAATATTAAAATACTTTCTTATTTTTAAATAAAATTTATGATTTTGTTTTTAAACTTACAAAAAAATCAAAACGGCCGGCGTGAGTGACAGAGTACCGATGAGAAAGCACAGACCCGGCATCGCAGAATTCAACGTTGCCTTGTAAACGGCCGAGTACAGCGGACCGTAAACGACCGGAACCAGTGTCTCGCAAATTCCGAACACCGCGGAGACTTGACCTATATATATATATATGATAAACCATCAATAATCGTGATTCTGCACGTGTTTTGGAATACTTTAACGCGCGTAATTTTTGTTTAATAGCGACAACGTTCACGTCCATTCACGTGAAATGTAACAAAACGTTTTGAATTCGTGATTTTCTATGCGAAGCGAATTCGACAATAATTTCGGATTTAAATAATTTCAATAATACGTTCGCTGTAAAGTTAAAGTTTCGCCTTAAAAAAAAACCAATACTCACCTAACTCGCTGGGCACCACTAGTTTCGTGATGATGGATCTCAGAGCAACGGCACCCATACCGCTCATTATTTCAACCACGGGACCTGTATAATTATATATTACAACACCATAAACGTGGTTCGGTTAAAATATTCCGTTACAGTGTATTTGGTTGTATTATTATTTTACCGACCCAGGTAGAATATAAACTCGGTCGTGCCGAACGCATAAAAGTATCCGGACAGAATTTTGCTGATGCACGCTATCGCCCCGACGAGAGCGTCGTCCATGTGCAAATATTGACTAAACAGACTGACCGAAATGGTGGTGCCTGAAAATAATGCGTATAAATATGGGATATTTTCTGCGGGAAAAGTGGCGTAGAATTCAGCATTTGTTTGCAAAAAAAAATTTCAACCACTGTTGATCTGGGTCTCAATATATAAATATTATAAAATATTAAATATATAATAAGTAATTAATTGATTAATCGTTTTAATTTTCTGTTATGGTATAAAATATATTATACAGGGTGTTTCTGAAACGATTGAGGAAACTAAATATAGGTACAGGAATATTCAGATGTTAATCCGAATGACATTATTTTTGAATTTTATGTCCATCAAATTTTGAATTTTATCGTTATATCCTTAAAATATTATTTTAAATGTAAAAATAACATGACGTTTTTTGCAAAATTCTTATAGGTACCAAACAAAATATAAGATCGTCTTTTGCGGATATCTTTTGTTTTTGACGTTCATGACGCTTGATCTCGCCAGAATAAAAAATAATGATATTATCCATCAATTTGTATATGATAAATTTGTAAAAAAAAACAGTGGCGTAAATTATTTGTTTTAATTAATACAATTTGCAAAATATTTAACAATATAGTTATATATTTTTCTCGTTTAAATACTCGTAATTTAATTTTCTATTGGACTTTATGTCTTATTAGAAATCGAATTTAAATTTAACAAGCTCGTTTACTGCGTATCCTCGTGGATGAAAACAAAATCGGTAATTTTAAATTGAAAAAAAGAAAAAAGTCGCTCCGAGAAATTATTTTAACAAATATGAGTTGATCAAAAATATTTAACTTTTCCAAGAATAATAATCACCAAAATAAGTAAAATTGAGATGAAAGAGAACGATTTTAAAGTATAAAAATATATGTACTGTCGAATTGAATATTATATAATATACACTTTGTTTTCGAGACACGTTAAAAAATAAGAGCTGTATACGAAATCACATCATTTAACACTTTCGTCTATCATATTATATTTTTATTAGGTATCTACGTAGCAATCAATATTCATTTTCGACAGTAAAATAATAATATCTTTATTACGATTAAAACATTTAAAATGAGACGTTAAAATATTACAGTTTTTAGCTGTTTGATACGCATATCAATGTAACTACTATGTACCTATTATAATATATACATTTTATAATATTACCTATAACGCTGAGGAGCAAGAAATACGTGACAAACCAACTGAACTCCACTTCTTTCCATCCGAATCTTACTCTGGTGAACATGTACATGATAAATATTTCTCCTGCACCAGTAAATAATAACAAACGTTTTTTTATTTTATATTATTATATCTTATATGAATATGAGATTATAATAAATTGACGAATGGGTTTTGCATTATTATTTTTCTATTTTCTTAATTTTACTATAAGAAAGAATACGGAATAATCATACACATACGGTTAAGAATATAATAATATATTGGCAATAGTTACTGTTTTTCGGTTTACTTATATTATAAATTTATAATTATAGTGAAAAAAAAAAGAAGAAAAAATCGAATATCTGCAGAATATTAGTTTAGATTAGCCTATATATTTTACATTAATAACTCGAATGGATATTTTTATTTTTGGTACAGATGATAAATTAATATATTGGTTATCTTTTTACTCCACACATAACACATTTGAATCTATGACGAAATTACGACCCAGCGTTATTTTATTTTATTAGCGATAATTTCAGCATATTTTTTTATGTTATATATATTATGACGTATATATTATAGGTACCTTGGGTGGGTCCCAGAACCATAAACACCGTGCACATAATCAAAACGACTTTCAAACGACGGTTTTTCGACCCGACCTTGAACGTCACTCGGAAAGCGTCTCTGATGTGCTGCATGTCGAAGAAGTCTTGAATGCGGTGCACGATACTCGACGGTGGCCCCGCTTTCGTCAATTTGCGGTTATGCGGTTGCTTATCTACCGATTCCTTGACGACAATTATGCCGTACGCAAAACACATCATCAACAGTACCAGCGATACCGTGAACACGCCGGGAATGCCGACGACCGGTAACAACACGCCGGATAGCGCCGTGGCGACTGGTGTTCCTAGAGACGCAACGCCGTTGGCCAAGCCAATCCTGAACGTTCTGGTCTTGACCTAAGTTAGATGTGTAAAGCGTTGGGTTAAAGTTTGGGAAAAAATTTCAAGAAGGAATAATTATTAATACGGATTGATATAATATAAATAGATATCTCACTAGGTTTGTCCACAGCTAATAACTTTTTAACTATTAAATACATACATTTTTCATTTTTTCATTTAACTATACCTATAAGTTTGGTCTGCATAATTTATTTTCAATTAATTTTTATAATTTTAAGAAAAATCAAGACTAAAAATTGGCTATTTTAAAATGTTAATTAATACGAAAACAAAGATTATATATTTTTTATTTTAGTTTTAAGTACACAAAAAAAAAAAAAATAAAAATAAAATAAATTATATAATATTGGAAAATGTGACTAAATAAGTATAACTAAGTATAAATAAATTATAAATAAATTGTAAAAATCAGATTTTAAAAATATGTATAATAGATCAAAAGTTATTGGCTGTGGACAAACTTGATGAGACACTCTATATATAGGTGACAAAATATACCAGATTGTTCGTATGCGAATATTCGTCTGCCGGGTTTTCAAGAGCTATGAGAATTTCAATATAAAAAGCGCATTTATGAGCGAAGGAAGACATAATATTATATTCTCAGTGTAAGTATATACTACGCATATTATACTTATACACAGTACAAATACGTATTCGCATGTAACCTTTATACATTTTAAATGCACAGTCGATATATATATATATATATATATATATATATATTCAAAGTTACTCGTAATCTCGTATAGTCGTATTATATTCTCTTGAGAAATATCAAATTTAAGATAAATTAATTACGTAAAAAATTTAATAAAAAAAAAAAAACCTCTCATATTATGTCGTTATATTATTGCACTCGAATGGTTATATATTTGAAATTTTTCAATAGTTTCTAGGAGAATCAAATTCACTTTTTCACTTTGCGAATAATATTATAAAATGTACATGATTAAAACTTGAGAATTTTGTTTTGTTTTTTTTTTTTTTTTGAGTTTTTATCAGATTTAACGATTTGTTAATATTAATTATTGTCTCTTATATACGTATCTTGGATACGTTTAAAATACCGAACTCTCTATTTAGAAATTATAACAATTGAATTTTATGACTCTCTAACCGTGGTAACGTCACCAATGTAATTGAACGCGGACAGGGTTAGCGCGAGCACTCCGCCAGTGAGTCCCGCCGGAATGGTCTCCGCGAACGCCGTCACTTCCATGGGGAACTCCGTATAATAGTGGTAACACAACAGACGACCCACCGTGGCCACAAACTCCCCGACCACAGGGATCATCATCCACGGCTTCCGTTTGCGGTTCCGATCGCTCCACGATCCAATGAACACGACCAACACGCCGGGGACGATGCTCTGCAACACCGTTTTCCAGATGAGCATGTCGGTGACCAGCTCTTGGGACAGTGCCTCGGTCATCGCGTCCGACACGGTGTCCCGGTGACCGGTTTCTTCCATTGTCGAGCACGCCGTGTCGCCGAGCATTAAGTTAACGCGGCACGCTTTCTCCAGGTTCATGTTCTGCGTGGCGAACATTGATAGCACCATGGCCACCATGAACAGTCCTAACACGGGTTCCACCGTTACGTTGGCCGTCAGATACTTGGCTTTGAACCACGCGTTACTACAGTGACCGTCCGGGTTTTTCTGGTCCGTGACTTCCGACAAGGAAATTCTGGCTTCGTCATCGCCGTCACCAACGGACGTCATTATTTTATTATTGTTATTATGGTGCCTAAAAACGGATTTAAATGCATAGGTATATAAAATTTTGTAAAATCAAAAACTCGGTTCGGATTAAGTATAATTATAAATACGACGCGATTTATCGCATCCGACTTACTTATTAGGTAACTACAAACTACAACTTAATATATTTGATTTACTACAGGTTTATACTAAATACGAATATACTATATATATATAGGCTATAAACGAAAATGATATCGAACTTTTTTCTTTTTATCAACACGCAATAGGAATTAATAAGTATTGCACGTCTCGTTATCACAATATTTTATTCAAAAAATATGTAAAAAAAAAAAAAAAAAAATTAAATTCCTATATACTTTTACATTATAATAATATTATCGGGACCGAAAATTTCACGAAATTTCTAACGATATACTCGGCTGGATAATAAACAATTTTTAGACGAGCTAAACAATAAATATTGTAATCACATCCAATACACAAAAACGTTTCAGTACCAATAAACTATATATAATTTAAGCGGTTTTATCCAATACAACGTTAAACAAAATTTAAAAAAAAAAAAATAACCCATAACTATAATAATATAATATATATATTATATATACTTACCCGGATCAAATATATTTTTCTCTCTATAGGAAATTTGAAATTAAGTAAAAAAAAAAAAAAAATAAAATAAAATAATAATTTATAAAGATATACTTATAAAAAAATACGTTCATCTATATTTTCAAAATAATAATAATAATAAAATAACAAAGACGTTAATTTATATAAAATAAATAATAAAACTGCTTTTTATTTTCTATCTTTTGTAACTATATTATATACTGCAACTAAACTCTTCGGCACTTGTTATTAAAATAATAAAATACATTATAATATAAAATCGTGAGTTGCACACACGAGTACATTTTAATTTCTTATCCTATTGGTATTTTCCTTAACTATATGCCTATTAAACTATTTATTATATTTATGTAATTCACTTGAACTTTTTTTTTATATACGGAATTAAATCTCGAGTTGACTTACCTATACTGTAATATGTTAATATAAATTAATTCATGTTTTCCAAACAAGCGTGATATTTACGTACCTAGTTATTGTAGCGTATGATTTATTTAATGGTTAAGTTTCAATCATTTTGATAAAACGCGTTCGTCGTTGAATAAATTATTGTGTAATTAATTTGATATTATTATACATTTAAATTTTATAGAAAATAATTCGGAATTTATTTTTGATAACGTTGAACACATAACGTGATAAATTATAATATTATTATTAGAAATTGTAAAAAATTCGATAACATTTCGAAGAGCAGTATAGAGTTCATTCCACCTATTTTTATATAATATGTATATATTATATATATATATATATACTTGTATATATTTTTTTTATCGCGTTTATTTTCATTTTCGTTTCAAAATATATTCTTCGTATTATTGTCACCGTTCAACGATAAAACGAATAATATTGTTCGATTAATATTGTCAATGAACTGTAATGTAATATAATTTTAAGCGTCGTTTAATCAAATATAATTTTTTTTACTTTTACTTTTACTTTTACTTTTCTATTACACTCAAATTCGGTTTCAACATCATCGATGACTTATTTATTATTATAGACGATTATCGATAATAATATATTATGTATGAGAAGAGTTAAATATTTGAATATTTCTGTTCGATATTGGGAATAAAAATCAAATAATTTGTAAACATTTTCACGTTGGATAACTTGCATGTTCCTCGGTTAAAATTTAGTTATATGTGCAAAATAATTATTACAATAAATATTATGATAGCTTAAACGCTATGCTTAAATGTTTATATTGCGCGTTCCAATGACATTATTTAAAAAGAAAAACAAATTTGATAAAAATATAATTAACGAATTTAGGCGTCACGTAAAATTAACAACTTTTATGAAACGTAAATAATATTAATTAAATACATTATATAAATATATAATTTAAATAATACGTTTGTCGTGTAATTTAAACTAATATTACACGAGTATTATTATTCTTATGTCTATTCATACAATATTTAGATTAACACTTTAATATTGTAGGTAATTTATGAGATTGTTTGGAATGTGTACATAAAGTATAGGTAATATAATGCAAAACAACTTCGATAATAGTATAACTGAAATTTTTTGCCTATCGTCACGATTTTGATTATTTTAAAAACATTTATAGGTTATAACTTATAAATGTTATAATTTATTAGTATATAATAGTATAATACTATAATATAATCGCTCTGCATGCATTATATTATGCATATAAAATGCATAATTATAATAGTTGGAGTTATCAAATTGTATGTAAATATTATATTAATATAATAATCGACCATACGGACGTACCTTGTACCTACATACAAATTTCGACGGATATTTTAATGTTTATTTATACGAGTTATGCAAATATTTATATTATATTTGGTTAAAATATAACTACCTACTTATCTATTATAATACGCATAATATTATTTGTATTATTATATACCAATTTTAATATGAGAAATAAATTTGGGCGGTCACATAACTTCATAAGAAAAAAATTCATGATAAGTTTTAACGTATATATACCTACAACGTAATTAATATTGACCGAAAATGTTCCTCTAGATTTGTTAGGAACAATCGTGTCGGATTGATAAGTGAGAATGATTAAATGATTTTATGAAATAAAATATAAAAAAAAAAATTGCCATATAAAAATGTGAGTAAAACGAACTCAAGCTTTCGATTTCCAATAAAAGCGACAAATTTATAATCTCCATACCTACATTTATTTTATATTTATTTATTGTTTTATTGTTTTATTTATTTCTTTTTTTTCGTTTGGTGTTGTATCTGATGAAGGCAATTTCCTCCTCTTCCCCCAGACGTTAAAATATTTTGAAAATGCCGCTGAATAATAATTAGACTATTAGACCAATCAAAAATAAATGTCTTTCACAGATAATAATTGGTAGATTATCAACCACCATGGTTATCACATTACGTATACTTTTCATTTACCCGGTTATTTTCCTTATCAAATAAATATTTAAAATTAAAAAAATTGCACATAGGTAGTCGTAAAACATAAATTAATATTTATTTTTATGTTTAATTTGTTTGTAATAATTGTTTTCTCACAATGGCCGTAGAATTGAGCGACGGTTCTGTCCAAGTACGTATATTTATTTTTAATGACATTCATCACAACGTTTAAAGTAAAATATGAATATCATCGTCTATTCATTGTTTAATGCAGGAACTGTGCAACGGTACACATGTAGAACAGCCGATCGTCCAATTACTCGTGAGTGGTTTTTAAAACGATTTTATCTATATATTTGTATTATTATTCATCGATACCATAATAATCCTGTACAGTTAAATGTGTTATGATGTCTTCGTAGGGTTACGAAGCTATACGAACAAAAAACGATGCAAACACAAATTACCGTTTGGTGTTGTCAGATGGCGTCCACATGAATTCTTATTTCTTTTTGATCGCACAGTTAAACGATCTGATAACGAAAAGACTAGTGAAGTATGGGACGATATTTAGAATTGACAAGTATAAATTTACAGACGGCGAAAATTGTGACGATCACAGTCCAAGGTATCAACGATTATTACATATTGATTCAACTTACACTAATAATATTAGTAATTTAAACGTGTGGGTATTATATTTTCAGGTGGCTAATATATATTCAGAAAGTAACGGTTTTGATCCATAGAGGTATTTTTGGTAATCCAGAACCATTAATAAATGTTGAAAAAAATAAAAAAAAATTGATAAATCTAAATTTGAACGAATGCCCAAGTAGAGTGTTTGATAGTATTGAACAGTTGGAAAACCAACTAATAAGTATTAACGAATTGAAGAAGCAATCTACTGGGTGACATAAATTACTATATTATTTTTGTTCAGTTTCTTTTTGAAAATACTCTTTACATATAGTATTAAATACTTTAATTGTTACAGAAAATGTTCTTTTGTTTTAAAATTGACTGTAATTAAAAAAGATGCAATTATTGCATATAACCATTGTAGAGTTTTAAATATGAATATGAAAGATTCCACAAGTATTATACGTGTCAGTGCATTCAGTGCGTTGAGTGATCGCATGAATGATATATTTGAGGTAATTTATTATTTTAAGATAATTTAGTAGAAATATCAATTTTGTTTTAATGTACTTTATATTATGTTTTAAGGAAAATAAAACTTATTATGTAACAGATTTTCGTTTAAAAAACAATACATATGGCTTTGAACTAAAACTTCAATCTTATTCAGTTATAATAAAATGTACTGACCAAATCGTGAAAACTATACAATCTATAAAATTATCTAATTTTAACACATTATTAGATAATGATCCAAATACATTTTGTGGTAAATATTTCAATTATTTAAAAACTACAACTAAATTCTGTATTTAATTCTGTAATTAAATCATTTATTTTCAGATTTAATTGGTGTGTGTATAAAGGTTAGTGATATAGAAGTATGTGGCAATTCAACTAAATATATAGAAACTCCTAAACGTGAGATTATATTGATGGATATCTCTATGAAAACTGTTAGTTATTTTTATAATTTTATTAAATTTTTTAATAATTTATATTTTTATATATTACGTAGTTTACTCAATTTCAGTGACAAATTCAGAAAACAGGAGCATAACCCTGAAATCTAAAATAATTTTGCCCAATTCAAATATTTAAAAAAATGTTTCGTATTATTTTTCACATATATTTTAATTAAATTAATTATAATTATATTTACTAAAACATGTTTTTTCTTTATGAAAATATGTTTTACAAACATATAAATATTATGCTCTTCCTGTAAATTTTCTGGATCCCTTGTTGCTTAATTTAATTTATGAATTTAAATGTATCATAATCAATAAGCAAAGAATAAGTTTTACATTGTATATTTTATTTCCATGTTATTTAGTTTAATTTTAAATTTTATTTAGATAACTTTAAAAGTTTGGGGTGATAATGTTATTAAATTTGACATAAAGTTTGATGATCCTCCAGTGGTGCTGGCTAAGCAAGCAGTTCTTAAACAATTCAATGGAGTTAAATTCTTTTCATTGGTTAAGACGAGTATGTTATTAATCAATCCAGATACAACTGAAGCTCATAATTTAAAGGATTGGTATAAATATATGGTTTCTATAGGTGACTTATAATCATGGTAAATTGATCAGTTAATCATCGTTATTAATATGTCCATGAAAAGATATTTTGTCATGAAATATATCTACATTTCTGTAATCGAGTAGACTTACACTAACACTTTTTTTATGCAGTATAAAAATGTATTACCTATATAATTTTATTTGTTCATACAATCATTATTATTTAATATTTATATGATCTCCATAAGCTAATAGCTGTGTTATAACGAATTAATTAAAATTGTTTATTAAATAATTTGTAAAAATGTTTATACCAATATATTAGTTTTTATTTAGTAAAAAATAATTGTTATCTCTTATTTATGACAAATCTATAAAAATTTAATTAACATTTTCAAATTCATAAATTCACCAAGGTATACAAATTAGTCGTATACTATACACTATACACAAAATTAAATAATTATATATTATTTTATCTGAGTATAAAATATTCTATAGCCAAGTTCTAGGTTTCAGATTAGTACATGCACAGAATATTATTCTATGGTACATGTTTTATCATATTTCAAAACTAAGTGATAAACTGATAACAGTATTATTTGAAAAAGATAAATAAATATAAATTGCTTACTACTTAAATACTTAATACTTACTCTAATTCTATAGTTCATATTAGTATATTATTATTTATTATTCAATTTAAACAAATTAAAGCTAAACTAGTGCTCTGATTTACTACAATGATGCTTAATACAAATTGTTACCGTCTATATTACATGTTTGGTGTTTTCTAAATTCATTAAGTCATTTACTAGAAGAAGACAATAATAATTAATAGCTTTTTTTTTCAAAATGAATATATCGAAATATATATTTAAAATGAAGAAACCCAGTCCTGTTGGTTATATAAGTGCTATCATTTTATTGATCTTCACAGTGGGAGTTTATAAGCAATTGACACAAAAAACAGCGAATAATTGTGAAATGACATTCATGTTTGAATATCCACATTTTGTTGTAAGTGTCAAAAATAGTTTTAATGTTTAATAGTATAATCCAAGCATGTCAAATACGAGGACTGCGGGCCACATGCAGCCCACTGCTCATTTTTTTATGGTCTGCGGTTTTTAATGTAAATGTACTATTGTAAAAATCAATTTCAAACAATAGGTATTAAAAAACAAATTATACAATTTTCATTTCATATTACAACTAAACATTATGTTACATTTCTGTCTTATCTTCTAATAAACAGTTATTGAATAATAATTATTGTTAGATTTATATTTATAGATAAATAATCCGGATATTGTTCTTTTTGATGCGCTTGCAACTTCCAAATTTCCAATATGATCAAATTTTGTTACGTTTGTATTTCGTTTATAATTTATATAATTGACATTATAAATAGGGTTACCATATTTTATTTAGCAAAAACCGGGACAAACTTTTTTTAATTTTTTTTTTTCATTGATTTCTAATTATACAATATAATTTTTAATACACATTATATAGATAATAATATTTGACACTTTAAAAATTAAAGAATACATAATAAAATACACAATTTTTAATCTGTGTCCGATATGTTCTCCGTCGGCATAAAAGTTTGTGTTGTTTGATACTTAATATTTTATAATATGATTATGTATTAATAATGCAGTTTCTTCAGGTAAATTGGAAAATAAAAGAATTTTGTTTTTACGCCTGCGCAGTGGTCGAAAAATAACGAACAATTACAGGAACTAACTTAATAGCTTTATGATTTGATAATTATCTCAGATCTTACTTGTTACTTTTTTCATTAAATGTCTAATAAAAGACACTTATAATTAATTAAAGTCTCATTCCGGGACAATATGCTGTCCCGAAACACATTATCGGGACACCGGGACGTCATACTCAAAACCAGTACTGTCCTGGCCAAACCGGGACGTATGGCAACCCTAATTATAAACAACATAAATTGAAATATGATCAGTATGATGGAATACTAAAACAAGAAAAACTGAATGAGTTAAAATTAAGGTATACACAACAACAACAAGTAATGTTTACAAAAATACCACAAGAAAACGCAACTAGCTACGTATTGTCAGAGATAATAGCCAAATATTAGAAACCATTTACTGAAGGTGATTTTATAAAAACATGCATAATTAAAACTGCTGAAATTATTTATGAGGGAAATTTAAAAACTTAAAAAATCATTTAATTATCTCAAAATACAGTTGATGAAAGAATAACTACCTAGCTTGTAACTTAAATAATCAAATTAAAATTAAAATACCTAGTTTCAAGTTTTTTTCAATTGCTTATAATGGAAGTACCAATATTGGTGGCACAACTCAATTAGCTGCATTTATTCATGCTTGCGATATACCATTTAATATTTTTGAAGAGTTATTGGAATTAATACCAATGCATGGATACTACAATAGGGGACGATGTAATTTTTTCTGTTTTTGAACTTTTGAAGAAATATGATTTACTTTTGTCAAAGTTATCTTTTATAGATACAGGTGGAGCTCCTTTTATAACTGGGAAAAATATTGGTTTTGTTGAAGATTGAAAAAAAAGAGAATGAAAATGTTAAATTTCATAAAATACATTGCATTATACATCAAGAAGTATTATATAAAAAAGTTATTAATATGGCACATGTAAGACATATAAAGCAAATGGTTAATTTAATAAGATCCCATGATTTAAACCAAAGACAATTATCAGTTTTTTAAATGATTTAGAAAGTTAGTATTCAGGTTTACCATGCTTTCTTGTTAGTTATTTAACTCTACCTGTTGTATTCAAAATACATAAAGAAAATTAAAAATTAAATTGTATAAAATAATTTTTTCGATACATTTTAATGTGCCCGCACATAGTAACCTATTCAATGTATTTGGCCTAGTTAATACTATGTGTTTGGCATGCCTGGTCTAACCTGTATGCGTATTACATTATGTATTTTATCAGGAAATTTCAGTGCCCAAGAATAGAGGAAAGTATAATTTATTCGCGTACACTGAAGGCCAAACAATGGAGAAAATCAAGTCCATGAAATTTTATGGTACTCCGGTAATCTTTATACCCGGGCATAGTGGATCATATAGACAAGGTACATATAGAAATTAATTGATTATGCTTGTTATTAATAAAGTAGTTATGCCCGATGAATGAATAATTTATGTTTTACTATATACAGTTCGGTCAATAGCTTCAGTAAACATTAGGAAAATGTATCATATCCAATCTAACATAAAGTTTGATTTCTTTACCGTGGACTTAAATGAAGAATATTCAGCTGTATTTGGTGGTGTTTTACTACAACAAACCGAATTTGTTTCCCAATGCATAGATACAATTATAAAAACATATGAATTTGACTACAAACCTACATCGATCATACTTATTGGACATTCTATGGTAATATAAAATATTTAATTTGTACTAATTTAATAATTTATAATTATGCTATATGTTATTATTTTTAGGGCGGTATTATTGCTAAAGGACTATTCATCAATGCTACATTTGATACCAATCTTGTAGAATTAATTATTACTTTAGCCACTCCACACAGGCCATTATTTTTAGCAGACCATTATATGGATAGCTATTATGATAAAGTAGAAAATATTTGGGGGAATGGATTAGACAAACCAAGGTCTTCATTTTTGTCTAACATTTCACTATTATCCATAGGAGGTGGCCATCGGGACTTAATGGTTTGGCCTTGTTTAACATATACTCCACATGCAGACATAAATGTATTGGTAAGTAGTATTTTTTTTTGAGTATGATTACTAAACGATCAAAACAAAAATTATATTGAATTCTAGAGTTTAGCTATACCAGGTGTTTGGACTTCTACAGACCATCAATGTATACTATGGTGTAAATCATTAGTTAAAGCTATTGTAAGAGTGTTATTTGATTCTGCAGAATTTAATTCGGACGAGTCCATCTTTGAATGGAGGAAGAAAGTCTCTACTTATCATTTTGACAAAGTTTGTAGTTATATTATAATATGTGATATACTGCTACTTTTATATTCTTAATTTATAGAGAAGTGATGGAAAATGGTTTCATTCAAATTTACACCCAAGGACTGTAAAATTAAAGGAATCAAATGTGATAGAATGGAATGAAACTTATAAAGTTCAACGATCAATTTTCTTGGAATCTGGAACTTCCATGCCAATTGTCATTAATGTTCCTTTAGTTAACAAATCATTGAGTTATGAATTGACTGCCGAAGCTATAAATATAGATTACCATGATTGGGTATTTTCATGCAAACCAGAATATTCTAAAAAATACTGGTATTATTTTATGTTATAAAAATTAAATATTTTATTTATTTTATTTTTAATGGTCAATAGTAATTAATAATTGTACACCATATTTTTAGTTTATTTGGGGTAAACTGGTCTTCTAATAGTACAATATCAGTATCAAAATATTTGAAAAGAAGACATATTACTTTAATAATTTCTGATGTATATAAATTGGGCCATTCAAATTTAGTATTCAAAATGAAGAATACTAAAAAGCCGGTAGAATATTATTAGTATAAACAGAATATTCTATAATTACTCAAAAAGTTCATTTAATTTCAGACTGGATTAAATATCGACCTGTATGAAACAAATGACAGAACAAATCAATTGCCATGGCAATTTTGGTATGGAGTTTTTGAAAAGAAGTTGTTATGGGAAGTTAATGTTTTTGATACAATACAGTACAAAACTATTCTGCAGGGTTGGTCAGATAGCATATGTATGAACTGTGTGTATAATGTCTTCATGACGCCCACAAAATGCTTAAAGAAAAAACATCATGCTGTTTCTAAATTTATTGTACCATGGATACAAGGAAGTTTACACAGTTTCACTAGGTAATATGTTTGGTTTAACATTTCACTTTGGATTCTAATGAATTTATTTTATATTTTAGTAATAACTTGGTTGAACCATTGAGGATATCTTTAGAAAATATTATTTCATCAAATAAAACTGTAGATCCATATTTACAATTTATATTAGATCCGTCATGCAACTATCGTATTGAGTAAATAAATACATTTAAATGCCATTAAGAACAATTTTACTATAATATATTTTATTTTTAGATTAGAATTATCTATTATGGATACAATCGGAACAATGGGTTTAAAATATGGCTTAACTTTTCCTTCATACATAGGAATTATCATCCTGTTAGTGCTTTCACACCAGTTTTCACAGTTGGCTAATTCCACTGAAAATGCTTGCTCAATATATCACAATTCATTACCATCTTTATACAAGACTACAAAGATATTAATTATTTCAATTTTTTTAATGATTATTATGTAAGAATTAATGTAAATAATTTAAAATTATATTGGCATTATAATTTTGTTTCTTTTATAGACAATATCAATGGCCCCATCTAAATAAACCAATTGGTGGTGTTGACTGGCTTGGATATCCGTTAAAGATAATAATATTCTCTTCTATACTATATTGCATAACTAATTCATTTATGTATTTTGCAACGTTAGCACTATGGATAATGATGTTATTTTGGGGTAAAGCTATAAATGAACTTTTAGTTAGGTAAATATAAAAAAAAAATTAAATAAAAAGAATTATTTTTTAATTATAAATTAAATATTATAGATTTATAATGAAAGCATTGCAGAAAAATGCCACAATTTCTGATTGGGTATTGTATGGATTTGGGAAATTACCAATAGTTGTTTCTATGATATCCATTTTAATGTCTTACAATACTTGTGGCACTGTTGGACTTTTTATTTCTTCATTTTTCTATTATTTTATGGTAAAACAAATTTTAATATTTAGTTTAATAGGTATATAAATTACATAATATTCTACTAATTAAATGTATTTTGCTATTTTGCTATTTTAATCTCTCGAATAATAATTTTACTTTATTAATCAATTCCTCCAAATTTTTAAACTGCCCACATTACTACTTAACATTTTGTACAAAAATATTTTATTTTACAGATCTGCACAATGGTACAAGATTGTATAGATCAATTAATTTATTACCCAGTATTATTTATCAAAGAATATTTTATTAAAGGAGGTGATAAACCAGTATTGAATTTATCGTTAACATCAATTCATTTACACTTTTCACTTTTTTTGTTGTGGCTACTTATATGTGGTTGTCATCTTCCATGCAGCATTGAATGGGCTCGGAATTACCAGTAATTACTTTATTTTTACTAAAATTTGAATACAATTATTAACAAAATACTACTTATTTTGTTGTGTTTTAGTCATAGTAAATACTTGGATCCAGATCCATCATGGATTTCTTCATTAATTTTAAATATGTGTGTGGGTATTATATGGCAGATAGATATACCTAAACACAAATTGTAAGTATTCATAACAAAAATAATTATAAAATTGATTGTACTATGATTATAATAATATAATGTACACATTTTAGGAAATTCTATGCCGAATTAAGTGATCTTTGTATAGCCACTTCAATTATTTTGTTCGTCTTTTGTCAGACCGCGTTGTATCGAATAGCTCCAATTTTAACATTGATATTTTTAATCATCACATTGCATCAGTGTGTTAGTTCATGGATAGGCGTACGAGATCTGAACGACATAAAAGTAAATAAGTCAAAAGACAATAAGCAGAAAAATAATTAATTGCGGTATAATATAATGTAGTAATCTATGTATTATTGAAATATACATACTATGTCACCAATTATTTGAAGATATGAGTATATAGTTAATTAATAAAATATGTTAGAACATTTACCGATTTTTATTACGATGTAACCTCTACCAGTGTCATTTTATGTTTTTAAGAGACTGATCTGTGTATTATGTGTTATACTGATTATATTTAGTTATTTTTTATTAGTTATATTTATTTTTATTATTAATTTTATTTCATTGTGTCCATTCATTGTAAACATTATTTATACTTTATAACTCGTAAGTCATAATAAGTCATATAATTTTCTAGTCACTTTTATATGTTCTGTAACATTTTAATGTACAAATAATATTTGTATGTATTTTATTACCTATTCAAATATATATATTAAATAAAATAATATCAAATATTGATATTCTAACATTGTCATACTTAAAACATAAATAATATAATTGTGTAAGTTGTTTTGTGATTGTTTTTTTTTTTTTTTTTTTAACGTACCTAGGTAATTATTTTGTCATAGTGCATAGTTATTATATTATATTGTGTCCAATATAAATCAAACAATTGGAAATTACCATTAATCAATGTGTTACGTATTATCATTATTTACCCATTTTGTTCTGCATTCAATCTGATAGTCTGATGAAAGGTAAAACGTATTCTGTTTGTATTTAAAGTTATAAATATTATTGATGTAGACGTAAGTACGTAACTACTACCTAAAGTATAAAATAATTATTCTATTGACATTTGTCATATTAAATATCCATATTGTGAATTTTAACCTATTCCTATAGGCATGGTACTTAATATTTTAATTGCCTTTTGATATTATTTTATTATTATGCCTTTTTATATTAGTTGCCAGTCTTAACCCTTCACCTTGTTGTTGTTGAGTGTTGTTTTCGAATGCAATTTCTGTATATTAATAATTAACAAGACCATTATCTAAGTGTTTAATATTTAATCGTTTACAGTAAAAAGTCCAAAACCATTATGTGAACTCGATATTATTTATAATATTCTTTTTAATATAATATTAACGTACTAGTTAATATTATATTAAAAAGTTATACTAACTAAAGTTATATAAAAAATTATACTTAATGGTGGATATGGTACATAAGATTTATTTCAGCGTTCTTTGTTTGAGTTGTTAAAAACGTTTAATTTATTTATATGGATTCTTCTTATTATATTTCAATATTTTACAATAATGTTAAATATAATCGACAACAAATTTTGAAAAAATTGAAAATTTTATTAAAGCTCGATTACATATTTCTTAATTCAGTTCCAAATTATTGTGAATATTGCAAATACAATTCTTTTATAGTTGCTTAATGTATTAAAATAAGAGCTGATACTGCTGTGGAATCCCATACAGGTTTAAAGAGGATGGTGTTGAATTTTGTTTAACATTTGAATGCAATGATAAATTGCTAAATCATTACATTCAAAAAACGATTCTGAGAGAAGTATTGTCATTGATTTGGGTATTTATATGACTCATTTAGGGGTTTTATGATAAATTATTTATATTGAACGTTGAGACTGATAAATGTAAAAATTTTACTGTACTTATATTATCTGATGAACTTCGCTCAAAATCGTTTTCACGAATGTTAATGATTTATCATTGCATCCAAATGTTAATCAAAATTCAACACTATCCTGTTTACACCCGTATCCCTTCCCTTGCTTTTTAAATATATAATAGATTAATTATTTATAATTACAAATGTAATAGGTTAAAACAAAGAAGTACAAAAAATTAAACATTAGGATGCATATACTCGTATTATTATATTATGATCAAAATAGAATAAATTTATACAAAATTGATTTTTTGTAAAACAAAAGATTTTCAATACATAATTAAATTATTTTGAATTACTATTATATATAGGTACATAATAAAAAAAGTTAAGTTACAAGTTAGGTTAACAAATATTCAAATTTTAAAAATTTTAAAGTTTAAATTAACTTTAACTTATTAACTCGTTAATGTCCTTCGTATCCTTCGTATACAGTAGTACCAGAATGTTACATTGTGATCATGGTAATGGTACCATCCACATCACCCTACAGAATTCTAATATAACTGGAACTAGAAAATACTCTTATAATAAATTAATAATAATTAAAAATCCATTTTATTGTTAATAATATTTATTTTTGTAAGTACGTTATTTTCTACTTGTTTTTCATTTCTGTCTGATGGAGTGCGACCGCATCGCATGTGATAATATGCATAATAATATGACGTCGTGTTAAAACCGTTTAATTGTTAATCGAAATTCGATAAGACAATTAAGACTTAAGACGGATACGGATTAACACGTATTATAATATTAAGCAATTAGTAATAATTGTTAAATTTAATATGTGTATAATTAATAAAAACATATGCCCATTATATTTTTACGTCAACCGTTCGCGGAGTGACGTCAATTGCGGAACTGCGGCCTATCTTAACAATTATTTTATTATTATTTACACACGATAAAAAATTAAAAACAAACGTATTTTAAAAAAAAAAAAAAAAACTATACCGCGGTCGGGATAACAATAAACCGCCTAGTGAAGTGTTTTAGTGTATAGGAAAACGTATGATTTAATTTAATCCCGTACGAGTATTTGGTTTGAATGTTGATTTTTTTTTTCTTTTTTGTTTTCTTTCGATTTGTCCGCACAAGGCGATCGATGACGTAGGTCGAGGATTATTTACACAAGTATTTAATAGTTTAATACCTATTAATTTTTAATTAACGCGTTTTGTCACAAAACTCGTGTGAAAAAAGAATTAAACGATATTTTTGATTTCAAACGTTCTATATCGCGTACGTCATCGTGTATTGTATGGCGCACTCGAACGAAATACATACGTTTTCGCAATACCGAATTTACCTGAAATAGGTACCTAAATATTATATTTCACAATATATTCGTATTATTATCATATTTTTTCGTTTTATTTCTTATCGACTCGCAGAGATTTTTACTTTGTAAAAAAAAAAAAAAACCTATGGGAATAAAATATAATAATCAAACAAATTACAAACAATGATTTTTTCAAGTACTTATTTACATATTAAGTACTTAATATAATTCTGTTAATGTGAGTTCACTATGGTTCAAATTTACGTCATTTTTAACATTTCTGAATCCAAATATACGTTTTACGCCCACAACACGATTTTTTTCTCATATTCTAAATAAAGTAAAAGTGAATTTTTCACGGATATATTGGGCAACTATATTAGTTATTGGTTTCATACTCTCGGTTTGTAAACCTCATCATGAAAGTCGTAATGATGACTTTTATGCAATGGAAATGGAATATCCGAATACGCTCCCTTTATTATTATTAATATTATTCGATATCGATTCGTATTGAAAGTTCGGAAAGCAATGCCAGATTTAGATTCAAATCAAAATTTACATTATCCCCAATATTATATTACTATTATTAGGTACTTACCGGATACGAAGGACGGCGAATTTCATTTTACAATATTTTTACTATTTTTATAGAAATGATTAGTTTTATTTTTGTAATCTTTATATGCGTATCTATACCGTGATTGATACACGAGTATATACGACTATAATATCTAAGCAGTAATAAGCGATAATTGATAAACTTTTGAAATTTAATCATTCTTTAATCGGTCTTACGTTATACGGAAAAAATTATTTGTATTTTATCTGTAAAATATATAAACACGTGTTTATTCAGTTATTCTACATACAAAAATATACATATTTAAAAAATAATTAAATCTAAACGTTTACAAATTTTGTACGAATTTACACATTTTAATTTAAGTACTAATTTAAATGTTTATTATTGGCTATTGTTTAATTTATACGATAATAAATATAATACATTTAATATTTATTTTTAATATGATGCGCAGCGTACTAATTAATTATTTTTTAACTAAGTATTTAAATAGAATGGACGTGGAAAACAATATTATTCAACAGGACTAAAAACAATAAACACAAAAATACAACAACGGATATTAAAAATTTTTGTGTGTGTACATAGTACCTATATGACATTATATTACAATAATATTGTGTAAATAGAATATAAATACAAATTATACGGAACAATACTAGTTCAGCTACCCCATAGATTTTGATCATTACTTTTTTTTTTTTAATTGAAACACATGTATTTCATTATTTTAGAAACAATAGCGTAAACAAAAGTTTGCGGAAATGAATAGTTTTTGAGTTATCGTCAATTTAAGTATGACATTTCATGCAACTAGTGCGGTATAGCGAATTAGCGAGTCACCTACTTCGGTGGTCACCTACCTAGGGAAGTTCTGTGATTCGCTCCTAAAATCTTATGAAATAATAAGTCAAATGACTTATGAAAAACCACGTCGGTTTGGTAACAGGGACTGACTAATAATTTCATTTAATTTATGTGAAATCAATTTAAAGATTTTTAATAGTAAGAATAATATGAATACGCGATAAGGATAATATACGAGTACCTATTACCTATTATATTTATATAATTTTGTTACTGTAATTAAGGAACAAATGCTCTTTTATCACTTCCTCACGACATTCAAATTTTTTTTTATAATACGTGTTTATCAACACTGATTTTGAAACTGTGTACATTTTTTTACGGAAGCAATGATTAAAGAAATTAAAACCAAAAATCACCAAAATGTTATACTTGAAATAAATTATAATAACTCAAAAACTGATTAATTTTCCCAAACTTCTGTTTGCGCTATTGTTCCTAAAATAGTAAAACACATCAAAGTTACAAAATGTGAGGGGTAGTTAAACTAGAATTATGCCCAAATTATAATAAATACTGGAAAAAAATAATATATATATTATATAAAAGGAAGTCGATTTTCTAAAATAAATTCAATATTAAATAATAATAATATTGATCATCAAATCAGTTCTATATTAATAACCAGGGTTCGGGACTTAAAGCACTTAAAATCATCAAAATAAGCGCTTATAAAAGCGCCTAAAAACTTCAAAATAAGCATTCAAATAAGCACTTCAAAACATTAAAATAAAAAGTAAGATGCTAAAATTTTACTGAAAGTAATAAAATTTATTACTAAATTTTAGTAATAAAAAAAAATTTTGTCTAAAACTGCAAATTTTGTAGATAAATATAAAAACTTTATAATATAATTTTTTTTTCATATTAAAATTACAAATTTAATAATTAAATAATAGGTAATCTACTATTATTGTGTTTCTTATTATATGTCAGGAATTAATACGAGTATTTATAGTTTGTTTATCTAAAATAAAACGTAATTAAATTATTACAGTGTTAAAATAATTTAATTACCCGTATCTACATAATGTGACTACAATTAGTACATAACGTTAAAAATAAAATAAGAAAATTAATAAATTAAGAGAATACTATTTGGGTACAATACATATTATATTGATGCACAATGAGAAAATTATTTTTAGTTTCAATTTTTTTTTATATTGCCAACAAACATTAAAAAAAAACCCCCAAAGTTTTAGTATCATGCGTTGTTAAGTTGGAAATATGCAATTAAAATAAGAAAAGAGCGTGAAAAAGCATTTTTCGAATAAATCATTGAAATAAGCAAAAAAAAGCACTTTCAAATTTCATATTTGTAATTGTTGCAACGTGACATAAATTTCCATAGCACTCTGCTAGATTTAATGTCAATCTAAAAAAATAAGCAAATGCTTTAAGTCCCGAACCCTGTTAATAACATACAATTATACATTATATTTTATACACGTATCGTTAAATTAATATTATTATCAATCTTATTGGTCTAGCTTATTGTCTATATTTCTAAAATATCATTTTTGCGTCATACGTTTTAAACATATCGCGGTATGCAGTAATGCAGTATACAGGTAAACTATCCCGTTTAGGTTCACACATTTCGACTATATTATAATTATTATACTGTATAATAGGACGTACCGACGAAAAGTCTAAACTCAAGTTCCGGTCGTTAAGATACCTATAGTATATTATATACCTACAAACGGTTACCTGGTTACAAATCGTGATGCGATTTTTGTCTGTATACCTATATTATTTTATTTTACAGGGATTATAAACACTATTGCAATTCCGATATATTATCTATACATTATAATATAAAAAAGTCATCGTCGTTTGTGATTTTCATTTAGAAAATACAATAATAAGTTTATAGTTTTATAATTTATACTTATGTAGTTATGTCAGCGTGTATTACAGGTGTATTATTATGTTATACCTATATACGTATAATATTATAATATGAGAGAATATGTGTATGATTAGACTTAGGAATATAAATTAATTTTATCCTTATTTATATATAGAGGCGTATACGACATAACTGCGATCAGAGGTCAAACCACAAAATTCAAAAGAATAATTTTTCAAATAATTCAAATAATACCTACATAATTATTATTATCGATCCGTCGTATTTTTTTATCGGACGTCATACGCACAATACATTACTTAAATTCGTATTAACATATAATATATAAATTTATTATATATTTAGGTACTCGTATACTGTTGCGGCGAGTGACCGACGGCTATAAATGCCCGAACGATCTGTGTGTGTAATACGACGCGTTTAAACTCGCGAAAAATCGTAATATTTTAAAAAATAAAAAACGAATAGATTTTTCGCGTGCATACTTCGTCCCGAGTCCGAAACCGCGTCATCTCTAGATGTACGTGTAATAGATCGGTCTGGTGATGAAAACGATCTCGTCGTTCCGGACCGGACCGGACGACGATGACGCCGCGGCGGTCGCGTCGGTCACTGTGGTGAATGTCGAATAGTTTGGCGGTGGTGTCGAGTTCATTTCCACCTCGTCGCTGACAGAGCTGAACGTCGGATACCTTCCGACGCGACGAGACTGATGGTCCGCCCGATCGAAATTCACCGAGCTGTACTCGGGCGGAGGCTAAAACACGATATCATAATATAAATAATAGTAGGCTATAAATTGCAGGAGTAGATGGTTAAGCGCTGTTCCAGTTTACAAATTGGCATAATTAAAAATTATTTCCTATTCGCGTTGAAAAACAATTTTTGTTTTTAAATTTTAAATACGAATTAAAAAAATATTACATTTTACGTGTATTCGAGGGGTGTGTATAATATTCATACGTAATAATTATACGAGTATAATAAATTCGAGTTCGTTAAATATCCGAATACCTATTTAAAATGTATAATTTTATCAGTGTTTTAACGATTATTTTTTTTTTTTTTTTTCATAAACAGTTAGAATAATAAAAATCATAATTAAAAAACTAAATTGCAAAATTAACATGGAATATCACTATAATTAAGTATCAATTTTTCGATTTTTCGAATTTTATTTCAAATCGCATATTATTTTTTATAGTACGCAATATTATTATAAATCCGTGCCCAAATATATTCTTAAATCGATAAATGAAACTAAAGAAATAGAATCGCCACTTTGAATGTGTTAGGGATGATTATGAGGTACTTTTGAAAATTCTTTTCTCTGTATATTATAGATTTTCAGTTTTATTTTTATTTTGAATATCGTACTATATTATGATGTAAAATTTATTATAGTGTGATGAGTTCCTACTCGTTAAAAGTACCTAATGTAATTGTTTAAAACCCGTATTTATAATAGAGGATGATTTTAGGGGTATGCATCTCCCCTCAAAAATAAGTTTAGGTAAACCTCCTTGAATTGTTTGCCCATTCATATATATGTAATTACGAGGGTGCAGGGTTTTGGCAATCCCTGTACTTATTAATTTGGTATTTTTCCACTATATATAATGATATGAAATGTTTCGTTAAATATATTTTATATTTTATCGTTTTGATAAAATGATACGATGAGTGGTTTTGGAAATAGCTTTCATTTGTAATTATGATATTTTAATTAATTCAATTTTGCAGCCCTACTGCCCTAGAAATTTTGCGGAATTATGCTTAGATACCCGTTTCGAACATATTGTAAAATGTAAAAAATCAATTAACTTTATTACTATACACTATTAAGTATTATGTTTAGCTATACTTAAGTACACACCCGAGTATTAATGTCGATTGGAACTTTGCGATCTTTTTCGATGTCATCATAACACGGCGGCCTGTTTTGCATTTTTTGCTTGATGAACTCATTTAGCGAACTGTTGCTGGCCACTCTGCTCATCGAATCGCATCTAAAAAAGGCGCACCTGAATAAAAGGATAAAACATAAAACATACACCGATGCAGTATTGACAGTATAATAATGTTATTACTCCGCTGTCCGCTATATTTTTAATTTCAGACAATTTAAAATTTTTTTATAAAAAAACATTAGAAATTTTGAGAAAAATAATAGTAGAAATTTAAGTTATTGTGTATCCATAATATATTTATAAAAGCGCAATAAACGTGTTATTTATTTTATATATCTATAAAAAAATTAATTTTTCTATTAAATATTTTTAATGACTAAAAATACGTAGATATACATCATAAATAATTGTATTCGTATGTATTTATACATCTATATATTATACGGGTTTACTGACTGTTCCGAAAAATATATTTCGTTGATTTTGCTTTACAGCAACCTAATATAACTTATTATTTAATGTTCTAAGGTGATTACAGGTTATACTACAACTACGTAATCACATATTAAGTCAAGTCGTCTACTGTTTATTATTATCATGCGATATACATATGCACATATATTACACACACTACACACACAGATATAATAATGTTATATTTTTTCTTTTAATTTAGTTAACCGTTGCACTGTGACTGAGGCACAGATGTATGGTACATAAATACCTACTTATATAATAATATTTTATAAAAAAAATATATTGGATCGTATAATAATATATGTCTGATGAATAAAATTATAAACAGAGGGATCAGAATAAATCTCGTGTTACAAAAAATATTGAAAATGTACCTATATATTTCCACATTTTAGATTTTGAGCAAAGTGAAGATGTAATGGTTTTACAATGATGTGTATCTGCTTTTTCTTATTTTGTTATGTATGAAGACAATTTTTTTACCCGAAATAATGCTCCAATTATTACCTACCAATAGAATATGTTTCCGGGTATAGAAGGTTGATGTAGTATTGTAGTCGGTACTTTATTTAAGTTTTTTTCCAAATTTCTCAAAATTGACCCTATGCAATAGAAAAAACGGCATTTTTCACGAAAACTGAAATTTTGACGAATTCGATTTTAATATTTCACGATAATTCAGACAATTTTGAACTTAAAGACTTCAAAATTTTTTAGGGTTTTACATAGGTACCATATATATTTAATAAAATTTTGGAACGCTATGTTAATTTTTCTACAAAATATAGGTTTTTATGTATAAAATGATGATAAATTTGTCAGTTTTAGGTTTTAAGGTCTGAAAACTATTGAAGTATACTCACATATTACTTAACATGATACTAAAATATTAGAAAAATCCCAAGTCACAATTATTTTTTATAGCTGTTTAAAGTTATCCATACAAGTATTCTTCTTATTATTTCTCAATACTTTTACAATAAAAATTAATAGAAAAGCTAAAAAATTTGGAAAATTTATATATATCTTCACGTATTTCCAAAATATTAGGAAAATCTCAAAGTCAAGACTCAATTTTTTTTTATAGGTGTTTAAAGTTAAAATTTAAATAAAATCAATATTTAACGTATTTATATGGATTCTTCTTTCTTCTTATTATATTTCAATATTTTACAATAATGTTAAATAAAATAGACAAAAATTTTGAAAATTTTGAAAATTTTATTGGAGATTCAATATAGGTAGGTATTTTACTTACTCAGTTCTAATTAATTGTGAATTATTACTTTTACGATTTTTTTTTTTATAGTTGTTTAAAGTATGAAAATGAAAGGAAGAGAAGGGATACTGGTGTGGAAGGGATACACGTGTAAAGAGGGTATTGTTGAATTTTGATTAAAATTTGAATGTAATGATAAATCATTACATTTGAAAAACGATTCTGAGCGAAGTACTGCCAGATTTGGGTATTTAGTTTAGGTAACTCATTTAGGGGTTTTATGATAAATTATTTATATTGAACTAAATAGAGACTGATAAATGTAAAAATTTAATCGGTAAATATAGATATAATATTATCTATTTATCTGATGAACTTCGCTCAAAATCGTTTTCACGAATGTAATGATTTATCATTGCATTCAAATTTTTAATCAAAATTCAACACCTGTTTCCCTTCCACATCAAGTATCCCTTCCCTTGCTTTTTTGTGACATGAAATTTGTATTACTTTCTATTATATAATCTTTCACATTATATAATATAGATAATATGAATGATTTTAATGCAATCGCGATGCTAAAAAAATACCTGAAAAGAGTTTTCTTGACGACTGCGACAAAAGTGATGGCCAGAAAAACAAATGCAAACGACACCGAAAGCGTGTTGGCCAGCTGAATGCCCAGTGTCGGTGTGTATCTACCTCTGTAAATTATACGATACTATGTACGATTAGCAGTAATGGATAATAGTATAGTATATATAGCAAAGAACGAATAAAAGTCGAATTTACGAATAAATACGATTTCGAATATTATATAAAACACTATATTAATAATAATATAATTAAAATGACTGGCGTAATTATTATAATATGTATTTTAGTTATTACTTATAGGTTATAGTTATATTTAAGCAAATGGAGACATTTTATTTGTGACAGAGACAGTTGACAGACGATAAATAAGTTGTAAATAAAATTTTTTTTCAGAACTCTTATTCTAAAATCTATCAATAAAATATAAGAAAAATAAGAAAATATAAATAATATTTAATTAATTTTAAATCTACATAATATTATATTATATTTATATATATTATATAATTTTAAAATGATTAATAATTTAAAATTGTTAAGAAATAAGAAAAACTAATGATTTGGAATTATGTTTTTTTTTTTCAAATCTATTATAATATTTGTATATTATTATAATTTATATAATTTATGTTCTCAACAGTCGATAACTTTATCATATAGAGATTACTATTTACTTGCAGCTATTTCTGATAATGTAAAAAATTTAGGATTACCTTAAGATAAATAATATTACCTATTATTTATTATATAGGTACTTACAGACATTCTTCGCCCATTCCTGGTTTGCACACGCACATGTCATGTAAACAATACGTGGAATGTGGATTTTGACAACATTGCGTTTTAGCACAACTCTCTTGAAACACTAGATAGGTACACAAAATTATTTATTAATTTATCTGATATATATTTACACAATTGTATTATAATCAATACGAGAATACGCGCGGAAATTGATTTGTAAATAAAAATCATATAAAATAAATAAATAATAAAAAAAAATATGCGTGATCTAAAGGAAGAATTGTTTTTATTATAATATGTATCTTATCGAAAAAAAATATACATAATTAAATAACAAAAAACATCGATAATTACTGAAAAGTCTTTAAAATGTAGTCGATTAAAAAAATATAATATAGGTACCACCTAAGTATCCACCTAGAAATAATCGTCATATCATATGTATATATATGTTATCTTATATATAAGTTATCTTTGCTGTTTTGTATTTAATTTCAATTACAATGAGTGCGTTTAGTTTAAATGTGACAATTGAATAATAACAAATTTGTTAGACAAATTTGTCTCATTACGTTTGCACTATTGCAGTATTACTTATATAGTTATAATAAATTATTATTATAACTATATAAGTAATAATAATAATAATAAGTAATAAGTAATATAGCTATAGGTAATTTATATAAATGTATGTATACAGGCTGATAATTTGATATTATAAAAATGAAGAGAATTGTACATGCGTTTTCATTATTTTTTGTATTCTGAGTTTGACCACTCTATATATCTATTAGGTATGTTATACGAGTATACCTACGAGTTTAGGTATTGTAAATAAAGATATATTTTCTTAGAAATAATAAAAAAGTACTTACTCGAACACAAATGGCAGTAAGTTTTGCCAGTGGTGCTGTTGTACACCGGATAGAAATTCTCGTCGCACACGCACAGGTGATTCACACATCTATTGAAACCATGAACTACCGGACACCTCAGACTGTTATTGCAAGTATACACTGGCGGTGTTTCTGTGTCCGTTATAAAATGTAAAATATTTTATTATCGTAATAATCGATCATTTTTTCTGAGGATCATTCTTATATAAATAAGTTACCTACTCATTGAAATTTAGCCCAATATAATATATAGGTATCAATATATTATTATAATTATAATGGACTTTAAAATTAAACCAAAAAACTAACTACGAGTAGTGCCTATATTATTTTTATTACCTATGGATTTAAAAACATTAGTTTTTCGAAAATAATAATTGAAATTTATCATTAAGTCAATATAATTATAAATACATTAGAGTTTGAAAATCACATTTTTCAGATATAGCTAGTTATTCTATTAGGTAGGTAGATATACCTACATACTGCAAAAGCAAATATCTATTGAACACATTAGATACAACATTAATGGCGTGGCCAGGATTCATCAATGAGAAAAGTTTGAATGTAGGTATATAAATAAAAATTTATACGTATTCGATTTTTTTTTTAAATTATATTGTATAATACTATAATATAATATAAATGTACTATGTAGGTGTAGTATAATGTGCTAAAAGTATAGTAGCTATAATGAAATTTAAAAAAATATACAATGGCCAAGGAAGGAGGTTTCAATAAAATCTCTTCTAGCTATTTTCCATTGAACATAATACAAAATTGGTACTTCAATTTTTTAAATTTAAATTTCGAGTTGTCCCCGGCCGTAGAGAATGTTATTTTGATATATTTGGCAAAAATGTTCATGGAAGGTTAGAATATATAATATACCTGTATATTTATTTTCATAATTTTGAATTGGTCATAATTTTACTTTAAAACATTTTAATATTTTTTTTGCTCAAAAATGTTTAACACTTGTTATTTTATAATAGGTTAGGTACCTAATTAGTAATTATGATATATTTCATATTTATAACGACTTACGTAAGAACATATATCTAACTCGAACTTTAAAGTCTTTGGTGAATCTTTTTATATACACAATATTACTCATTAGGTAATACTCGTACGTTTAGAATTCGAATATTATTAGTTATAGTTTATAGATAAATAAAATTGTCAAAATACAAAATGACACTATTATGAAGGCGGAACGATAAAATAAATAACATTATGTACCTATACATGCCAACATAGGTAGGTGATATTAATACATTTTCGTAGGTACATATAACATATACCTACTTATATTATAAAATATTTAATTACAAATTAAAATAATTACCTATTTTTTCAGTATATTTTTATCACATAATTAATCATTTTTGCCGAATCACCATATTAAGTAGGTATAGGTACCTATCTAACATTAAGTATAGTACCTACCTATATCATAATATACCTATTTAATATTTCGTTACCTACGTCTTATCTATTATTTATTTATAGTGTTTTTTCGCGTTTGCGCACAAAGTATTAATATTAAATAAATATATACGAGTTATAATATATATAATATTATTAACATTTCCATTATCTACTCTTTTGTGAGATGAGACTGATTTATTCAACGTTGCTATTGTGTAGTACATATATTCTTTAATCCCATATAACACAAGTAAATAGTAGGTAACCAAAATACATAGCATGTACGATGTACCTATAATTACTAAGTTATCTCCTGTAGAAAAATTATTATTGCATAATATTTTTTACGTGAATTATAATAAATAGATACGAGAAAAAAAGTTAATCTGTGACTTATGGAATCCAAGTGAATAATCGTCAAAAATACAACAAATGATTTTTTGAAAAATGTATGTTATTTAAAATTAAAAATCGTCAATCCAGTTAATTTGATTATGTTAGTCGTCACTCTAATAGTTTATAAATTGAATATTTGAATTTAAATTTGTCCCGTAGAACTATGCACTTTTGAACGAGATATAGGTATACTAAGAGTTAATATTATAAAAAAAATGTAGTATTTTCATATGAACACAAATATTCTACAAGTAAATATTATATTATATTATACTAATATTATCAAAACCATATTATTATCGACGGTTGTTAATGATTGTTTATCGTAAAATTGATTCGGTATATAATTGAAAAAAATTGTAGATAAGTACTTTTATTTTTGTTGTTGTTTAACCGTTGATTTTTTGATAGTTTATTTTATGGAATGAAAGGCTTTAATTTCATGAAAAAATGAATAATTTACACACAAAAAAAAAAAAAAAATAAGAAAGCAATACGTTGAAATCAGGTTTTGCCATAAAGTCGCGATTACGTAAAATAAGTTACTTATACATAATATACTCGTATATCTATTATAATACACATATCACTTAGAATTATCTAAACAGCTCAGGTTAGTGAACTAGTTGTTTCCTAATTAGGTACTTCTGATCCGCAAAAAATAAATAGTACTCACCCACATATTTAATATTATGTATTATAATAATAATTTAGAGTGAAATTTTTTGATGAAAAAAAAAAAACGTTTCCAAGGAACGAAAATTCAAAATTCAAAATTCAAAATTCGACAATAACGATATCGAAACGACACGTTAATAGGGTTATAAATTTATAATATATACTCGATATAACTTACTGATATCGTTTTCCGTCCTCGAAATCTCTACGGACAATACGGAACGCGGCGCAATGAAAACGAGGACAATGATTATTATTATTGCGGTGGACGTCGTAAAAGAAATGATTTGATTATTCGCCATGTTCGTAATAATTATATAGTGGTGTGGAGAAAAAATCAATTTAATAAATTCGCGTAAGGACGAGAGCGGTAGAAAAAAAATGCACATATCACGTTGCAAATTACGAACGGTCCGTCCGTCGACTCTCGAGCGCAATATTAATAACAATCGATCGCCCGACCAATAATACAATTGTAATGTAATTAAATCATTTATGTGAGAATATATACATACTATACGCGAACACTAATTATTATCGTTAAATATACGCGACGTCGGTTCGGCCCTGACAATGGACGATTTGTAATAGAAATAGCGATATAATGTTACGGAATCGTAAGAAACGCTCATTGTCGAGTGCGTTTACGGTTTATCGGATAATAATAATAATAATAATAATAATAATAATAATAATAATAATAATAATAATAATAATAATAATAATAATAATAATAATAATAATATCGTATTTTATTATAATATTATCATTATGATGTACAAAGGTGTATTATTGGTAAATCACTCGAGTACTACGCACAAACAGTTCTGTGACGCGCGCGACGAGTGTGTGGTTCGAACGACGAAAGAGAAGAAGACGACGGCGAGAGAAGAAGAAAAAAGTTTATATACACAGATAAAAACCGCATAGAGCTCCGACCGATAAAAATGCGTGCACTCGATAATTATAAATTACAATAATAATTAAACAAACAATTAAATCTAAATCGACACTCGCCGTAAAGGTTTTCGTAAACCGACGAGTGCAATAATAAATAATAATAATAATAATATCGTATATATGTTTTAATAATATATTAATAAGATATAATTTACAATAAAACATCGAATAATAATGTAATATATTATCGTATATTATAATATACTGCTGCTTGTTAAGTCAATAATACGAAATATTATATTATTATTGGAAATTTATATAGGAAAGACGGTAGGACAGTAGACAGTAGTCTGTACTTCTGTAGGATATATTATTGTCATAATAATATGTATACGGGTATGAAAATATTTTAAGTGTCTGTAATATAATAATATTTTACCTTATTATAATTATAAGCGTTTCGCGTTTGTATATTATAACAATAATACTTTTCGTTTGAATAATTTCAACACACGAGTGTTTGTTTTCAATTGTTATATATTTTTATTTTCGTGTACCGTTTGAACAAGAATGATATTTACAGCGTTACACTATTATATATATATATATATATATAATAATATTATAATGTTTTATTAATATTGACATTGTATTTTAAGTTGGAAAAATTCGTTTTTTAATTGGTTAAAACGACAAGAGCTTTGACCACATCGCCGTGACATTCTCGCAACGTTCTCTCCGCAAGGGTTTTCGATATTTCCATCTCTCTAATCTGAGAACACGAACAAAAACAAAATATATTATTATTATATATTTATATTAATGCGCTGGTTTGTGATTTTAAATCATAATAAACAAACCAGCAGTCAGTTTTATCCGACAGTCGGGTTATTGTGTTGTTTATATGAGTGATATGACTATTATGACTAACGAACAAAAAATTTAATTAAAAATTTGGTAGGCAAATACACCATGCGTCGTCACATTCAATAAGATGATAAAATAAAATATATACATTTATGTAAAATAATAATAATAATAATATTAAAAAACAATGAATAAATTACATAACTTTTGAATTAAATTTTATGACAATAATATTATACTACATATTATAATAATATAAAGAATAACAACTAATTGTTATTTACGTAGTATACGCATTGCCACAACTATGGGGGTGCATTGGGTCATTAGCACTCCCTAAGTTAAAATAAGCACTCGTAACCCGTAAGTAAAAGGAAGTATCCCTAAATTTTTTTTTGAACATTACTTTAATTAAATTTCTATGTAACTCGAGTACTTCCTTGTTTTTATGCCTAGTTGCGTCTATGAAGTATTATACGCGAATGAATAGAATTTGTTGTCTAAAAATTATAACTAGAACAATGAGAAATCGAGAACGTTTCAGAACTGTACAATGTATGGTACGTGATGAGAATGTTTAAAATTAGATAACTCGCCCCGAATGTAAATACACAATATTTTATAGTATAATAATATATTTATTTATGATATTCATATTTAACCTTTGCGCTGATGAAAAAAAAAAAAAGGAAGACGAGCTGATACTGCTGTGGAAGGAATACAGGTTGAAAGAGGATAGTGTTGAATTTTAATTAAAATTTGAATACAATGATAAATCATCGCATTTTAAAAAACGATTCTGAGCGAAGTACTGTGAATTTGGGTATGTAGATGACTCATTTAGAGATTTTATGGGAATATAATATATTGAGCGTAAAGATAGAAAAATGTAAAAATTTTAATCAATACATATTATATTATCTGATGAACTTCGCACAAAATCGTATTTCCTAATGTAATGATTTATCATGTATCCCTCTTAAGCATGTATCCATTTCTTTGTTTTTTTTATTTTTGTTTATACTTAAAATATTAACTTTAAAAAGATATATATATATATATATAAATAAAAAGAAATGATATTTAGGATTTTTCTAATATTTTGGTAACACGTCAAGCAATATGTTAGGTGTTAGGATACATTTTTCATTATTTATTTTCAGACTTTAAAACTATTGCTAATTTTATTAAACATTATAGAGATAAAAATGAGAACTTTACCTAAATGACCTATATAAAATACTAACTACATCCACTTCTTATCGGAGCATTATTTCTGGTCAAAAAAGTCTTTACAGACATAAAAAAAATCACACATCATTGTAAAACCGCTTCGCTCAAAATCTAAACTGTAATCTTAATATTTAACAAACGTATTCGATATCCAGGTATAGCGTTGCCGATCGGACTGGTTAATATTATTTTATTAATAATACATTTTTTTTACCTACAGAAATAAAATGTAAACATTTTCCCTATACTTTGATTCATTATGAACAGAAATATATTATTTGACAGTTTACATTTGATATTTAAAAAAAGTAAAGGAAATAATAATAATAATAAAAAAAAAAATGTATAACAAGTCATATGGCTTAGGTATACTTGTAATTTATAGATTACCTGGTATTTTTTTATTTAGAAATCATTAGTATTTGATTTATTACACTAACAATGGGTAATCATATTAAGTTATTAATATTACTTTGTAAATTGTACAATGGTTACTAGTTTACTACAATACATTACTATTCTTATTTGTTTTAAATTCATAAGACAATATGAACAGTATTATAATCATCAGTTATACAGTATAAATTTATATAAATAAATAATATTTAATTATATTTAATTCTTATCATTATAATTTAAAAAATAACATACAAAACATATTAGTATCAATGTCAATAGAAACAAGATTATACACGTTAGTACTAACAAAATAAGTTATATAATGTAACAAAAGAAACAAAGGTTAAATGTACAATGTACGAGTATAGTGTACACAGTAAGAAAATGCGATGATTTTATCATCTAACAACTATATTTGTACAGACATAAAATATAATATCTAAATATAGAAGAATTATTTTATTAATTAAAAACACAATTGATAGGTATTTACTGTTTATTTTATTTTTATGTAAAATCATAAATATAATTTAATAATGTATTTTATAAAAATTATAAATGATATTATAAGCTTACATTTTTTTAAAACACTAGTATGAATAGGTAGGTACATTAAATCATATTAATATTATTTAGTTCTAAAGTGATCTAATTATTATTTAATTTGTGTATGCACTAATGTTTTTTTTATATAAAAATAATTATCTCAAAATTAAATATTTAAATTGGAATAGGATTATGACTTATTTAGTATTTCAATTTTCAATAATATTACAGCACACCTATTTTTGTCTTTATTTATAATAATCTATATTTAAATCTTTAAAACATAACTTTATATTATTTATTTCTTATTTAATTATTAATATCATTGAAATATAAAATATTGATATTATCTATATATGGCATATTAATTATTCAATAAAATTAAAATTATCGAATGATAGAAAAAAAATCTTTATCTCTTTTAATATAATAATAGATATTTTTATTTTTATTCATTTCAATAAATTAGATAAGAATTTCTATTGATTGTTTTCTACATATTTGTATATTTTCGTATTATTATTAAAACATGTAAAAATGCTATATAATATATTTAAATAACTACAACATAGAAACATCTAAGAATGATAAATAATTATTAAAGCTAAGTAAATTTAACTTAATAGTTTAAAGTATAAAAATGAAAAAAAAAGTTAAAACAGTGGGAGGCGTACAAAACTAATGGTGCTATGATTGCAGGGTATATACGCTGTGGGTGATAAGTGATTAACGCTTAACTAATACTATCTTCTTGATAGTATTGACCCTAAAATGGTCAGCTTGATGCAAATTGCTAGAGAAAACGCGTTGCATATATTGGATGGGCAAGTTCCGTCGAGCATTACGGTTGGCTATCCACGTTGGTGGAAGAGCTACTTTGCCTGCTGGGGTGAAGAGTGCCCAGGAGCTGTTATCTCCATTGGGGCCGGGGTATTTGATCAATTGAGCGTTAAAGAACATCGCTTCTCCAAACACAGTAAGACTGTCCTTGGATAACGAGGTCGCGATTTGTTCTCCTCTCAGACAAGGGAGGCCGAGTTGACCTGTTGGTCGCGAAATTACTAATTGAGATTGTGAACCAATCTCGCTTAGAATGGAGAATACTACTGGTGTATTCTTGAATGTCTTAGTATTGGCTAAGATGTTAGATATGACAGTCAAAAACTGATAATTGAATCCAGTGTTCGCTGGGTAGGACGGAAAGACAACTTCCGTGATGCCGCAATCAAAGGCTAAGTTCTTCGGTTCGTTTCTTCTGTTACCTAAAGGACGAAAGCCAAGTAGATTGGAGTTTGGTTGCAGGCCTCCTAATGTTACTGCGGATTGGTATGGGCCTGGGTCGGCGTTGCTAATCGAGTTACGCACTGCTTCGGATGTGACACCTAGGCAGGGAATTTCCTCGTAAAGGTTGTGGATCGTGTCATCCACACCTTCAGCAGGTGCGAGCACCTGTCCGTAGTATCCGCCAGTGTTGTTTAAAACATTAGTTGGCAGGGGAGGAAACTCAGGGTACAAATGTTGTTTAGTATCTGAGACGACGTTTCCTAGTTGCCTAATTTGTAGAAGGACTGGCTTGGGGATGTTGAACGCCGTGTTTTGTGTGAGTACCAGCAAGCTCCTTTCAGTGGTTGTGATAGGTTGGGAGTTTTTTTGTTTTAATGTGACCATACGAAGCCAGGCCATGGCAGTAGCGTAGTAGTCAAGGTACTCGGGCAACAACACTTTTGTAAGTGAAATGTCATCTATAATCAACTCGACATATGTTTGGCGGGAAATATCGATAAGGGCCGGAGTCGATGGGGTAAAAGTCTGACGAAGAACTCTCTCGCGGACAAAAATATTCTTAGCAAATATATCATTAATATATGATAAATCAGCAGAACTAGTCTCGCTGACTTTTACTTGTGACGCGTCATGGTGACGCGTTGGAGGTAGGAGCTCAGCAGGCGCATTCCTTAGGGAAGGCCTATTTGGGCGACCACTCGGTGGGCCACGGTTGGCAGGTTGCCTCCATGTATTTTGTGCCTTCGGATCTCGTTGATTGGCAGGGGTGCCTCTGTAGACTCTAGGTCTGTCAGCTGCAATATTGGGGCGGGCTGCACCTTGTGGTGATGCTTTCATCTTTTAGTATTATAAATAAATACAACGAATTAAAGAAAGAAGGAAATTATAATTTGAAAATTCAGAGAATTAGCAAATATACAATTGATGGGAGGGTGATTTTATTGAAAATAAAATAGGTGGTTGGTTGTGTGTTGGGTTGTGGGTTACGAACCTCGCTCACTCAAGTAAAATTTTGGGGGGACGTGTGGTTGTAGTTGACATGACATTTGCGAAAGCTACTGAGGTGTTAAGCACCGTAGCCAGACATCGACATCAGATGGGTGACCGCCGCTGCGAAATACAGCCTACTGCCTCGACTATTACCATCCCCTCTGCCAAGTATGGCAGAAACCTAAGGCTACCAAATAGAAATTCTGCCAAATAGGCGTCCGAGCCTAGATGTTTGGGTCCCTCCCAGACATTCTGCGCTATATGATAATAATAATAATAAGTATAAAAATAAGAGATGATACTACTGTAAAATATATACAGGTGTAAAGAAGATAATGTTAAATTTTGATTAAAATTGGAATGCAATAATAAATCATGGTATTCTAAAAAACGATTTGAAAGAAGTTCTATCAGATATGGGCATTTAGATTTTAGGGACTCATTTAGGAATTTTATAGGCATTTATATTGAATTTAGAGACTTGAAAATTTTATTGGATGTTCATACGAGTATGTGTACATACTTAGTACCTATAAGTGATAAAATTTGAACTCTTACGTTGAAATGTAAATGTAAATGAATATCTAAGATTCAAAGCATTTTACATTTTAATCAATACCCATATTTGACTAAACTTCGCTCGGATTGTTTTTCCAATTTTAATACAAATTCAACATTATCCTCTTTACACCTGTATCCCTTCCACAGTAGTATCAGCTCTTCTTTTGTTAAAATTTAAATTGAGATAGATTAAACCAATAATTAAAAAATAAACAATAATTGCTTTAAAAATAAATTATAAAACTGGAAGAACTTCAATTTTTTTATTTTGCTAAAATTGAAATGAGATACTTATCAAACTAATAATTAAAAATTAAATATTTTTAAATAAAAATTAAATATTTTTAAATAAAAATTA
>JAIUCT010000022.1:4487967-4553776 GCA_021307375.1 Tetraneura akinire | reverse complement strand
AATAATAATAATAATAATAATAATAATAATAATAATAATAATAATAAAAATAATGATATTGTGTCCCTGGGTCATGAAACACAGGAAGGCTTTTACAATATTATTATAAGGAATGAAATCGTAGTGATTTTTATGGAAGAGAGTTATATAGATAGTTATTCACAAGGTTGAACTTTTTTTCAATTACGATAACCGATATTGTTATGGCGATATTATTACCTATATACCGTATATTATACCTACGTTAAAGAAAATGATAAAATGATATGTTATTTATAAAATTTTATTTTAAAATAACAATATCATCGGTACTTATTGATTAATTTTACGGATACGAAAGAATAATATAATATAATATTATAACGCGAGAAACATGAAAAAATAATATATTACATAAATCTATAGAATATAATAAAAAATTTCTTTCTTTCTTTAAAAAATCTTGATAAAAAAAAAAAAAAAAAACGAATTATAACATATTGTTTAAATTCAAAAATTAGACATTAATAAATAAATAAAAACCCAAGTCCACAAGAAATTTACTTTATTATTTTAGTAAATACGTATTTCGACAACGATGTTATTATCTTCAGTACTAAACACAGACTGTGTTGTCGTTGTCGAAATACGTATTTACTATAATAATAAAGTAAATTTTTTGTGGACTTGGGTTTTTATTTATTTATTAATATACCTGTATAATATCCACAAGAACTCTTCTTATAAAATCCAAAATTAGACATTTACAAATAGATATAAATACAATTTCATTCATTCATTAATAAAATAAATTACTTTTTTTAATATTCTTTTCTCTCGTAGTAATAATACGTCTTCGCAGTGGATTGTACGAAATATACGCGTATATATATTATAATCTTCATAATACCTAATATAATTTAAAATATGACGAGGAAGTAATATGTACGTACCTACTCTGCATAAATAGTTTATGAAATAATATATAAAATGCTGTTGCTTTAAGGTTAGATTAGGTGTAGCGTGTAGGATTAGGTTTGGTTAGTCTTGCAACCCAGTGGAAGTAATGGGTAAATGACATTTGAAAAGGGTTAGGTTATCATACGTTATATAATGTTTCAAGAGATAATATTAAAGAAATTAATATGTAATAACGTACCTAGTAAATAATATTTACAAATTTATAATAATTATAAATTATAATTATAAGTAGGTATATAATATATTAAATATTAAAATTATGAAAGATTAAATTATTATATAAGTATTTATATCTTTTATGTTGGTGTTTAATAATATTATTATAATCTTAATTTATAATATTTTTGATTTTTTTAATGATTTACACATTTAGATTATATTATTATTATTATTTTATTAAAATTATATATTTATTGTAATTTTTTTAATAATCATTGTCTAAATAAATGTTGTTTTTATGGAAAAAGATATTATAATAAGAACTATTCACAAAAAAGCCCAGTTTTCCGATTTTTATAGAAGAAAAAAAATGATAATAAAGGTGTTAGGTATATAGGCTTATATTGATGTATATTTTTCGTTATTCATATAATATATAATATTTTTGATTAATTAAAACAATTTCTAATGTATATTTTATATACGAGTATATAACATATGACATATATATATTATACGTATATGACATTATTACGAACTATGAAGATTTCAACGATGTGGGTAGTATTTTTATATTCATTTAATAATAACAAAAATAACCATTATATTGTATGACAAAAAAAAAAAAAAAAAAAAAATCGCCAGTTTTTCGTATTTTAATAATTATATTAATAATAATAATTATAATAATAATAAAATTATTTAATTTGCATATATACCTATACTCCAATATAATATTATAATGTTAATAACGTGAGAAATCGCATTACCTCGGTGGGTTTTTGAAGAGCTAAACGAGACGAATACGGTTTGCTGACTTCGATCAAAACTTCTTCTGGTCGTACTTTCCAACTCATGTTGTTTAGATCCGCCGCCAGTTTGAGTTGTCTGTGTATGAATAAATCGTTAAATTGGAAAAATAATAACTGCGGTCTGCGATAATAATTATTATGTCGAATAAATCCGCTTATTTGTATAGTTATACCTGTGTATGATAAAAGCTAACACGGTGGCGAACGAAATGAACACGACAAAAGCAATCAATGCGTATAATGTAATATAGTGAGCATCGGATTCTGAAAAAAAAAAAAATAATCAATTTTATAATAATTTATAAACGTCATTTCGAAGGACGGTATTGACGAAATAAACTATACGGATAAAAACGAATTAAGATTAAGATTATTGAAGCGAACGGTTTGAGGCAGGTGGAAGAGATACGTTGTATACGATATCGTTTTTTCAAAATTATTTTACAAATTCGATTTATATAATATTTATATTACATCATTCGTACTTACAATAAATTCGACGACTATAATAATATTATTATAATGGAACTAATACAATATTTTGTCGTGTAGAAAATAATATTTTTATTTAATCGATGAAATCTATGCATCGATCCTCGTTCAAATTATATACAAGCTGTTAAAATACACACTTAAATATAAAATAATTTTGTTGATTTTCGATGGCGAAACAAATTTTTTCGCCATATTACAATACTGTTAATAATTAATAATAATATGATTTCTAACGATTATTGTAGAAATTTTATGATTAGCAAAACGGATTGACATTTTGGATATTTTTTATGTTATTCGTGATATAAAGATGATCGCATTAATACAGAATTTCATTTAAATTTAAATTTCCAGACGATTAAATATGAACAATGTGTCTCAGATTTATTTACTCGGTGTAATATCTTCGTAAAAAATTAAGATTTTTGAAAGCCGTTTATTTTTCAAAAACTAATATTAATTAGGTTACGTACTGTAATACTATACATTCAACATTTTAAAATTTAATTATTTTATAAAAAAAAGAACTTCTGAATAGAGTAGCTAGGTATATTTGTGTGATTTTTTTTAAATTTACTTATCATAAAAAATACTATTTTATTTTTTTTTAAAAAATGATTTAATTTAAAAAAGTAATATTGATAGGCTCATCCCAGACGATTTAGAATATAATTACAATTTATACTAAAAAATAAATAAATCAATAAATTATATGAATGTATAATATATAAAATGTAATATTACGTTGAATATAAAAAAAAACTTAATATATAATATTGCTGTATGCTCTATATTGTTTTCTCCTTTGTTTTTAAATTCAAATTTTTAAAATTTTTTACCTATTTCGATTCAATATACCTGCAAGATATAACGGTTCACTTATTAAATATATATTAACAATTAATTATCAATAAAATAAATCATCTTATTTATGTAACTTTTCTCGAAATTATTTTAAATTAAAAGATTTGTGAATAGTGTGAACGCGTGTGATTATAATTATTATTTTTTTTTTTAAAGTTATATTAAATTAATATTGCGATTCTGAACAATTTTATAAAACGGTGGAAAGTAATAATAATATAATGTTTTACTGTGGAACAAATGGGAAACAAATTGAAGCGCGGAGAAGAGAGAAAATTGACAATAATCCCTTGGAGTGTGCGAGTCAAGTCTCGTTTGACGTTGTTATACGCAATATATTATAATGTGATGCGTGTTTGCAGAAAAAGGAATGATTTCGTGACAGCCACTGTTGGCGATGTTACAATATATGTGATTATATTAATATGAGCTTGAATGCAAAAACCATTATTTAATTTTAATGAAACACACGTCATGTCATAACGATAATACTTATATATTAAATATTTAAATTCCACGCGATTTAGGGTTAAGTTAATGAACTACGAGACGATATTATACAAATCCACAACCGTGGTATTAGTATGGATATACTAGGTATAGTGTAGTAAAATTACACGAGCTTATATTTTCAAATCGTTTTTGAGAAATTTAAATAAGCTCGTTTTTACACATATAAAAATTATACATCAATGCTTTTCTCGAACGGTTACCGTAACCTTATTTCTTTTGATTCTGCGAATAAGCGCACGTTTAAATCATGCGTTATGCCGTATAACATAATTTTTATATTCCACGAATGTGCATTTTTTTAAATCGATAAAAAATATTCAAAAACCAAAATTTGTCGTTTTTAGACCCGATAAATTGTGTTTTGAAACGATCCTAACCTTCAGATTCGCAGGGCGGATCGTTTCCCTGAAATCCGCAGTACGGTACGTCCTTTGGAGGCCCTTCCGACCCACCGGGCCAGTGGATGTGTTTGTCCGCAACAGGACTATAGTTTCTCATTTCGCCATGGTATCGAGCCACCATCTCGAAACGTCCGGTAATCGGGTCCAAGTCCAGAATCGCGTAATCTGCGTCCCTGTCGCCATTTTCGTCGATCCTCACGCGACCCGTCATTCCTGAATAACAGACGAGGAATACAATAATTATCATAATTAAAAATATATCATACATATAGTGAATTTTATGTGTCTGAGAATATTACTTAAAACAAGAAATAGCTAGTGGTGCAACTATAGAGAGGTTTGGTTGCGTATTAAGACCATAAATAACGTAAATTATGGATTCGACTCTAAAAAAAGCCTATTAATATAAAATAAATTTTATAAAACTAGTTTTATATGTAGTATACATTTTATTCATATTTAACCTACTATTCCCGAAAGGTGAAATTTTATGTTAAATTCTCATATATTATGCCACCGTGCAGGAAAGAGTTATAAGTTAATTTACTTATCAAATATTCGAATGATATTGAGGTAATCTGGATTATTTTTATAATTTCATAATATTTAATAAAATAACTAATTTACAAGAATTTTTTTCTGTATATAAATTCTATTGGATTGAAAATGAAATTGGCAGATAGAAATTATAGCTATAAAAAAAACTCCAAAGTTCTGCCGGCTATGGCGTCCCTAGTCTAAGTAGCCTAGTCCTAATTCCGGCCTTGTTGACAGTGAAAGCTTTAGTATGACAAAGAAAAAAAATCAATTATTATAAAATGTAATATATATCTTTATTATCAAATTAATTAATATACGTTATTAAAATAATTTTACAGATCACCTAAAAAATATTCAGTTTTTAACGAGAGATAATGATGTTAAAACGTTATAAATACGTATATTGTCTATATACATATTTATTCCAAAATAATATTATAGAAATAAAAATGACAATTAAAATTAAACTATAAATATGACTAGGATTTATCATCTACAATTACATCTCTGTTTGTCTTTGATTCAGTTTATGGTTCCTTTTCAAATTTTATACGATTTACTATTTATTCATTATAAACTGCTCGTCGTAAGTTAAATCCATTATTGTATATGGTTAGCGAAATAGCGAGTGAAATTCAAAATACCGGATTGTCTGAAAATTGTCAGAACACTGCGTTGAATACACAACAAACTCGTAATAACAACGTGAACATCTATTTATTTTTTTTATTGCCATCTCGTCGTATAATGTCGTTTGTAAATATTATGTCTTGCAGTCGAGAATTTTAACATGGTTCGTCGTTTAATCAGACTATAATATAAGTGCGTATAAAATACTCGACGCGCTGAGCCCTTCATTCTGACGTCAATAAATTATTATTATTTCCCATTAATGATTAATATCCAACGAATACACGAAAAATCAATAATTTGTTCGCTTTATACAGCTCCCATATTATATGAGGTATACGAGTATGATATGAATATTATGATACAAATTTATAATAATTGAATTTTAAGTGTATTATATATTAAAGTAAAGTTATATACGAATATACTCGTTATACTCGTATTACATAAATATAGAATATGAAACGCTATAAATTTTAGTTTACACGAATAATAAATTATTATGAGTTTCGTCACATCAACAAACAACATTTTTATTTTATACCGTACGTTAATGATTTTATTAGTGCTGAGGAACATGAACAGTCAAAGTGATAAACTTTTGATTCTCTAAAAATTATTAATACAATTTTGGCGATTACTGCGAAAATATTCGTATTTATTTGCGGACTAAGTCTTTCCGTCCCAAATTGTACGACAATATTATATAGAATTATTTGTTATAATATTAATATAAAAATTCAGCTGCAGCCGGGTTTATCATATTTTATCTTCCTGTTATTCCAATCGTAATTTTGCGAGATAGACATTTTATATATATTATATGTTAAGCGAAAAGTACGAAATTCGAGTATTGTATACAATGACCGAACTCCGAACACTTTAGGAAATATAAAAAATGTTTTTTTAAACTACAATATTCTTTACATTGCCCGATTATTTCCAGGCGATGCGTACTATATTCAAACTGGACAATGTGTATTTTATGTAGGTATACAAACTTTAAATTTGTATTCAGTATTAGGAAATATTCTTATTTTTAAATGTCATGTTTGCTATGTTCGAATGATTGCTTTTCCTTATGCATTAGTTAATAATTTGTAGTTCGCAAAAGTCGTGCTATGTTTATAATTCACTATTGATTAAATAATAAATGGATGAGGAATATTACCCGCAGGTAATCGTGTAGGTATATCGCTAATTTGTAAATCTACAGGTATGTACATCGTTCATTTAGTATTTGATGATTAATAACAAAAATGAACCATTACCTGTATATAAAATAATTGATTTTACTATTAAAATATTGCAAACACGGTGTTCACACTTTTCATAGTGATAGTAAACTTATTATATCTTACATCTATTTAGTTTGTCACAAATATGCGTAAGGTGTCGTAATAATAATAATATATTATACTTTATTATGTAAATATAAAATTTTTATTTTTTGGGGTGTTTTGTATCGGCGTGCAGTGTTACCATTTTAATAATAACGTGTGGTTTATAAAAATGAAAAATTTGTTTTATGAAAAATGTAATACTTTACTTAAAAAAAAATTCAAATAGTGTATTTACAAGTAAAGTTAAATATGATAAACTAATTTTGAAAATTAAAGAAATAAAAATGAAAACTACATCAAAGATTTCAAATGATCACAAATTAATTAAGAAAATGATATTATGACTGTTTTAAAGTTTGAAAAATTAATAGTTTCAGTAATTGAAGGTAGTTCAATTAAGTATTATGTTTACAATAAATAATTATTAATCGTCATCAAGCTCAGACTAAGAATAACGACACCACGATTACCTCACGAATCCAACGGGAGAGAGCCAAACACATAGGCGAACATCATTTGAAACCGCCGTTCTCACGGCGAATAGCAGATCTTTCTCGTCCACATTCTTACCACCTATAGTTGGGATGGTCTTTCTCAAATCCTTTCCACCGCCTAATTGGGTTATCTTTCACCTAATTCTCCTTGATCGTCATGGTCAAATTCCTGTACCCGGGGATAGACTAAGTTAATCCACATAGTTTTTGTGACGGTTGTTAAGAACTAGTGACGCACTATGGATATTCAATACTGTAATTCTATAATTTCCCTGACATTACCCGACCGAGTCCTTACCACTAAAAGTCCTGTTCCACATCAGGCTGGTGATAGCTCTGCCGTCGCTGATGTTCTTGTTTTTGGACAGAGTTTCGTTTAAAGCCATTCCGAGCAAATGTACGCCGTCGTAGAACGCTCCGACGAAAAAATTGACCTGAACAATAAGCGAGTAATAATTATTTTTTTGATTTTACAAAAATGATAATATGATTATAGGACAACTGTAATTATTTGTACTTCTTCATTTTCGGGCAACGTGTAATTATAATTTTCCAGCGCTTTTTGTTTGACCAATTCGGAGAAATTGTGAAATTGTGTGCTTTTAGGTTTAAGTAACGAGAGACGCAACAACGCCTCGTAAGCTTTTCTCGCGGCACTATCGTATTCGTCGCCTGTCTCCCATCCGTGTTCGCCCCAATACGAGCCCTGGGAAATGATTAAAATTCGAAAAATTAAATAAAAATAATAAATAAAACGCGAATAAATTATAATTGCGACGCGCGCTAAAATCTTTGTTTAAACTATACTTAAACCAGTGTCTCGTAACTCGTAAATATCGAATTACAAAGTATATATTAAACGTATACGTAGTAATATTTTGTTCGTTTAATACTTCCCATAAAACATGTTTACAAACGGACGATTAAGCCCGTAAATACATACCTGAGATACCGCATCGTAAATATTATAACAACTAACCAATTATTTTGTGGATGTAATATATATAACATATAAGTACCTAACTTTAATCACAGTTCCGTATAATTAACTATGTTTAAGCGTTCTGTACGAAAAATAAAATTGGTATATAAACGAGATTTTCTTTATTATATTCTCACCTGGACCAGTTCGACGTCCAAAAATACCCAATCGCCTTTGGTCATTCCCAGTTTGTGTGCGGCTAACATACATTTTCTCACCAACGTTCCCCTCACGCACAAGATGACAACTGTAAAACGAATTATGTTATTTGTCATATTAAAAAATAATTTGAAATTAAGAAAAAAACACGTTGTTCTTAAATTGGGTTCTTTTATGTCCTTTAAAATTATCCATTTTTAATCTTCATAGGTCTATGATTTTCCAAATTATTACGGGGAAAAAATTGTAAAAAAATAAATATATATCAAAAATGTTAAAAAAAATGATAATATGTAAGAAGTTATAACAATATTATAAATGATAATACTCGTATATTAAAATCTTAAGACTTACCTCTTGCATATTTACTAGCTTCCTTTAAATGTATTTCGCACGGATCTTCGTCGTTTCCGTCTAATTCTCGTTTATAAGTCAACACGCTCTGAAGACCAGTTTCCAAGTTTTTTCCTTTAAAAATGAAACATATCATAGTAGATTGTCAACAGATTATTATATTTTTGAGCTTTTGACTCGATATTCTTATACGTAATTTTTAGCCATTTCATGGCCAATTTCAAATTTGTTTTTTTTTTTTTTTTAGTATATTTAGTACGAATAATATTTAAAGTTAAAATACTTTAGGAAATTAAACATTATTATACCTATAATGAACAAAATGAAAAATGGTAGGTGTATTATACGTACATTAATAATTTTGGTTTTACGATTTTTGAAATATTATTATTGTAATACAGACTTTCGATTTTCTAAAATAAAAACATCAATGTCGTGTAATGGATAGAAAAGTTTCACGAACGAATAAACGAAAAAAAAATTGGATAACGATGATGCTCGATATCTATACACACATTCGTCTATAATTATCTTCTCACGTAATTAAGTAACGCTCTATGATATTTGGATAGGATAATATTATTGTTATTAAATATAGTAAAACGTCGAAAACAAAAATATGACTCACCCACTGTCAGTGAAAATAAATCCGAACGGTCTTGTATTAGAGCCACGTGCTCCCAGTTAAATCTTTGGAAGATACTTAAAAATACTAGGCTCAGTCGACACTGGCAGTACGACATCCTCGTTAACGTCGTGAATTCCGATTTGTTTTTAAAAACTCCCTGCGAACATATATTATAATATTTCATCGGATATCGACTTTAGTGTAGTTTGTCTACGATTTAGTGTGAAATAATATTTGTCCAAATCGTGTCAGCGTGATAATTAAAAAAAAAAAAAAAAAATTCGTAATAAACGCGCCGCGTTTGTAAATATTTTAACATAAGACATAATTTATTTATTTCAATAATATTTTAATATATAAATTAAATTTTACAAACGACTCAGATTGAAAATATTTCGGATTCGTGCGGGAAACCATTGAGGAATAAATGGAAGTAAATATGTAGAGAAATATACCTAATATTATAATAATATTTTGCAGCAATGAATTCGGACTCGCGTATACCATTTTTATTAATATTGTGTGTTTGAGTATCGAAACGAACTTATTATAATAATATTATAGTTTCCCCTCTTTCTTGAACGTTTCGCCAAAATTTAATATTTAACTTAATTTTCTTGTTTGTATAATGTCATTACAGGCAATACTTCGGTGTTATTAATTTATTACGATTCAAATATTTCATTATATTAGATTATTATAATAAAATATATAAATATAATATTTCTATAATAAAACGCAAAACGTTTTATTTGTATAATATTTCGATAAAACTTTACTGCAGAACCAATTATTTTCAATTATTATAATAACTTTGGTTAAAATTCAATCAACTAACATTAATATAACTACGTATAAATATATACGCACGAAAGGTTCGAAGAATTGAATATTATTAACAATAACTATATATATACTCGTATATGTACGAAAAACGAAATTATATAATTTTATGACGAATATCATAATAATAAATGGCAGTCGATATTTTAAATTTTCAATATCACAATAGTCATTAATATAATATAATATTATGAATAGTTTGATAATATTCATAAATTAACAAACAAATTTATATAATTATTTAAAATTCTAAATCCAAACAAAATGCGTTCTCGTCAAATTTAAAACTATTTTGTTTGTTGATTCCGATCAATGATACATTGTTACATATTACTTCAGTGCAGTAGAAGAAACATTCTCGTTTAATTCTCCATCGAATATCGTGAAAATCATCAAATTATAAAACTAATTATTTATCAAAAATACATTTTACATTTTATTTATATTATTGCAAAAAAAAAAAATTCTCCATATTGTTATTATAATTTATACAAAAAAAAAAAAAAACACAACCAAAAATTAATATTTAATTAAACATTTAACAATTATAACGGGGCTAGCTATAACGTTATATAAACATGTTTAATTTTACAAGGAGAATACTTATTTTTCAAATGTCGTTCAAGTCTCATTTGTAGTTTGAACAGTTCAGAAATAGACAAATAGTTACTGAATTTCATCGATTTCTGCAAATTTTGAACGGTATTTTATGCATAATAATTTATCATCGTTTGTGAAAATAAACAATCAAATTATTTGAATATAAAAATATATTTTAAACGCGTTAGTTCGCAGTAAGATGCTTAAAAAACAAACAAACAAACAAAATTTCGGTCGATGATAAGACGTTTTTTTAGCGTTTTTTCTCGTTGAAAATTCATATGTATTTTATCGTATATAAATATTATATACCTATATAACATATTATATTAAATGGGCCGATGTCAAGTTTTGATGAGCTTAATTTTGATTTATCGAGCTCGTTCGACCGATGCCATTTTTAATATAAGTTTTTGTCCACTATTGATCTAAGATGAAGCGCGACCGACTTCTAACAAAATATTATTAACACGTTTTACGAAACATTTTTAAACCCGTCCGATTTAACGTTTAATTTTCTTAGAGATTTTTCTATTTTCTTCTATGTTTTTAAGAAAAAAATCAACTTGAAAAATTATCACCCTTGGGATAATATTATTATTTTTGCAACGAGTTGTGTTTGATCTTTGATAGATACTATTTATTATTATTATAAATAAAACGTTCATTTTCGCGAATTATTATTAAATTATAACCAATACATAATGTTATGTTATTCGATAAATATATATTTTGAAATGTACTCGTATAATAATTAACATAATACACATTTATTATCGTGTCGATCGCGCGTATTACACGAATTATTGTCAATTTAATACGGTTAATTATATTAATAATATTATTATCGGTTTCGTTTTTATCAACGTATAACAATATAAAGTTAGATAATATTATAATATATTATAATATCGCGTTTCGTTCTTCTACGATAATATTGACGTTTGGACAAGCACGGAAAAAGTCCGGTTCGTGTATTATTTGGATATAAAAATAAATAAATAAGTGTATTATAATTTTTAAGACGTTCTTTCGAGTGTGTCATATAATATATTGATTGGGTCGGATGATTTATCGCGACGTGTTTACACTGACTTTTAACTTTTAAATTTCACTCGGCCGAAAGTCGCGATTTCATCATGAATATTAATTATTGCGAAAATTCGTCAACACGGTTTCAAGATGATTCAGTACACAACGACTTACATTAGAGGTGAACCGGATAATATAACAACACGAATTCGACGAAATATATTCAAATAAAGCGTATAATTCCTGTACATACAAGTACGAAGTAAAGTTAGTACGTGTGTAAGTATATTATACGTACATGTGTTGACGTACAACATAATTTTAATTTATGCGTTATGCTTTAATCTGTATAGTCGTATTAATAGTAAAACTCTGTCGAAATACGATATCGTATATTATTATAATGTATAAACGTTAATAATGTATAGAAAACATAAACATAAAAACAATAATATTATACACATCTACTTTCGACATTTTTCTGGTAAAATATAAATTAGCCCTTTAAAAAGACGAATTTTCAGAATTATATTAATAATTTTCTTGTATCTTGTTCTTGTTTTTAAAACAGTACGAAACAATATTTAAAGTTTCGAATTGAATATAACCCATTTGACCTTACCTGTATTCGGTAAATTTTGAAAAATGTATGAGAATAATTATTGTTACTATACGAGAACGAGATTGGAAATTGAAGAAAAAAAAAAAGAAAAAAAAATTGACATAAGAAGATTCAGAAACTTAGTCGTAGTAATTATTTAGGTACGTTTGGAAATATTATTATACGAACATACAATTTTATATTTCAAACATTTTTTCTCTTTTTTTTGTTTTGGTACGTCAAAAATATTTTCACGAATCGAATGAATAGAGGGTAGTTATTAAAATATTTCCCGTTTCCCTAACATGTCGAATTGTCGAGTACATACGCGCATAATAATTAATTATATTATCATCTTAACGTTATAATTTCTCGCACTTGGGCCGTAAAAAAATCTTTTGTTTTCGAGTATAGGTTTATTATGTATTCCAATAGCATTTTCGGAAATCGTTATTTATTTTTCTTCGCAAAAACAAAAATTCTAAATAGGCACTTTAGTCGGGTTGGATAATATTTTTTTATCACTGGTACTTACTGTCGTTTCGTTTTTCACTTTCGGCAGTATTCTGAATAATCCCGACATTATTGAAACTTGTCCTTCTGCTAGGGGCTGTAAACGGGTAAATTATACACAATATATCGTATAAAATAATATTACATAACATACACGAAAATTTGAAAACAATAATATTTTCGAAAATAAAATTTTTATTCGCTCACTTGATCGCCCATTCCGGTAATAATTGGTAAATTCCAATACGTGGCCAATCTGGCGACGGGTTCCAGTGCAAAAACGCAGGCCGGACCGATAAAAGCGATGACTTTATCGACGTAATACATTTTGGCGGCCAATCCTGGTGCTTGGGCGCCTGAGCAACTCGTGTAACTGTACAAACGGAACACATTCAATACGAAATTCCATTATTATATGTTTCAAAATCGAAAAAAAAATAAACGCATAAAGAATAAAAGTATAATTGGAAGAAACCAAAATTTTTAACCTTTTAACGCGAAATTACCATTTTTTTAATAATATTTTAATCGTACCTACATGATACGTGATTTAAATTAAATAAAACCCAAATCCACAAATTTAATTTAGCAAATACGTATTTCGATAACTACGTTACCATCTTCATTGCAAACACAGACTGATTGTTTCATTTTTATAGGTTAGGTTCATATAATATTATGTTTATTTATTTATACGCGCGTGTACATTTCGATGAGATGATATTATGTCGTATTAGCGTGTCAAAATAAAAAGACATAATAATATATCCTACGTTGAGTTGTGTACAGTTTTATTGGATTATTCCTATCGAACGATTATACGATTCCTATAAATTTATTTAATTTAATTAATTTCGAAGATATATAAATCTAAACAATTTAAGACGTCGTATATATAGGTACGAACATCTGTTTTTATATATTCTTTTTATTTATTTTTGATTATCGAATTGTTTATAACAGCCGTATAATAAAATAATTTTCTTTTCATTTATTATTGTATTGTAATATTTGTAAAATAATAATAATTAAAATATATTTAATAACAATACATAACTCGTCTACCAAAAATTATTAAATTGTTCTTTTCGTCTCGACCACGACGATACAATTTTTAAAATCAATATTATATTCTTTATATCGATATAAGATTTCATTTTTAGTTTAATAAATCATGCATATTAAATTTGAAGCTTTATACGACATAGGATTGAATGAAATTAAAAATTAATCTATATTATATAAAACATTAAAATTGTAAGTTTTTTTTATCATAGTTATATATTATGAGCTCGCATTATTTTCTACGATTCAATATTATTTTAATAATTTTGAGTTTTAAAAGTCGTCAGATAAAAACTTGGCGAAATTAAAAAAAAAGAAAGAAAGCAAGAGCTGATATTGCTGTGGAAGGGATAAGGTGTTAAGAGAATAGTGTTGAATTTTAATTAAAATTTGAATGCAATGATAAATCATCGAATTCAAAAAATGATTCTAAGCGAAGTTCAGTCAGAAAATACATGTAATGATTACAATTTTATTAAACACATATAGTTAATCATTTAACATTTAGATTTCAACCTAAGAGTTTCAAAATTTTATTAAGACAAAATAAAACTTTCAAGTCTTTAAGTTCAATATAAATGCCTATAAAATCCCTAAATAAGTTACCCATATACCCATATCTGACAGAACTTCGCTCAAAATGGATTTTTCAATGCGATAATATATCATTTTGAATCCCATCCAAAACAGTATCGGCTCATCTTTTTATATTATAAACAGTTATATAAAAAAAAAAAAAAATGTAATTGTAATATTCACAATAATTTGGAACCGAACTAAGTAATATGTATTTTAGCTTCACTAAAGTTTTCAAAAATTTTGTCAAATTTATTTAATATTATTGTAAAATATCGAGAAATAATAAGAAATATCTATATAAAATATCAAGTAGTTGAAGTCTAAAAATTTCATATTTAAACAGCTATTAAAAATAATTGAGATGTGGAGTTTTGCTTATATTAATTATATTGATATTTTCTAATATTTTAGTATCATAATAGGCAATATATTAAAAATATACTTCAATAAAAGTTTCACACCTTTAAACCCAAATTTCCAATTTTATTAAACATTATATAAATAAAAACGAGAATGTTAGGAAATATTCATATAGTTCTATATTTTGTAGAAAAATTAACAAATAAATTAAATTAAATTTTACAAATTTTAAAATATAATAAACACAAAATACCCCAAAAAAATGTCAATAGTTTCTAAGTTTAAAATTGCCTGTGTTATGGTGTAATATTGAAATGAATTTAATCAAAATTTCAGTTTTCATGAAAAATACCGTATTTAAATCATATTTTGGTAGTTTTTCTCACCCCATAGTCTAATTTTGAGAAATTCAAAAAATTATCTAAATAAAGTGGCAACTGCATCCATTTTTTAACCGGAAACATACATAAAAAGACAAAAATGTCAAAATTATTAACTCAATATATTCTCAATGTACATTAATTGTATATTTTTAAATTATAGATACACAGAACACGAAAGAAAAACCGCATATTATATTATTATACGCCTAAACAACGATTTTATTATTTTTCCTCAGTGATGGTATGTTATATACTATATAGTACATTATTATTTTTATTACGGTAATCTTATTATAGGTACGTATTATTTCTATTTATATGTAGGTAGTAGTTACTTATGGTATTATAGATATAATTCGAAGACATCGCGGTAAGTATAATTTATATAATATAATATTATATTATATGAATGCTGGTATACGACGTCAAAGATGTAATTTGTAAATTTATATTTTCAAGGTTATGTTATATTATTGTTATTGTAAAAGCTTTGAAGAATCGAAAGTTTGATGCGATTCGTTATTATTATTATTATTTAAGGCAACGTTTTTCGTGTCCTGTGACGGTAGGGAATAAGGTCATATTATATTGTATTATATATTTATATATAGGTATACGTTTTTCCATCGGGACCCTTTTTACTATAAGTATATACGCGTCATCTCTAAAATTACAGATTTCATTTACAAGATTCTATGGAAGAACGGCTCGCTGAATAATTTAAATTGATGCGTGTCTCTAAAGGAAAATAAAATAATAACAAGACGTAATATTGTATTATATATTATATGTTCGCCATCGGGTAAACGATGACGGGGAGGCTTACGACTATAGAGAGCGAGCTTTCACCCGAAAGTCTTCTGTTCGATACTGTCGTAAATTTCCACGAAATGGTTTACCGAGAATTTATGTCGCGAAAATTTCGCACAAAAATCTCGGCGTTTTATCGTGGGGTCCGAAGAAAGAAAATAATAGCCAGAGCGTGTTAAATAATATGAGTATACGCAAGGACGAACGCCGGTGCCGACCGAAAGAATAATAATAATCATAACCGTAACCGTAATCGTAACCGTAAGCCGTAACAATAACCAAACGTGAAATTGGCTTACCGAATTTATCTAATTAACTAACTCCGGGCAAATTATAACTTATAATAGGTTAACACTATAATGCAAAATTGTAAGTAATCGTAAGTTCATTTTTGGTATTCCATGTTCAGTCTCGTTGCATGATCGAAATCTAAATATATTGATTTGTTATAAAAATTTAAATATTTAAATTTTTAGATTAAAAGGATGCCTTTTTTTAATGTAAAATATTATGTTATTTTCTATCTCTCTATTTTTATATTATGTATATAAATAAATATAGTTCATTTTAACGTACATAATATGATATATATATTATATTTCGTGTGGAGGTAATACGAATACACGTATTTTGTGTAGTTTTGGTAATGTATACTAATATTAAATATACTATTATATAGGATTATACCATGCGTACGGTTAAATATTAATATTTAGCGAATAACTACGATATAATATGATACGGGTTTAGTTATTCCTTTAATCTTCATTACTAATGAAGATCGCCAGTGAATAAGAGGAGGGTTCGATTATAATTAATTATAATAATTAATTTTATATAATATTATGTGACTTCAATAATAAATCCGTTTCTCGTTCAACTATATACGTATGTGTATATAATATTATTTTATAATAACCGTAACCGTCGTAATTGGATTATTATTATTATATAATATAACAACCAAAATAAGAAAAGGTGTAAGACAAGGATGCTTACTGTCTCCAATATTATTCAATATTTATGCAGAAAAAAGAAAGAATAAAAGAAACACTCATCAGAGACAAAATTGGTTTGATAGTAGGAGGAGAATTGACATCATTTCTGAGATTTTATGAATAGCGAAAACGATCTGAAAAGAGCGCTTAAAAAATAGCAAGATGTTTCCAAAATTACCATCTGAAAATCAACTGGAACAAAACCAAAGTAATGATGTGTCAAAAAAAAAGGACCGTATTCATAATGTAAGAATTATAATTGACAACCACAGTATCGAACAAGTGGAAAGCTTCAGATATCTAGGTAGTATATAATTAGCCAAGAAGGAAAATGTACTATGGAAGTAAGATCAAGAATCACTCAAGCAAAAACAGCATTCATAAATAAAAGAAACCTACTGTTCTCTAAAAACATGAGCATAAGTGTAAAGAAAGTCTTATAAAAGTATGTGTGGAGTGTCGCACTGTACGGCTGTGAATCCTGGATACTAAACAAAGCGGAACAAAAATTCCTCGAAAGTTTCATTTGCTGGAGAAGACTGTGGCGAGTAAACTGGACAGAAAGAAAAACAATGTAATTATACTATATGAAATTGATGAAACCAGGAAGCTGCTTAACACTATTAAAGAAAGAAGATGTAATATGATTGGTCATGTCCTGAGACATGAAGAAGAGCTGTTGTATACTATACTAGAAGGGAAGATAGATGGCAAAAGAGATAGAGAACAACCAAGAACATCTTTCATAAAAATGTTGACAATCGATGCTGGTCAACCAATTACAAAGAACTGAAGAGACTAGCTGATGACAGGGATGGATGGAGAATTTATGAAAAACTGCAAAACCAACCACAGGGTTGAAAACTAAAAAAAAAAAACACAAAAAAAAAAAACACAAATTTATATTGTGTTGAGCAAGCAAAAGAGATGAAGTATGAGGTACGGCACATACATAATAATCCACAATGACACTCACAAATCAAATTGATTTAGAACGAACTTTATTTTAAATTTTGAGCGAAGCATCATCCCGCGAAGTGTTTTTATTTTTATGTATATATAGACACTTTTTAGACCAGAAATAATGCTCCAAATTTCGCTATATATGTTTCCGGTTGGAAAATGGATGTAATTGGTATTTCGATTTCTCAAAATTGATCCTATGCAATAAGAATAATGACCAAAAATTGATCAAAAACCGTCATTTTTCACAAAAACTAAAATTTTGACAAATTTGGTTTAAATATTTCACGATAACTCCGCAATTTTTAAATTAGAAACTTGAAAAAAAATTTGGGTGTTCTTGGGGAGGCAATTTCAGTAAGTAAAATTAAACTTTTTTCAATATATATATAATTTATTTAAAAGTTTGGGGTACTAATTTAGAAACTTAGGGTTTCTAAATACCCATATATGATTATGTTTATGCATGAATATATTTAAGGGAAATATTGTATGCGCAAAGAAGTTCTGAATTTTAGAATGTGCACAAACTAGTTGCAGCCACTGTTTTAAATGAGGTCTGGCGCATATTTTTGTGTGACAAGGAACCGAATATTGAAAATGTTCAGTTTTTGTTTAATATTATCCATAATCATACTCTGATATTTCAATTGTGTTATGTTATATAAAAATTAGATATCTGTAAGGTAACCCTTTAGTTCACAAAAAAAATAAATAATAATAATAAACCTAAATAAAAAATAAAAACCTAAATAATAAAAGACCTAAATAAAAACAGTATGGTTAAAAACTAAGAAAAGCAAAATTCATTTCAATAACTGTATAATACTAGGAACATATTTTCCCCCGACGTTAAAACAAAAATGTCCGGCCATATATTTATGGTGGGTCATAATAGGGTCGGTATAATTTTAAAAGAGTTTCGCTATTCTGTTGAAAATATGATAGTTAATATGTTATACTTTTATATAATATAGCTATTATTCGAACTATAACACGATTCGAGGGTGTGTAGTAACAATGTAGAATAATAATGTAACGAATTAAAACGACCCACGCTCGTTTGTATTTTAGTCACCATATACTACCATTACGAATAAGCGTGTTCTCCGAACCGAATAAGGAAGTATTCATTAACAGGAGCTTTTCTTCTATTATTAGGTATAGGTATACACTTACCGAAGTCAAGTCAAAAATATAATATTTTATTTTCGCTCGCTATACTATTATATATAGCCTACCTACTTATATACGCTGCAAGTACAAGTTCGGGGCGAATATCACGTTTCGTTATTTTTCGGGACGCGAAATTCCGATCATTTTATGCTATTTATATTACGAAACGATTTCGATGTTTTGTAAAAACTAAACGTATATCTTTCGGGTTTCTGTATATATATATATATATATAGAAAAAAATAAAATAAAATGCAATTTAGAAAATTGGTTTTTTCTCTTTTCGCGCAGTGATGTCATCGAGCGTCACGAGATCCGGACGAATTACGCAAATGCGTTCGTCGCCATACCCGCGGTATACGCATGGATATCATTTTTGGTCTATTAAACCTTAACCGCGTGCAATCGACATTTACGGGTGCGCGCGTTAAACTTCGTGTCGTTTCTCACATTATTATTTATTATTAATAATAAAACGAGCAACTATCGCCGATATTTTATTTTATTATTGTATCTAATTACAAATTTTTCGTATCGTTAAACGTGAAATAGACTAGCGGGGGGAAAAAATGACATTAGAATTGCTGCGTTGTATAGTGAAAACTGACAATCCAACATAGGCACTAATGGTTTAAAAATATGACGACAGTAGTAATAATAATTTTTATTATTATTTTTTTTTTTTTTATTACGATGACAGAGAACGTCTGCGGACTATCGGGTTTACGCGTGTTTACGACGTTTTAATTCTGCGTTTTTAGTTAATTTTCCATCGAGAGTTTTTCCTTGTAGTATATTATAATTTATAACGTTATACATTATAATAATATGACTTTTTCAGATTCAACCGGGTCTGCATTAAAATAATCGCGTTTTCAATTATTTTATGAAAGTCTCGTATTATTTTTATTATAATTAATACGAAATCTCAGTGCAGAATAATACGGTGCACTGATTACAAAAATAAGAAAAAATAAAATATTATAACATTATTATCGTAATGTTATTTCATTCGATAAACCCGAACCGTCGAGTGTTTTTTAACCTCAGTTTATACGAGAACGTAAAAATATTATATAGTTATATAAAGGCGGCTTCAAAGCTTACCGTGAAACGTAATACATCACAGCTATAGTAGGCATAAGCGGTATGGATGAGGTAATTTGCGGTTAACCAATGGTAACAGCTCAAGAATTCTTTTTTTTTTCAGAAATCACCTTTCCCACATTCTGTGAAGGTGCCTTTATTCATTAATACGTCTATAATATACCTTGGTTGGGTCATACAAAATATAATATTATCTTTACCCGAACCGTGGTTTCATAAATTATTATATGCAGAGCCATACTTAATATGTCTTTATTTCATATAACTAAATATTCTCCTAGACGCATTTATTATTATTATTATTATTATTATTACTAATACAAATTGATTTTTAATTAACTCTCAAGTCTAAAAATAGTCGTCGTTATTTCATTGTAGATTACACGCGCATTGAAAATAAATTGCACAAACCCTACAACTAGCTGGCATATATTAATCATCCGATATTACATCGCCGTTTAAATAACGGGCAAATTGACATATATTGCATTTTATTATTATATACGCAGACAATAGAACTTATATATAATATATTGTATCCGATCGGTAAAGTTTAAATCGAGTATCATAAATTTCGTTATATACGAGTACCTATTGTACGTATAGCAATCAAAAGCTCTGTTTTATACCTCTCGTCGAGTTCATGTCTCAAATATAAATAATAATATTATATTTGTTGAATATACGATAAATTAACGAATTTCATATCGAAAAATTTAAAAATACGTTTAGTTAGTTGACCAATTTGATACTTCCCTCGTCCTGTTCTTATGTAGGTATTAGACTTAGAAATTATCAATATTTCTAAATGAAATACTCGTATGTACTAAATTTTCAATGTTTATTTATTTTTTTGATTTAAAGGCCATTCCCTTCCCTTCATTAATCCCGTTCTGGTTTAAGGGTTTCTTCTGAGTACTCGTGTATATATTGTACGTTATAATATCATCAACGTCGTTTTATCTCTTATATTTATACCTACATATCAAAACAAATTAATTTTGAAATCTTTCACAATATTATAAATTATACTTGTATCACGTCTTACAATTCTTATAGGTGGATATAAATGCGAGTTACTGTTAAATATATAAGAATAATTTTTTGCGAGCTCGGATTATTATAATATAATATATAATATTGTTCGGAGAAAATTACAAAAATTCTCTTTATTATCTAAATAGAATTAACAAAAAAAAAAAAAAATTAAATTTTAACGCTTCGAAAAGTTAAACTTGTAGTTTAAGTTTTAAATATGCGGAGGCGAAAACGGATTTGAGAACATATAATAATAATTACGTATTTTATACGGTAGAGAGATATAATATAAACGTATATAAGATGATATTACAATTTGATTATATTTTATAAAACGAAAAGTATAATGTTCAAAGTTTTATTAACATTTTTATTGCGTATAAGTACGTTTTTATTATACGAGTATTACATATCTCGGAGTGAATATTTTTATTTTTCCAATTTTTCCTTTTTTTGTTATACGTCTATTTGGTTATAATTCGGATGACTAACTTCACGCGCGCATGTGTAATGCATAAATAATAAATAAGATTCACGGGAACAAAATATTGTGAAGGACATATTATACCTACAGTATAATAATAATATAATATCGCATTGATGTGTAGGTATTTTATTTGGCGAGGAGATCAAAGAAATTTCAATTTTTTATACATACGCGCACAAAGCGAGATAAAATTTTTAAATTGATAAAATTATACAAAGATAAATACTGAGTAGGTATATGTGAGTGACTGCTCGTGGACTATAACTCATTGGTGAGGCTGATATTCCTAAAATTATCCGAAGAAAAATACACTTGTTTAATAATGTTTATTGAAATATTATTTCTAATTAAATATAAATTATATACGGCTTCCATATAGACATTGCACGTTGAATATTTTGTGTTTAATAATTATTATTGTTTCATATTATTAATTATCATATTGATGGTAAGAATCATCTTGTATATCAATAACTTTGTTAAGCATAAAATATAATTCATTTTGTTCTACAATTATTATACTTATAATTAGGTTGAATTATATATGAAATGATTGTTGTCGATTCAATTATTTGACGTTCGGTGAAATATTTTCGCTTAGATATGCGAATTTACCAGAGGAAAATTATTTCCAGCTTCAATCCTATACCATTAATATTTTGGTTCTTTATTCTTTTTAATATTTTTATCGATAATAATTAATAAACATCGACACGTGACGCAGTTGTATAATTATAACAATACGTAATAATATACCGATCGCTTGCATTCGCGACTTCGTGAAACCGTGCAGCGAATATCACGTGACAACGAGGGCACGTATTTTCGTGGATTACCTCCATTTTTTTAATATATATATATATATATATATATATATAGCAGAAATCTTTTTCAAAATGCCGAGAAAATATTTTAAAAAATCTAAAAATAATACTTATAAATTTAACTTAATATACACGAGAACATTTTTCATTCTGTAAAAAAGTAAGGTGAGGCACAGCTTTACTTGTCTCACCCGACCAGCCACCACTGCTATACAAGTGTATGACGTATAGTAGGTAAGTAAAAAACGTAAAAAATAAATGTCGTACGAATACGAACGACATTCGCGACACGACATAATTTATCTTATTATACCTAATCATATCATCACGGCGTTATTATAATCGCGTTTTAAAAATGCAATTTTAATTAAATAAAGTCAAAATTATAACGCTTTCATGTTAACGTGAAAATTTAAATTTTTCGATTTAAAAAATCGAATTTTACTTGTCCAACATAATAATATATTATATATTTACTAACAATGGGCAATAAATTATAAAATAAAAATTATTTATTATAATATCGTATTTTAAGTAAATAATAAACAAAATTATTATTATTATTATTATCGACTATAGAGAACGTTGGTGAAAAATAAAACGAAAAAGGTAGCGTTAAAAATGTACTTTTGCAATAGAATATATTATTGTTATTATTATTATGTAAAAATATATGAACTGGCGACAGAAACAAAACCGTCAAAAAAAAAAAAAAAAAAAAAAAAAAAGAGAGAAAGAGAAAAAATTAAATGACCCTGTAAAATCGTGGTTTGATGCGGGTTTCTCCATACAAATCACCTGTTTGTTTAAAGAGTTTTTGTTGCTTTTGAAGAAATTGAATTTCAACGATTTCCCGAGAAATCGTGTGCGCAGTTCTCTGGAAATACGTACCTATATGGTGAACGCGGGATGAAGAGACGATGAAAAAAGAAATCGAATTTCAATCCAAGCGTGGGTATCACGCGCGCCTCCCGTCTACCCCCTTAGAGGGTAAATAATTATTGTCAATTACGCACCCCGCGTTCGTTCTGTGATTTAACATAATATTATTATTATTATTACACACAGGGGGATGACGCGTATTTTACATCTATAAAATATTATATAAAATTAGTTCAGACTTTTAAAATATTCGAATAAATCTATATTCAGAATAGTCATTTTTTGCGATTATCCTACATATTAAAAATTAATGTGTAGGCACATCAGGATACAGCTTTATAAATGTATTCGGTTATTTTCTTTTTTTCTTTGAACGGTATTAAATCATTCTAAAAAAAAAAAATTATAATACCTATTTATAGACATACATATTATAAATTATAATGACCAATTATTCCAGTGTACGTTTTTTACGAGTTTGAATTGATTACACATCATTCTTCTCGGAACCCCATTTGAAAATTTTATTTTTTCCATAAATTCTCATCCAAAATGAGAATTATAATAGGACTAATCTTAATCTAGGAGTAATTTGGGGATGAAAAAACGCAATTAGTTGAGTACAAAATATGAATATTTTTATTGTTGGCGCAAAAAAAAAAAAAAAGATCAAAATTTCCACGTGTCGGAGTTCATTACTATTCGCGTTCGGTTCATTACGTTTCATGGAACAAAACATAATATTATTATTATTATAACACTACGATAATACGTATACATTTTAACTGTTATATCGTTTTTATCGCGTTTTCGTTGTAAAATAAAATATAATATTATAATACCGCGTGTTATTCATTCGTGTTCAATGAGTGAACAACGATTATAAATAATAACATCATTAAAAAAGTATTATTGTTATATTTATTATAATAATATTAGATTAAATATTATTTAAATATTAGATTAAACATTAAACGCGTCGGACGACGTCTCGAGATTGAAATTTTCACGAAAAATAAAACATAATTATAATATAATATTATAAAACGAGTTCACAAAAATAAACGGACCATTCGTATCGTGTATTTCGTCTAATATTAAATATTAATTTATTAATTTATACACACATATTATACAGTTTACACACACACATACACATTTTTTTTTATCTCTTCGATGAAAATAATTTATATTTATATTTGCATAATACCCAAACCGTGATATTTAAATAATGGCGCGTACCTATATATATATATATACACGAAATCATCGACCGTCGCGTCGCGCGCGCACATAATATCGAACTCGAACGCCATTTCGTTTTTTTTTTTTTTTTTGATAAAGAAGAAAATAATAATAATAATAATAATAATAATAATAATAATAATAATAATAATAATAATAATAATAATATTTACCCAACCGATATACCCACCGTACGAGAGATAATTCGATTCGAGTCGATTAAATGATTTCTATGCAAATATTTAATTTAAACTTTTCGAATTTCCTTTCGATGTCGCTACTATATACATAACATTATACAATATACGCCCTATATAATATTATATAGGAATTACGAATTAACGTTACGTATCGATGTAAATTTAAATTTTTGTAATATCCCATATTATACCTTTTTTCCCTTTTTTTTTTTTTGTAAAATTTATAACTCGGGAATTATATTTTAATTAAAACGAAACCGATCACTCGCCGAATGCGAACTGAAAAAATCGATTTTTAACTTAACTTGACGGTTTTCAAACTTTAATATTTAATTACTACGTTTCGTTTGAAATGCGCGCCGTATGTCTTATAATATTTCTCACTGTAAATTTAGTGTTTCGTGAAAAAAAAATCGTCGTTTAAAACAAATTAAAACTAAAAATAATAATATACAATATAAACATTATAATGACTTTCGTCTGGTTTTTTTTTATTTTTTTTTTTTTAGTACGTTTAATAATATTGTATTATATTATGACTTTTTGTCAGTTAGTTAAAGGTCACGGAAACCTATATACTTTTAGTAAAATAATATATTTCTGATTTCTCTTACTTTTAGCAAACCGATTATTTCCTTTATCTTTTTATATAACTTTTAATGCCCGTGAATAAATTACTGTCAGCCGAGTCATAAATTTTGATGACACGGTTATTATAATTCTGTCTCAATTTTTACTAAAAAAAAAAAAAAGCAATTTAATAAAAACTAAGATGTCAAAAATATGTTATTTAATAATATAAATGTAAATTATTTAGATTTTTAAACTACAGTGATTTTTAAAATTGCAACTTTTTATTATGTAACCATCATATAAAATGTCTCACAAAGTTTGTCACCGCCAACAATTTTAATATTATATAATATATTTTTATCAATTCATTTTTATATAAACAAGTGATTTAAAATTACAATTACGACTTATTAAGACTTGAAATTAAAATCAAAAAATATAATATATTCGTTTTCATTTAATTATAATTTTAAGATAGCCAAATTATGGGTTTTATTTTTATAAAAATTTTAATAGTTTAATAATTGACCAAAAATTAATTTTTTCGAAGGTTTGGATTTTATGCTGGCTTGATCTATGTTCCGAGACTCTTATTGATTTATTTATTAGGATGGCAGAATGGTCAAATAAGATGATATAACACTTTTCTCAAAATAAATGTTACTTTATTAATTTCAAAAACACAACTCTCCATCTTAATCTATAACAATCGATATTTTTATACCTATTTTCTTCCGTTCTTGACATACATTCCAAAATATTTTTAATAACAATCATTTATTGTTATAAAATAATAGTTATAGTTTACATTTACTTATTGATCTACTTACTCTAACTTCTAAGTATAAACATTAATATAACCCAATACTAATAATGATACATAGGTAAACAATTCATAACAGCCAAAACACGTATGTTATTATAACACTCTGTCCCTCAAAACAAAAATTTTTGCCCTCAAGAATACATAATATTAATAATTATTAATTTAATTCTAATGAACCTTTAACATATTTACACATTTATTTTTATTTCTACTCAATTCATATTTATACAATGCCAATACAACTATAATTAATATATTTATTGTTTCAGTGTATTGACTTGTGGATAATAATATATTTTGTGTTTTGCACTGATGATGGTAACTTTGTTATAGAAATGCGTATTTGCTGAAAATAAAAGTAAATTTTTTGTGGATTTGGGTTTTTATTTATTTAAATAATTACATATCAGACAAAAATATGATTTTATTTTATAGATTAATGTAACATTTATTTAATTAACATTTGTAAAATTTCTGTCTATAAATGCTCTATAAATATCAGCTAGAGAATGAAAGTTTGTATGGGAATAATTTTTATTTATAAAATAGATTTATATTTTATTAAATTGAATTGAAATATTCGATAATTTTTTTCACAATATGAAATATTGAAAATATATAATTTCTATTTATTTGGTGAGGATAAGTTCATAGCCATTAGTTCATGAGTAACAGCTTAATATGGAGTTATAAGTATAATTGAACCTATGTCATTTACAATGTGTTGATTTTGCACTCCATTGTTGAAATCAATGTTTATAGTAGTGAGTTGTTGTGTGGCACTATGACATACAACCAAAAATATTTATTTTCAAGCTTCTGTATAATTATTTTATTAATTTGTATAAGTTTTAAATTGCAAGTTTTGGATAATATAATAATATGTTACTTGTCGTGTCTGAATATTTAAACATAATATACCATTGTACCATGATAAGTAATATGTGAATATTATAAATTTATAAAGTTTTACTTCAGTAAAATTTTCAAACCTTAAAATACAAAATTGCCAATTATATCGAACATTATATACTCGTATAGATAAAAACAAGTAAAAACGAGAATTTTATAAAATATTCAAAGTTCTATATTTTGTAGAAAAATTAATCTAACGGTTCCAAAATTTTATCACATATATAAAGTACCTATGATGTTTATCCAATACAATTTTCACATCTCTAAATTCAAAATTGTATGAGTTCTCGTGAAATATTGAAATCGAATTCATTAAAATAGTCAGTTTTCGTAAAAAATGCCGTTTTTCACCAACTACATCTATACTTTCCAACAGGAACATATGCTATTCGTGAAAATCGGAGCATTATTTCTGATCGAAAAAGTATCTACATATATATAGTTATATAAAAAAAAGACGCACATCATGTGATGATGCTTTGCTCAAAATGTAAAATAAAGTTAGTTCTAAATCATAGAGGGTGATTGTGAATTATTATGTATGTGCCTTTGACTTCACCCTAATATATTAGTTAGCTGGTTGCTTACTCAACACAATCTATAATGTGCATACCGACGACTACGACTAAAATTTATTCCAAACCCATACCAATTGAAATGGAGCAATCACAATTCACAAGTATATATTGCATAATTTGTACTAATAGAAAAGGAACAATATCACAAATCACATATTTCCTACGAGTATAAGCTGCTATTATTGTATAATACATATACAAGAACATATTAATTTTTTTTTTTTAATTTATAAAATTTACATATATTTTTATTTATATTCATAATCATCGTTGATCATAATTGTAGATTATGTTTTGATTAAACACACTATCCTAATGCTACACAACAAGTTTTTTCATAAAATAACTATACTAATATTTGTATTACTGCTACTGCTAGTATTCCTACGAATTATAAGTCATTCATTGATTCGTGTATTTACATAGCTGATTGCATGCTCATTGCTCATGCAGTACTTAGAATTTAGTAATATATGTATATAATATTATAATATATACTATATAGTATAGTAAATAGTAGCTCATGTATATTATCCTGCACTGCATACTCATTAGTTCATTATTCTATCTCGGTAGACTAGGTAACTGTTTGCTTGCTCAACACAATCAACAATTGTGTTCACTGATGACTATACAACTACAACAATTTTATTTATTTTTTTTATTTGAAAAAGTATATATTGCATATGTATTAATTGAAAAGGGACAAAATTATTAGAGTATATCTCATGTAGGTATCTATATCATGTATATATAATACTCTATTACTCTATCACTTAATTATTATTATAATACTCACCATATAGTGGAGAGTGACTTTTTTCGGAAGCAACCAACTTTAATTTTTATTTCGTGATGTTAAAGTTTAACGGATTTGTTACAGTTGACATCTGTATTCTGTTATCTATTATTATTTTACTCTAATATCAATTTCATATGTTTTTTATCGAGTAAAAATGTTCAAACTTTGCCTGTGTTTATTTTAGAATACAATTGATACACGAGTTGTTCTCATCTTAATAATCTCATACTGTCGAGCCACATTCTCTATTCTTTTAAACTATATTATATACTTACACCGAACTAACTATACACTTACACTGGAGAAAACTAGTAGATTTTTTATTATCGCAAGAGAGCAAAATCAAACCAATATAATTTTCGAATTTAATTACGAAGCTCAACATATTTATTTGGAAAACGTTTCGTTTCGCGGTGTCTAAAATATTAAACTACAGTAATATTGGACCTGACCGTCTTAGGTAGCTGATTGTAACTTTTGAAAGTATACGCGCGTATATGTTGACTTTATCGACTTTATTCAAACATGTGATATAGGTACCTACATTCTTATAAGAACAGATCTTCGGGGAAATAATAATTTATAATTAAATTAACATTGAATTTTGAATGCACAATGGTATACGGCGATATATCGATTCGCGAGTTTTCAAAATAATTTTTAATTTTATTCAAAATTAAAATATTTTTTTAATAACGGGTTATTCCACACAAACACATGTTTCACATTTCAATCGCAGGCGCTAAACTACAGAGAATTAAAAAATATTTCGATTATTTACAAAAATATAATATGATAACTATATATTATATTTATCGGTAAAAAACCACCATTCGCATTCCGGAATCGTTTAACACGAATTAATATTAACTGTATCGTATTATGTTAAAAATATTAATAAAAAATAATTTATTTCCTAATATAAATTTGTATTAATTTTTTGTTTTTATGTTGAAATGTAATAAACTGATAACAGTTAACATTTCATCGTAGGAAAAAAAACATATTTTTCCCGATGAATTAGAAATTTTATAATTCTTTGATTGTTCAACTGTTTGCACGAGTATATTATAATATAAAACAAATATTATTATAAATTTTTAACGTATAGTAAAATGTGAAATTGACACATGCAATTAAATTTCCTTAGATTTTTTTGTCGTTACAATAATATATTTTTGTGTGTACGTATTTGCGTACACACAAATTTTATAAATAAATATTTATAAGGTTTCACGTACCTAATTAAATAATAATTTTTTTGTTTTGTTTTGTTAAATCAAAACGCGATCCACGTTTTTAAACATCATAATATACACTTAATATAACATGGTAAATTGGAAATGTTTTTTTTTTTTATAATATACGTTCGATATTACAAATACAATACAAATAATAATCGATATTTAAATAAAAATTAGAATTTTTTTTTTTCAATTTAATTTTAAATTAAATATGTTAAATTTTAATATACGACACGTATAACTCGATAATATCCGACGGGACGTAAATAAATGGCAAAATATTTTTATTAAAAACGATCGCTTAATTAGTTATAATAACGCGTTATAAATATTATAATATTTTATTATAATTCAATTGTTACCTACGCATTCGATAATAATATTTATACGAGAGTAAATTTAATTGCGTTCATTTAAATAAATATAATAACGTATTATAATACGTTGAACGGAATATCGACTTTCATTCGGAACGATTTTAATAATATTCGAAACGTTATATTTTATTATGTTCACGAAAATCAAAACGTATTTTTGTTACGTTCGTTACGATAACACACGCGATAATATTTTTAATAATACAATAAATTATTATTATTATTACATCACCAATATTGGAAATACTGAATAAATTCAGTTTTAACGCGAAAAAAAAATGTTATTCCGATCGTTTATGTCGTTGAATTGCATAATTGAAACGCCGTGTTACGGCTTCGTTATAATAATAATAACATATTAAATTATTATTATTATTATTATAATTATTATTAAACGCGATTCAGACTAAATATAATATTACAATGTGTATAATATTAATATATTTTTTATATAAATACACGTGCGCACACACACACACACAAACATATCATCCACTTCCTTCCGAGAAATAGTGTAATATATTATTATACCGTGGTACGAGTATACAAAGACGAAATAATAATAAATTACCCTAGCCAACGAACGAGGTAATAACTAATAGTACAATAAATCGTTGAATTTTGTAAGAAGGAAACGCATAACATAATATTATAATGTATAGTAACGTCTGATAATAATATTTTTCGAAAAAGAAATATTCCATCGTCGAATGTAATACGCGTAACAGTCGCGGAATTATTCTTTTTTTCTTCCTAATAATACGCGATTTTTGTGGAAAAAACAAATATAGGGGATGATGTTATTCGCACTGATAAAATTTCATTTATTCCGATAACGGGGGTGCTAATTTGGAAACTTAGTGTTCTGAACCTAATTGCGTCTATATACGTTTAAAAACACCAACGGTTATACGGATTTAATCTCGTCGATAATAATTTTGCGTACGACGTAACTACGGTACTTCGTCTTAGTGAATTAGGTAGCTGGTTAATTGTTCAACACAATCTAAAATAATATTGTGTTCACCGACGACTACGGTGACATTTCATTGTATGATGCAATTTTAATTTATATTAGACATTAGTATATAGTAATAGAGAGAAACATTTAAGTTTAACTACAATTAAGTTGACTTGATTATAAAAGATAAAGAATGAAGGTTAGGGGTGGTTCCAGGGAGGGGGCCAAGGGGCCACGGCACCCCAGGACCGTATTTAAAAAAATTGTATACTGTTAAAAACAAAATTACATTATTGCGTATAATCATGGTAGTAAAAATTTGTGTTTTTTTGTTATTAAGTTATACCAAAATGTTGACTTGGCACCCCCCCCCAACCAAGTCTCTGGAACCGACCCTGATGTACGCTTACAATGTTATCGAAATCAGGTGATTTTATATTTTATAGTATTAAGATATTAAAAGAAGAAAAAAAATTGCTATTCCAATATTATTATTCGTTGCCGGTTGGTGAACACAATAATAATTGTAGATTTTTTTTTAATTTTGGCGTTTGTATTGATTTTGGAAATTACGCGGCCTATGAACATTATTCAAAAATAATAAAATTATAATTTAATAACGTTTTTAAAATATTATTTTTAATTTTTTTATAATTAACGAACGTTAGACATACATTTCAAAATATATAATTATATTACACAGCGTATACTAATATAACGAAAACACTAAGATAAGATTATTTAATTTTTTTTTTTTTTTATATAGAAGATTTTCTCTAAGAATAAAAAACTTTTTCAATTATATCATATCTTCTTCATGACCTTTGTCTGTAATCGGGTGAGTTTTTTTTACAGTTTTTACAAAATATACTATTTTAAACGTTGTAAATCTATACTAGGAATTATTTTATCACGATCATTTGTCGTATTCGCACTATACATTCGATATAAAAGTTCTAATGTATAAACTTTTTTTTACAAAAAGTGATTCGAAACACAATAAAAAAACAACAAAATTAGAATTAAATATAGACGATTGTTATACTTTGTTGAGACTAAGGTGGACAAAATTGTACTACTTTTCGTGTCGATACACACGCGGGATAAAAATTATTGTGCATACGTTCACACGCCAGCAGGACGACCATAAAATATAAAATGGAAACGGTTCAAAATTTCACGGGCCATCGACTAAATTATTTAAGTCTGCGTTGTGTTTATTTCACAATTTCCGCTGTGCAAACATACGTGAAAATATTTTCGTAATATCATTTTGTAAAAAATGAATTTCCAAGTGGAAGCACTGTACGTATACGTTGTACATATTATTTATTATTATTATCATTTTTTTTTTTTTTTTTTTATCGTAATAATTCGGTTTGTGTTAACGCACGTGTTTTGTGAAGTATGTGCGGGGCCGCATTTCCTCGAGCCATTCCGAACTTTGAATATAATATTATTTCGAGTTGAAAATTTTTCTATGTTTACTTGCGAAAAACGAATATATATATTATGCATATACATGCAGTTTTACTGTATATACTATAACATAATATTATACTCGTGTTTTGTAAATATAAATTTAAGATAATCTATTGAGGTTATATTAGACCGCGATAGTAATACTTAATATATTATCGGATACGCGAAACGCTTTTTAGAACGCCCCAGATACCACTAAATTGTATTCGTATACGTGCCGATGTCAAAATCGATAAATTTTCGTTCAATCACAATTTTATTTATTTTAATTCCTGGTTTAAACGGCACTTGGAATTTTTTCACCCGAATCGCGCCCATGGGGATGACGACGACTATCTAATAGCACCAAGTCGTATATTGTGTTATACAATATAGTATAATAATATAGTCTCTGGTGGATTATTTTCCAAACGCGTATCTGTACGACGAATCGGATCGGATCTAAAAGCCAATTGTTAATTATATAATTTATTATTTTATGATAAGATATTTACGACGAGAAGCCTTTATATCGTATTCGTATAATCAATGCGCGACCGTTGACTTTCTTATTTGCCCCTCTATTTACGCCAAACGAGAACCGTACACGACGTGGTGTGTTTTGGTTTTAAAATAATATGATAAACAATAATAAATTACGATACGATAATATAAATACATACGGACAGTAAAGATGATATAAAATCATTCGAAAATGAACCGTATCGCGAGCACAGATCGTACGTTTTTCAAAACATATCCTGCAATATAGTATTCTGTCATCGAGTAAAATTATTATCACCGTCTTAAACACGAAATTAGAAATTTTATAAAACATTACAACGAAAGTTTGTTAAATTTCAAACCGTATAAAAATAAACGTCCAAGACCGTTCCGAAACGGCGTAAGTTAACATTTCCATATTACATAATAATATAATATTATGTAAAATATTATATCCACGTGAATGCTCGACAAAAATATTTCAAGTCTCCACGTCTTTTTTTCGTTCAGTCATCGTAAACAAATAATCGAAAACGATTCAGTTGTGGCGATTTTTACCGTTTATCTTTTTATTATTATTATTTTTTTTTTTTTTTTTTTAACGAATATATACACGAAATTGTGTAACGAATATGATGCATATACAACATCGTTTTCAGAAGCCCGATCGTTATTTTTGACCAAAATACGGTTTAAAAAAATCTAAAAAAACTAGAAAGTATCCGAAAGACCTATATAGAAAACGCGTTTTGTATAATTCTCTCGAGATTCTTATTATCATTGTCATATAAAAATATGTTTTTAATTTGATATATATTCATATAATATGATTAGCCCATTTACAAAACGAACAGTCGAAAACTTGTTTTATCCGTTGTACAATGGATAATAATAATAATAATATATTCGTAGTGTACGACACGAGTCGTAGAGATTTATGCGCGGCAGGATTACGAATATCGAGTTAAAGTTTAAGATTAATGTTTGTATTAGTACAGTTGCGGTCGAAAACTTATTCTCGTTCTGGTTTTCGGCATTTTTATTGTAAACATAATAATATCAATATGTTTTCGAACATTTTTACGAGTCCGAAATATGTGAAGTCTATACGTCAATAATAGACGCGATACCATCGTTTGACGTTCAATCTACGTTCTATTTATAATATTATATTATATTCAAAATAAAAAAAAAAAAAGTTTAACTTACTAAAGTCGCCTTTACCCCGTTATTGCCACATATTTATGGGAGCTATAGAATAATAAAAAATACGTTACATTATACCTAGGTATATATGAAGTTTCACCGATAACTTCTTAACCTCGGTTACGTTTTTCCCCGTAGTGTATATTGTATATATAATATAAGTACAGATAGGTAACTATTATAATATTATATAATTGTATAATACGATTATAGATGAAATTTAAAATATTAATTAATCGTCGTATACATAAAAAAGTAAATTAACTTTAATAAAAAAATGTAAATGGAGTTTACAAAATTTCCGATTCGTTATATACTTAAATTTTAACGTTTACTCGTATTATAATAATTATTATATAATATAACGTAATAAAATATTATATCGTCTTTTTAAAATTAAATTTTGTTACCACGAATGACAATGTTGTATGAATATTTTTACGAAACGAATAACGATGATCGAGCGATTATACTTGATTATCCGGGAAACTTCGCGAGAAAAATAATGAAAATAAGAATAATAATTAATTATTCGTTTACGATGACAAACTCGTCGGAAAAAACTTGCGGTTATTATTAATAATTGATTTGCGTTATTGTAAAAACAACGTTTTCTTAAAAATCTTAAATCTTTGTACGTGCGATGTAATATTATGATAACCGATAAATAGTCGTTTTCATGAAAACCGTTCACTCGGATGAACGAGGAAATGGTAAATAATGTAAATCTGAATCCTTTATTATAACAACTTGATAGTAATTGTTATTGAATAAAAATTTAAAAAAAAAGAACCAAATCCTTTTTCGTTTGTAATCTGAGATGAAGATATCTACCCCTAAACACTCCTTTTCCCGGCGGTATAATCCATACAAGATACCATTCATGTGGTCGTATAACATACAAAATAATACCATAATAATAATATTATTATTATGGACGAACCTGTGCTCGACTTTCTTCAGACGTATCCTATGCGGCGCCAAGTACTTGTTGTTGACCATGTCCAACGCCAGGTCGACGGCCGGACCACATCGTTCCAGGTCGAACGGCGATTCCAGTTTGGTGGTCATCAACACGCCCACCTTGTACACCCGGACACCGTCCGTTTCGTCCGCGGCAGCGACGTCCACGCGCGACGGCCACAGCAGCACCTGCAGCAGCAGCCACGCGGACACCGCCCACCCCGTCGTCAACATCATTCGGCGGCCGTCGCGGACGTTATTATTACTGCGCGTTCTTGTACGCGGTGACACGATTACGGCGGCAACGACCACACGACGAACACTATATGCGGACGTGGACGCTGAGAGGATCACACTGGACGCCTCAGTGGCAGTTCGTCCACGAGGCACGCGCCCGCCGGTGCGCATGACCGTTGCGCCCGCACTTGTTGAATTTCCCGGGGGTTGATTTTTCACATACTCTGTCGCCCGTCGCGACGTCGTCGCAGCATCCGCGCGCGTCAACAAGTGATGTCGTACGCGCGCGTATAACCGTTTCGGTATATTTCGCGCTTTGTAGTCTCCAACGGTCAATTATTTATGCATAATAAATAAAAATAATAATAATAATAATAATAATAATAATAATAATAATTATAACTAATATTTTATAAGTGTATAATATATCATTTTCGAAACTATAGCTATGACTCCGGTCGTTTATTATTATATTTACGTCAAACAATAAATAATTGTATATTATATTATACGTTTATACAGTAATACGCGGCGTACATCGGCCGGACGATTTTTTTTGATTTTTTATATAGAAGTTATTAACCGAACTAACCCCCGGAGGTTATATTTTATAGTCATTTATCGACACGAAGTTATTATTCTTCCTGCATATATAACGCGGTATATAAAACATATTATTATTATATTATAATAATATATGGCCTGGACCATATTCAACGTCGTTCGTTGTTATCATGCGTCGAGTCGATACGTTATCAATAATAATAATATATACCGACGTTCGGAAATCCAAAAAATATTTCGCCCGGGCTCTTGCGGATTATAAGCGAGGGAAAAGATTTTTTTATTTATTTTTTTTTTTTTTTATCGTTTTTTACGATATTTTCGCACTTTTCCGTATGATATGTTTCGGTATATTTATTTATAATATTATTATTTTTCTCTTCTCGCGTCTCCCGCGTATCGTCGAAAGCGCAATATTTCGGATCTGACCTTCGATCGATTTCCAGTCGCTATTTCCTCTCGCGGTTGAGGTCAATAAGAAATTTATATACAGAACACCCCCGCGAAACGATAGCGCGTATAATTATATAATAAATTAGCGTATTATCGAAATTTGATTTTCACGTTATCGACGAGAAAAATCGTTCTCGTTTTAACTCTGTTTCGTGTAATTTATACGTATTATAATTGGACGAGAATCTTGCCGAAACGAAACATTTGCATCCCCTCGCGTCTCGTCCAGAAGTCGCGTTAAGTGCGACAGTTTATTTTAATTTTAAACGTTATAAAACGAATAAAGTTCAGAATACGTCGACGTATTTGGTATTCGTATTTTGTATCAGTGTACGCAAAATAGAAATTTTTTACATCGTGCACGATAACATTGCGATATTATTGTAATAAATTTTGAATTCATTCTAAAAAACTATTTTTTTGTTATTGATAAAATGATAATAGAAACATGGTTAATTAATAATAATTATAATAATAATTGTAGTAATCAGTATATATTGTTATTCAAAATGAAATATAAAGAAATATGTTTTTCCATGCACATATAATATCTAATATGTAAAAATACAAAAATCGATTATGAAACGTCACGAATTTTGATTTTAAAAATATTATTTCATATAGTCTTTTATAAGTCAAATTTGTACTATAGAGCAGATTTAATTTCTATAATAATTCAATCAATTATCCTTGTGACGGTAATATTATATTATTTAAAAAGTAACAATAACTTATTTTTTATATTCATATTATTTTAATGACGTAACGTGTTTTTATATATATATATTTTTTAATATTTCTTATTTGTTTCATCATCATGTTCATTATCTTAACACTCAATATTACAAAATTCCGCATTGAAGTAACAATATTTTGTTATTTTAATATAACATCACGTAATAATAATCGTTTGTATATATTAAAACTCGTGATATTAAATTCCACGATAACTATATTACATCCCTTACAAAATCGTGTTTCGTATTTTTAAATATTTAGACTCTTGGGAATTGAGAGTACACAAAATATGTTCGAATGTAAATACTGAAATAATATAATATTATGCACAAGAATGTAATGTTTTTTTTTTAAGCTTCTTTAATCTATTTTCATAATATATTGCAATAGCTAGGAATTTATAAAACAAATAGAAGTACGTACTTATACGTGTTGTTATGTTTAGATAATAATAATAATAAACTTTTACTCCTTAATATTACTTTTTTTATATTTATTTATTTATTTTTATCGCAATATTATCATTTCAAATATAATAATATCCTCCTCTTAAACGTATCGAACGATAAAAAAAAAAAAATAGTTATTTTTTACAATAATTATTTAAACGCACGATTTTATTTTGTTTTTTCATTAGGTAAATTCAAATTATTTATAATACTAATCCAATTATCTGAATATTTAATTATACGTCTCTTAATTGAATACGAATTAGTTCAGGGCCTGCACGATATTATATGAAATTATATAAATTGAATGTATTAATCGATCAATACCCATCGCGAATACTGAATACTAATTACAATTTCCGTTAAATATATTATATAAAATATTATTATTTTTAACGAAACAATATATATTTTTTATCAAAGTACTCGTTCATTATATGATAACGATTATTTTAATTTGACCGTGCGACTCGTGTACCTATTCCTATTATTTAAATATCAAAATTATTCGTTTTAATAATAATTTTAACGTGCACGCAAAAATAACGAAAAACTATTTTTTTTTTTTTTAATATTATAAAAAAATATAATACGATTCTTTAAAAATGTATAGTGTTATTTTCATGTATACGAATATATTTTATTGATAAAGGATACGTTATGATAATATGTACGTTAATGCATTTTAATAAACCCCTAACTTATAAATACGATGATACGATCTTTTATATGACTCGATTGTCCATTACAAAAAAAAAAAAAGATTAAGTATGATATACAAACTTAACGATACACGCATCACGTGTAAGTAGGGTAAAACTAAAAACGAGTATCGAACAAATCTACATTTTTGAATGCGATACAAAACATATTTTTACTTTTTCAATTTCAATACTTAAGCATGCCTAACCCGTATGTTATCGTATTGGAATTTTTAAAAACAGAGATAATGTAGTGTCGATGTAATTATATTATGTGGTCTTAGGGTCTTTGGAAAAATTCTAATATTCTGAGACATCCTATATAATTATGTGTCTGAAATACTCATATATCTAAGTAAAAAAAGTATCGTAGACGGACGATAACGTCGAAAGGGACTACTTTTAGTGTGACCTATATATATATTTATAACATTTAGAACTGTTTTTGTAACCCAGGTTGTTCTCTCGAATTCCACAGACCCTATAATTTAGTTAGTAACCGAAACTGGTTTATTTATGTTTAGTGTTCACATCGTGTAAATGTCACATATTTCATACTCTTATCTTGTTTTTCTTAAATACTAATGACATTGTTTAATACTACGCATAATATTAAATTATATACTGCCCCGTCATATTTTTTTTTCTTTATTCGCTTTTCGCTTTTTTTATGATATTTTTTCCCCATCATGTTTAAACTCTAGCATTAATTCTAACTAATTGTGTGGTTAGAATAACTTTTAATAAATAATATTATTTACTATTTAGGTAATATGATGTTTTATTATAATATGTCATATGCATATGACCTAGTTGTAATAATATTTCGTTTTGTATATCACACAAATAATTGAAATAATATTTTTAGTTTTATAAAAATATAGTCGAGGACGAAATTTTGAAAAAAAAATTGTTTACGTTTAAAATATCGAACTTATTAAACTGTTATCGGCATGATAAAAAGAGTGTTAAGTTATTAGAACGATTCGTTTGGTGCACTAAAAAACTGTTGATTAAGAGGAAAACGTCACCAAGAAAAAAAATTCCAATAATAATTTTTAAAAATTTTGAACGGTAGTCGAAATTTAATCGTCTAATCGGTAGTTGACCAAAATAATAATAAAATATTTGAGACTGTAACCTGACATTCTTCGACTTGATATATGAAAATACGATAAAATAAAATCTTGAGACTTAAAAAATGAATTTTGAATTTTTTTTTTCCAGAGTTGGATGCCTGCAAAATTACATAATATGTATTACATACGGTTCTTTCAGATTCGGGATAATATTTCCAAGGATAAATGGAATTTTCTTAAACTATATTTAAATTAATAAATTATTGTATTTGTACACGCGTGTTATAACATTACGACGTTATATATTTTTATAATAAATTTGAATGTAAAAATATTATTTTCCATATTGCGTACATAATATTATAATATAATGCGACCAAATTCTGACATTCTGACGAGATATGCGTTTTCATATTTTGCGTTTTGTCCGCGACGTCTGGATGTGAAATGCGCGTGATGCTCGCGTACTGCGTAGGTTTTGCGAACCGCTAAACGAGACCAAATATCGAAACACACACACATTTTTCGAAACGAGAAATTTGACGTTTTCGCGAATATAAAACGAAAAACAAGAGTGTATTTAGTGATGAACAAATTGGATTTGATGTAAAATAACATTTATTAAAATGTACTTATGAATATTAAAAACTTTAATTTTAATCATGGAGTGTGAACGAAAAAATTGGGAATGTTAATTCGCTATAAACCCCTTAAGCCCATCCCTTTATATAATTGCGCCTATGCAGTCGTCCGTCGAACATAACGAGAAAAATTAGAATTCGGAAATCGCGTGACGGATATAATAATATAAAAATTATAATTATCGTTAAATTCGTTGTGCTTTGTTGATAATATAAATATTATTTAGGTATATTATGATTCGATAAAATTAAACGATCGTGACGGACGCACATTAAGGGCATACCTTAATTTTTTTTTTGCTACCATCATGTTGGTATGCACCCTAACCAGAATAATGTATAAAATACATTAATTAACAATTAATAGTCTAAGTTGTCCGAAATATGAATAATTATTAAACGAAATATTGTCGGTGACTATAAAAACGCGGAAACTATAAATTAGGTGAAAATATACGTCATCCTGCATATCGACAATGACAAGGCGAGGAGTTTCCACAACTACCAACTCGTATAAAAAGGCACCTAAGAGGAACCAGCGGCAGACGACCAGACGACCAGAGACGGTTACTAAAACTTGAGCATCAGTATTCATTTTCCTAGTTCAATTCAGATCTGCAGTTTACGAACTATATTTTTGTATTGTAAAATTATTGTCGGTAAAAAGTTTAACTCAATGTATTAAAGTAATATTAATAAAAACATAAAATAATCAAAAAATCAAAATCAAAAATTATCAATCGTAGTCGGCACGTAGTCAACAATAATATTATATAATTGAGTATTTGAGTTTGATCAAAAGTTTAAAAAATCGAATTTGAATCATGAGAATAATATCATGGGATGTCATCGACACTTTTTTGGAATAGGTAAATTTAATTTGTCCAAAATATTATAAATTATGAAAAATTTAAATAAATTAAGACGATCGTTTCGCCATTTCGTGTGATATGATGTATAATGTATATATATATACGTTTACGAGCAATAATAATAATTATTATTTTAAAGTAATAGTCGTTGTCTTGCAAATCTTAAAATTTCCATCGTCCCATTAGAGACGTACCTACACATAAGACATATGATATAGACGTAAAATATGTCATTCGCGTAGAAAATCCATAGATATAAAAGCGTATATAACCCGTTAATTCTTATGAATATCACAATAATAATAATAATAATATTATCTGTTAAAGTCAACGAACAAACATAAACATAATTATACGAGTACCTATATTATAAAATATACGTCTGGATATGACCGATAATCGTGTCGTCTGAGGTATGCGGCAGCTCGAGTGGTCGATCGATATTGTATTAAAACCGAATTTTATATTATACTCATACGAAATACGCAATAGCACGATGTAGAGGAGGTTATAGATTTGATATACTAAAACTAATATTATGTTTGTTTATCTCCGAGAAAACACAAAATTCATTATCCTTGCTTTATTTACTTAACGGCGGCGGCGGCGGAGGTTGATTCGGTTTCGTTAAGCGTTATAACTTTATAAGATAGATTTTAAAATGTATTCTAGCATAAGAAGCTATATAATAATATGTCAATTTCGTAGATCAATTGGAAATTTGCGTTTTATAAAATAATATTACCTATGTATAGAAGTATAATAATATATTTTCAATTCAACAAATATGATAGGTACAAATATTATTTATCCAAAGAATATTATATATAATAGTTTTAACGGTAAAACTTAGCTTCGTTTACGTAATATAAAGTTCGAAAGTACAATCCCGACGATATTCATTCGACGTGCGTTATTATTTTTAATATTTCGTTATTCGTTTTATTCGTTACGACCCATATCATCGAACGAACAAAACGAAATTTTTAAACAATTTTAGTTCGGGTAACACTTTATATTATAATACATTATCGAAAGTATATGATGAATACAAATTAAAAATAAATAAAATCAACACAACGTATACATTGTATTATTTTTTCTATATAATGTGCTCAGTTAATCGCGTATATAATCTCTTTGGTCCAATATTGAACATGGTCATAATAATACCACGCGTATATTTACGTATTACTATATAAGGTACTTTCCCTAGGCGCACACGTATTGTTTTATCATTTCGCTACAATAATAATGATATTATTATATTCAGCGTATAATACGTATTAGAAATTTATTTCTAAATCAAACATCATCCGTGTGTCTGCGTTATTCGACAGTAATCTATTATTTAGTAATTATTATTATTGCTGCACTCGCTATATTATATGCGAGTGTTTGTATTGTATATTTTATAACATTAATCAGTTTGAACATCGAATTCCCGGTTCGAATTAATATCCCAACATTATAAAAAACGTCGGAGAATTTGCAATATCGCGATATTATTTGGATAATAATCCAAGCCAAAATTAAATAATAATAATTATAACACTTTCAACGTGTTGTTATGATATTATAAACGTATAAAATATCAACGAGCAAAAATATAATATAATAATATTAAGTTATTCGGATCTGCAACTATTTTTAAGTCATTATTATTTATTATTATCATCATTATCAGCATATAAATTTTCAAAAATTTTTGTCAATTTTATATAAAAATATAGAAATATAATAAAAAGAATCCAATACTAATAATTTTAGTTTAATACTTTAAATATCGTTATTTTTACTCAAATTTCAATTCAAAACACCTATAAAAAAAAATGATACTTGAGATTGGCTAGAAACTAGATATGATATTCATGAAATCGTTATTTCGGGTCGAAAAAGTATCTTATTCATACATAAAAACAAAACAAAAAAATCGCACATCATTGTAAAACCAATAGTTTGTTGCAAATTCGGTTATGTCCTCGATTGAAACTGCTCTATCTAAAGGAAAATATAATTTCATAAACAGATCCATCAAGTGGAGAAACCTGTATTGGTCTGGCTTTACAACACAATTAAACATAATACACCTAATTTAATACATCACGTTTTCCATAAAATATAACTACTATAATACTGGAGTTACAGCTACTACTATAGTATTCCTACTTAATACTTATAAGTCATTCATTAATTGGTGGATTATGTAACTGATTGCTTGCTCAAGAACTTAAATCGTACTATTGTCTCATATATATATATAGTATATCCTACTAATTACTATATACTACAGTCATTGCCAGTAGTAGTAGTCAGTAGTACAATAAATTCTAAGTTCAGAGCATTATACGCGACATAGAAGGAAGAGATAGTTGTGGAATAGAAAGGGATATTTTGAGTATGAAGATTAAATGAAGAGTATAAGCAAGTAAGGGTCGAAGAATAATATTAGAGCAGTTTGAGGAAAAAATGAAGGCGTCTTCAGGCTCAAGAATACCAATTATAAGAATATCTCCTGCCAGATCCTGACACTTGAGCTCTATTACAGAAGTCACACATCAACAGACGTGTTGTTTCAGGGTCGACCATCGACAAGCTCTGCTGCAAAATCCCGAGGCTTGCGACATATACAAATTGCCGTTATGAAAATCGGTTGTTTAGATTATTTATAAAAAAGTCATTTTAAGTTACAAGGTTACTAGCAGCTCATTGTATATTGGAGAAAAGGCAGTTGTCATTTATAATATCGTTATTGTAAAATGTTATGCTGTTATTTTATATATTATTGTTAAAAAATATAAATTTATTATTGTTATTTTGTATTTAATTGTTTTTTATTGATCATTAAATGATTATATTTATTTATAATCGTTGTACGACTGAGATAATAATAAAATATGCACGTATAATTACGCTGGAAAAGTAATAAAACTTATAATCATAATATTATGTTTGTGATGCGTTATTAATATACATATTTTTATTATACGCTTAACTTAACGGCATAATAAAATATGAATGTGTAACGGATTAATATATTCGGGAATAATAATACGTTATCCGGGATAATTAAAAAATTGTATTTTTTTAGTCTTTGTATATAACACTGTCGTCGTGCGTTAGTCGAATGTTCACACCCAGTTTCACTCGAATTAACGAAGACCGACCTATATTCTATAATATAATATGGAAAAAAAATTAACGTTTGTTTTATCGTATTATTGAAAAAACGAAAAAAATTCCTCCTCCCCGATATGATAATTTTTAACCTATACATTTACGTATCGTCCATATATTTTATGTGTGAAATGACTATTTTGTATTCGTCGTATAAAATATAATAATTAATATTCAAAAGTACGATATTATGAATAATATAATATTATTATTATCGAATACTTTCCCGGGTCTTTTTTTATTTTTTTATTTTTTTTATTTTTTATAAACAATACCCTCGTATAACGTTAAACGTGTACGACACAATGTCAAATTAAGTTGCACTTTTATTCGCATTTATTTCGGTATAAATTACCGCTTAAACATTATACAATGGAACACGCCTATGTTTGTACACTATATTTAAATATACGTCTTGATGACATATTGTTGCCAAAAATACTGTTTGAAAAATATTATTGTTATATTACCTAGGTACTATAATAATAATATAATATTACAATGTTCGCGTCATTAACAAATGAAATGCAAGTTTTACGAGCAAATATTAGAAAGCTCGTGTATTTAGTATTTAAATTACATTTGACAAAAATTATCATTTTTTTTTTTTTTTTTTAAAAAAAAAGAAGAAAATTGTAAAAAATTATGTGTATGGAATATATTATCATATAGATCGTTAAAATTTTAAATTCTAAAATTCAAGTAATTTTATGGACATTAAAAAAAAAAAATGGGTAATTATTAAATTATTTTATATGATATTACGAGATTTTTCATCGTAAATATTATTGTTATCTATAATTATTCAAGAAACACTATAAATTTTAATAAATAATTGTTGGAAACTAACTAAAATTTTGTAAAATTATCGAATATATAAATATAATAATATTGCTTTATGTTTATATATTTTTTCAAACAAGGGTAAGTCATAAATAATACGCACAACTTTTTATATTTTATACATTGTATAATCATAAAAAATGTTTCAAATTTCAGACTCTTATAATATATATTTAAAAAGTTACAATGTACATTTAAGTTTAGAAATTGTTTAAAAAAAAATAAACCAATATATACTTAGGACATGCATAATTTTCAAATAGATCTCATTATCTACACGTATGTATATATGTAGGTAGTATATTATTATAGTTTTAAAACTACCGTAATTTGAGAATTATTTGTTTTAATTTTAAAATTATCAATAAAACACGTCGTGGTCTCACAATAAGTGGAAACTTAAAGTTTGTTAATGCGATAATACCGCAGAAATATTTAATTATCGCATTTTTCTAATTAAAATAAATACTATATAAACTAAGAGGTTAAAATGAAAAGGTAAATAATACGCGACATAGATTACTAAAATATAACGCGGTGATGGAATATGCACGCGTCATAAACACAAAACCTATAGGGAATATTTCGGATTACAATAGCTTAATGTACGAGAAAAATAGCGAAAACGTCTAAAATTGGAATACAATCAACGACGATAATATTATCATCTTTAGTATGGGTAACAAAAAAAAAAAAAAAAATGATAATAGCAAATAATGATTATTATTAATAATGCCACATATTGTACGGTGTAAACAGCGGACACGCGTTCGCATTACAAAAATAATATAATATTGTAAGCACATAATAAATATTATTATTTGACTAATGTCCAAAATTTATTTCAACTCACGTATATATACGCGCACTTGGATACTTGACCCGCTGGCCGCAAAATTAAAAATTCTCTACGGCCCAAAACGCGTGGGAGTAGTTACCAATGTTACCATGTAGGTACAATAACGGGGCTAATTTTAATTTTTTTTTTTTTTTCTTTCTCCTAGTGTACTCATATTTTGAATAGGACGTAATTGTTTATATTATATTGTTTCGTCTGTCGAAAGTCGATTGAGATCGAAACTTTCGGATAATAAACACTACATTTATATAAGTATCAATACGAAATTATTGCAACCGGACGTTTATTTTAATTATTTTTTTTTTAAATTTTTTATTGTAATCTCTTCTGGTCGTCATAATAACAAAACGCACGAAGAGAGAAAACGCGCACGTGAAAAATAAAACAATAATAGATGATATATATTAAACACGTCCCTACAAACAAACCACAAACGACACCTGTATTGTCATAATAATATGCGGGAGTTTGCATATATTATACGAGACGATTTGGACACAAAAAATGTATACTATTAATAAAATAATAAATATCGAACTAACAACTAATAAATGTATTGTAATATAATAAACGCGAGTAAAATTTATCTGAATTTCGAATTTTCTGTCCAGCATTTAAGGATAAACCTAAAAACGTAAAAACAAAAAAAAATTGCCAAGTGAAATACAATATTATATAATACACTAATACAGTACAAGTCAATAGTTATATCCTTATATCGTGTATCATGTGGCAAAATTTAATTTAATTCCGTCACTGACTGGACTTGATCGTTTTTCTTCCCCTCCGCGTGATTCATCACATGTGATTATATTAAATTTCTAATGATAACGATTTTTGTTTTTTATATTATTTTAAAAAGTTCAAAAATGGACTTGGATCAATTTGCTTTTCAGGTAACAAAGATAATAATATAATACCGAGTACCAACACAATAATATTGTATTGAAATGGGTAACGACGCACAATACTATATAAATAAAAAAAAGTTTTTAACCGAATAACGAATTTACAATATTTGTGATAAGAAATACTTACGAATAATTCTGGTTACTAAAAATCATTTCGGTATACGATCGTTTATGACGATCCTCAATTTTATAATTATTATTTTTATTTAATAGAATGTCAGTGAACCTGATTTTCCGTCCTGTCTGTCAAACGTTGCACATCATAGATAATATTTAGAGCTTAAGTCTCACATCTCCAAGCGGTTTACATATCCATTTTATAAAATATTTACTGAAAAATATGTACCAACGTTGATTTAATTTTTTAAATTGTCTGACATAAAAGTCAGAAAATATGAATGCGTCTTGAAATATCAAGAATTATTTTTTTTTAATTTTTTTTAATTTTTTAAATTAGCTATAAAATTCATCTAAACTTCATAATTTTTGTTCTGAATCGTATAGAATTTTTTCGCTATACAAACTGCACGTTAGATAAATGTAAAGGCAGCAAATGATGCACTGAAAATATACAAAAAAAAAAATATTCATTTAAGGATAGTTTAAAATATTATTCGGATAATATGTAGGTAAGTATTTTAAATTTTAAAATATTCTACGATGTCGACAATATATTAGAGGACACTTGAACGTATTAACTATTAAGAACGTTTTTGATTTGTATTTTTTTTATACTTATGTATTATATTAGTCATCTAAAAACTAGTTTTCGGATTAAAATAAGATTTTCTAAAAACTTGAATTTGTATAATATATTCAAAATCGATTAACGTATAGGTATATAATCTATAATATATTATAATTAATGTTTCAAAATCAAAAAAAAATCAAACTACTCGTATATTTTAACAAGCGCGTCCATATACCATGTATATAAATAAATTATTATATTTTTTATTTTTATCGTTTTGAAAAACATAATAATGTTCAACACAAAATTTTGGAAATTAAATTATTTTTTAGGCTTTTTAAAAACTGAAACAAAATAATAATAATCATAACTTTTAACCTAATATATAGAATATATAAAATTGAGCACTTATAATACTTTAACAACAATGTTGTGATCTTCAGCATGTATACCTAGCACTAGTACTTTTTTCTAGTTTCCAAAGAATGCAATTTAAGATTAAATATAAAACGAATATTGATACAATAATGTAAAACACGGATATGAACATTTTCTAATATTATAATAATAATGATCTGCAGTTGGTAGATCTGCCGTATAACCATTTAATTCCGTATAAAATAAAACGTATGTCCTGCAATGAACACGAATGGTTCATTAAACGTATTGTTATCATTATTGTTATGAATATTATAATATTATTTGCAAATACATTATTTCAATATCGAGTACGAATCTCATACGCACATTATGAAGGTCTCCTCGTGAGCGTTATTTCAATGGAACATAATAATACGTACGATTTCTATATAGTCGTTGATAAAATTGGTTAACGTGCATAATGGTGGAAAACGAAAACATCATTATTCATTATCACTAAAAATTAAAAACGAAATCGTATTATTATAATATAAAATATATTTTACCATTCACCATCATTGGCCCTTGTGCACCAGAACACCCGAAGATATCCATTATAATACACGCTGAAAAGATATTCTACAAATCGAATCATAACACAATTTCTAATAATAATAATTATAAATTATAATAATAAACGAAAAATTAGTTTTAAAGATATCTTGCACTGATTGCAAACTTATTATGCGTGTTAATAAGAATACTGTATTATTGAAACACAAGTAGGTATACCGCCGATAATAGTAATTATATCAGTTGATTATAACAATACAGCAGTAAAAAAATTGAATATTTATTCAATTGTTTTCTCTATAATATGAAACAACGGAAAACATTGTTTTATTTATAATATATTATAATTTATATACGCGTATTATTATTACAAACATAAAACTTTCCGAAAGATATAATATTTATTCGTATTTCATTTTATACATTTTTGTGATAAAATATATTTAGAACTAACATATTACGTTTAAATTGATCTCTCGCGTTCTACCTATAAACTTACGAGTAAAATATAAAACGATATGACGTGGTATAATCATTAATCGTGTTAACACAACATACATTTAATTATACAGCAGTTAAGACTTAAATTTTTAAAATATAATGCGACGCATCTAACCGCAACGTGTCTTGTTTTTTGCACGTGGCATTTTTAGAACGTATAATAATAATAATAATATTAAATTTATTAAATTTCGTTATTTATATGAAAATATACAGTAGGTATTATTAAAAAATAAATAAATTGTTATAGCGCGATAGTGTGTTTTTCGTACCGTCATGATTTATTTTTCAAATTAGGTACGTTAGAAAAATCACATTTATTATACGTTTCAACCGAAACTCAATTAAATTTAATTCGAAATTAAAATGTCACGTAATATATCTTAAATTTTCATTAAACATTCTACAGGAGGTCACATTTTTTTTTTTTTTTTATAAAAATCGTCTCTATAAAAATAAATAACGATACGATGACGTAACATGTATTATATATATATTCATTTCTGAACGATCAAATTGAATTTAATAAAACTCGCCATTTCGAACATTGAAAAAAAAAATGATTTTGTAAACGTAAATTTATCAATTTCTAAGTTTATATTATAAAAGTACACGGAAAAACGATTTGAAATAATACGAAGAGATATTATTATGTATGAAAAAATAATAATTTTCGTTCTTCGATATTATATAAAGTATATTAACATATTGTCGAGGCCCTCACTGTCGTCGTTGTACTTTTATTTACGAAAGGGATGACGAAGATTAAATACCCTTCCTAATAAGGGATATCGTATTTTTTTAGTTATACTTGAATTTTTTTCTCTCGTACTGTTTACTCTGGTATATTTTTTATAATATCATTTTAAGAATCGAATCGAATTATTTATCGCAATCTGCTTCTTGTACATTATATTATATTGTTTTCGAACGTTCCCCGCCCACGGCGAAATTGATGTAAGGCAAAAAAAAAAAAAACACAAAAATTATAAAAATGTTCTTTTAAACTCGTGTGGTAGAGCACGTCGACGGACCGACGAATCGGTTACGGCGCAGACCGCGCAGACCGGACCTCCGGACGGGGGAACCCGGTGACCTACTGCTAGAAGTTTCCGCGTCTCGTCCCCTTTTATCGCGTACCTGTATAATATTATTATTATTATTATTTTACGTTTTATTTCTTTTTTTCCACACGTTATAGTCACATATAAATAAATATAATATACCAACCTATTCTCTTACTTATTTCCTCTTCCTTTCCGCGCGCGCCGTTTCACCGGGCCCCGCGCGTCCAACGAGATCCGAATTCGCTTTGCCCACGCGCGCGAGTCACCTCATCGTCCGTTCAGTCAGTGTCCATTCCGCAACCGGTACAATTGTACCGCCGCAACCGAATCGTATATCGTACATATTTTTACAAGTGAACGTCGCCAATATAAAATAATACGAAAATATAATAAAAATACGAAAAAAAGATAAATAAAAAAAAAATATATATATATAATATCCGAAGTGACCGCGTATACCGCGTTATAACGACTACCTGCTGTATTTAATATTATTATATTTTGTCGGGTCCTTGGTCCACGCGGGGGGACTGTCCCGTTTTTGAACCGCGAAAATCGCGCGCGCGACGTAAGTATTTTATTTTATTTTTTTTTTTTTTATACACATAATATTATATATTATGATATATTTTATATTTATAATTTATTTGTATATTTATAGATATTATTAGTTATTATTTTTATTTTAAATATTATTCAAAAAAATGGTATGAGTCAATGTATAAAATTGTACGGACAAGAGATAAAAATATTATATAGGGGAATAAGATTTCGTTTCGTCCGGACGAAACGAGTTAAAATAATTAAAAACGCGATGGGAATAACACATCACAACGAGTGTACGATTTTTATGCTGTATCGAAATGAAATCGATTAAGTCACACGGATTCGTATCGTATGCATATAATAAGACAATACGCGTATACATAACATTCCTGGTTCGATTTAATTACAATTAAGTCAACGCGACGGACCGTTAAAAACCCGCGTTTTGGTAAACAATAATGATAATAATTAAATGTATCGATAACGTGCATTTTTCTTATTATTATTATTATTATTATTATTATTATTATGTACCTACACGACACGGCGATTCGAAATTTACGCGTGTTACGATATATTTTTTTGAACTCGTTTGAGCGTGAAAAAAAAAAGCAATCTTTATTCCCCTATATATACGTCCAAACAAAACTATAATAAAAAAAAAAAATATAATCGTTGTTGTTTACATATTATCGGATAAAATAAACGTCTAATATAATAATGATAATATTTATTTTTTATACGTTTGTATACGTCGAGAAATTACGAATAAATATTTAATTCTTCGTACACGCATGTATAACAAAACCGAAAACATTCGAATTATATTTTTAAAAACGTGGTGGTTATATTCCGATTCAATCCAGAGGAAAAATACGTATTATGTAAAAAAAAAAAAAAAAAAAAAAATTAAAAAGCCGCTTTTCCCCATGGATAACAATATTTAATTAACTTGTTGCACAATATACGCGAGTATATTTTTTTTTTTTAATACGAGGTCATTAACACGATTACGATTTTAATACGCTCTCATAACATTAGGTATATTATATTAAAATGATTATTGTTGGGTCTGTTTCCCACGTGCGCGCACGTAACATTGTGATATATTTTTAAATTATGATAATCGAGTATAATATTTTTATAATATTTTATTTGACCGCCTGATGCCTAATTAATATTATTGAGGTTAAGTCGCGTCGTACGATTTCGAATACATCGGATGAATATATAAATAATACATTTATGATTGTTAAAAGCGTATGGACGCGCGTTATATTATTATTATTATTATTATTATATTATACTTAGATACGATGTATAGGTACGCAATAATATACAATAACCGAAATGCCCCGTGACGTTTCATTTACCGATTCCCGTTATGACATATGAGCACGAACGCGACGACAAATGTAACGCGAAAAGAAATTGAAACGAAGATTAAGCAGAATTTTTTTTTTATTATTATTTTTTTATATACGTATAATATAATATACATATTTTATTTAACAATCGGATTTTTTTTTTTTGTTTTGTAAACGGTTCTATAAAAATTTTGGAAAATCTAACCGATATTACAATATCAGTTGTGCAAAATGTGTTATGCGATCTTCCTCCGAAGATGACGGGCGTGTGGAAACCCTACGGAATATAACCTTAAAATTTCCAATTACATTCTTCCAATTATCATTCGGTACGAACTCTCCTCTCGAGCCATAGGTATAAAATCGTAAAATCAAAATATTATATTAAAATCAGTGCCTGATTTAGGCGAGTACCTAGGTGACTAGTCACCTGGCCTCAAATTGGAGTGGCCTCATATTTTTCGTTAGTATTCGTACCTAATTATTTTGAAGACCAGAATTTTTTTGTTATTTTAATGTTTAACGCAGTATAAAATATTTATTAAAACGAGTAAAAACTTGATTGAGATCGTGGGTATCTCAATAGTAAGGCTAGATAATAAATTGACATTGTTAACAGTTAAAAATGAAATAATTAAAAAATTATATAATGACATCATTTATGAGTTTTCGATAGTCCCTATTATAGGAAAAGGGCGATGTAATCAAGTGTAACATAATTATAATGAATAAAATAAAATAAATAAATATTTTTAATAGGATAATTGACAATTTTATAAGAGGGTCTCTTTTTATCAAAAACCCTGGCCCTAAAGTTTATAAATCAGGCTCTGATTAAAATATCGCATTTTAATGCGTAAGAAAGTATACTTTTAAGTACGAGTAGGTACAGTAAAATTGTACAATTATTATACTCGGCGCAATATTATAAATTATAATGATTTGTAACAATATTATCGAAACGACACATTTCGCGTACATTGTTATATATATATTATCAAGTGAAAATCGTGTCGGTCGTGTCGAAAAATTAATTAAACGTATACACACACACACACGTAACAGATTTTATGGAAATAACGAAACGCTGCATCGCGGACATGTAGTAGCAAACCGAAACCATAACGAAACTTGTTAGACTTGCATTGTTTTTGAGGGCTAGTCAATATAATATAACACATAATATAATATACGATTAATATTCATCGACACGTCGAGACCGTTATTATAACGCACGTCCGCTCTCGGTATTCCAATCAGGGATCACTTCAATAGTGTGCGATATCTGAAATAATAATAATAATAATAATAATAATAATAATAATAATATTCACTTCGACCGCGTTCGTCATCAGCGAGATTTGTTTGAAACACAATAATTATTATTACAAGTCTGTTGTCCCCGATAATAATTACGTACGCGTGTATACCTACATAAATATTATTATAATATTATGTACGGTTCGATTTAAATTTGAAAAACACAATATAGAAATCCAAACGACCTTACCCCGGCGGTTCGGGTACACGCCGAAATGATAATATTATTGTATAATACTCGTATAATTTATATTATAATATTATTATGCGAGTTCTACGAACGAAAAATAAACGATTTACATAAAATTTATTATATTATTATATACGAGCATTACAATAGACCATTTATGAGTATACCTACCTACATTTTGAACGCTCCTTCTGATGGAATTTTGATTTTTGAAAATGGACGACCTGATACGCGGTAACATTAAACTTTTTTAACTATGAATAGCGGTGCACTTGTATCGGTCGAGCCAAAATTAAAATAATAAAACCAGTGAACCTCGGAGTGTGCTCCAGAATCCCACTATACCAGCGGTTCTCGACCTGTGGTACACGAAGAAAATCTTCATTTATAAAAAAAAAATTTGTTTCCGCTTTCAAAACCAAAAAGATCACTCATTTTTGACCGGAAGTAAAACAAGAATATTCCACGTTGTTCACTCAACCACTGCGGTTTCTAATCCCTTTTGTGTTAACTTATCTATGCGAAAATATATTTTTCCACTTATAGAAAGTGATTTAAGACTTAAAATAACCAATATTCAACCCAATATTGACGTCATTATCCGTTCAAAACGACACCAATCGTCTCATTGAAGTATGAAGTAATCCATAATAATTATTATAATAATAATGATAATAATTGTACCTACACATTTAAAATTAACGTAAATAATAAGCAAAAATAAATAAAAAAGTCAGATGGTACGTACAAATTTTTAAACTGTATAGGTGGTACGCGAATATAAAAAGATTGAGAACAGCTCCACTATACAATTCCGGTGCCACATCACGTGTAGGTATATTATGTTTATCAATTTTTTTGCAATAGTCGGTCTCAAACTTGAAACTTCGTGATAAGAGTGTTAGTAGACCATGAGACCGATACGACAACCGACAATTAAACATCCTTATTTGACACAAAAAGAACAAATCATAAACTCGGTATCTTTTTCTACGCAATATTAAAACAAAATATTCGCATTTTTGAAAACAAATTCGTGTTCTGTCAGAATTTACTTCGTCTGGAATTCTGGACAAATGTTTTGTTTTATTATAACTTATAAGAAATACTGATTTGTGCTATGTTTTCTATGTAGATACAATACAGTTATCATACTGTACCATTATCAACCATCAAATCGCTATAACTTCAAATTTAAGAACTAAGAAGTTCGAGAAAATTTGACTACTTAGTTTTTAATAGTTTTTCAAAAATAAACTATACTAAAAATAAACAATTAATATATATATATATAGGTATATGTCTGGTAAACTAGAAATTTAATAATTAATTTAAAAATTAAAATAATTAATTAGTTAATTAATTTTATATTTTATTTTGTATATTATACATAACGTCATGCGTAAAATTTATAATTATATTATGTACGGTATACTTATCATAAAATTCTTACAACTAGGTATGCGATAATATTTAATAATAATACAAAACACGTCCACTAACAGAGATCCGAACGTTGAATGTAAACACGTATTATATGCATATACATTATAAACTTAGAAGTTGTAAGTTATGCCGTTTATTAATATTCATTCAATAAAAATAACGATATAGCCAAAACCAAAACCCATCAAGTTGGATGACCTACTCGTAATATCGTGATTGTAGAAATATTTAAAAATTATGATGCGTGATGTGTATAATCTAATTCTAATGTACCTATTTATAATAATTAATAGTTTATATGTGTTTTAATTCCCAAAAAATCAAACACTTCTCGTTACCTGTTCGTGTTTATGTTTCATTGTTTTATACCTTCGTGATTTCTAGTGAAAAAAAAACCGTATTATGCAGAAAATTGAAATTTTCTAGCTCGGCGCCAATATAATTGCTTAAATTCATGTCGAACGTGGTAAAATATCAACATAATATTCAGTAAATGTATTAATTATTATATAGGGGAAAAATTTTGGACTCTTCCCCCAGAATTTTGTTCAAAATACGCCACTGTGCCATAGTATAATAATAATTATAATATAATATTATACTATGTATTATTATAAAAAGAGCGATTTTCATTGAAATCGTTACCGCCGTTGGACGGACAATATAAATTTAATAATTTGTACTTTACGTTTAACGTCTAATCGCCGTTATCAGATTATTACTACTAGAATATCGCACTTATCACGTGTAGGCTTGTGTTTTATTTTTATTTCGTGATCTCGTTTTACCACACACGTAGCGCGTTAACACCGTTGTTAAAACTATATTAGTACGAAATTACGTTCTTAGGAGATATTAAATTGATTATTAAAATACTCGTAAAACACGATGATCATATTATATTATATTTTTTTCTTTTTTTTTTTTGTCTTTAATAATTATAATTATATATTTTATAATATGATTTTTATCGTCGGGTTAAGAAAAACATCATTAAAGGTCTCTTGTGGATTAGAATATGTATGTTAATTCAATTTTAATCGCCTTCCGGCACGTTTAAGCACCGGAATTTACGACGTATTCCACACGATCGTTATTATGCAATAACCGACACATTGACCAAATAATATAACAAGTCGGTTTAACGTAGATGAAAATAATAATAATAATTATTATTATTAGTTTCTCGGCCAAATCCGTTTTGCTACCGGATTATTGTTATATTTATCCGGGATGTCACGCGTATTTCATGCGGACTACGTGTCAAACAATTTTCTCAGTATATATGCGATTTAAAAATGTCCAATTTGTATTTAATTATTATAATAATAATAGACGTCGAACTCGGTCGAAGTGAAATCAGAGTGTGATGACTGATGGTACATACAAGGCGTATTATAATAATATATGCAGGACACGCCGCCGCCGCCGCCGCGAAACACGATTTCGAACCGAGTCGATATTATTATGAATGCGCGTCGTTAGACTTAAAACAAAACAAGAGAAAAAAAAAATCCATAATAGACATATTTCGGTATATGATAGTATACTTATCGAAACTGTTGTACCTATATAAGATTAATAATATATACCATCGTATCCTATTATTACATATTCTTTACATCGTCCGTTTAAGCATTTTTTTTTTTTTTTTTTTTTTTATGGTCGAGAGAGGAGGGAACCATATGCTTAAAAAAAAAAAAAATGGGTGTAAATATTTTAATCCCGTAATTTTTGAGAGGCGATAACATTATAGTCGTTGTACCTTCGTCAGTACCGGTCTCGACGTAAAGTTATATAGACTTAGTTAAGATACTAATCGAAAAATTTAAGTATAATCGTTTATCGTTATCTTTTTCAAAAAAGCGTATTATATCTTGAAAAATAAATCACAAATTCACAATGTACGTATCGTAATCACACTTAAAATTGTATTTCGAATATCACATATTATAATGTAAATTATTTAATAATTAACATAATATGTCAATATAATATTTTATTAAAAAACCAAAAACTAAACGAAATAAATTGATCAATTAAATTAATTTTGTTATTTGAGTTTTTAATTAGATTTTATATAAATATTCAAGTGCTCGATTTTATTCTAAATACTTGTCGATATATTTTGCCAATGAACACACTCGAGAAACTATTTAAATTGAAATATTATAATAATATTTTATTATTATTATTATTATTATTATTATTATTAATATTATTATTATTATTATTATTATTATTATTATTATTATTATTAATTTAGGCTTCAAGAACAATGGTAATTAGCCTACTAAATTAAACAAATAAATAAAATCTGCTATTGTATTAAACAGTTGTGACTAGTGAAATTTAAAATGTTGTATACGTTGGGTATTAATGTATTACAATTTATTTAATATTTGAATTTGAATTTTTTGTATAATCATTAGATTTATCATGATTTATGGGCGTATCGTGTAATAATTTTGTATAATTATTTCTATTATTTTGTTTTCAGATTACCAAATTGTTTTGTTTGTTTTTCATTAGAAATCTTATATTAAAATACACATACGTATAAAAACGGCGATTATAAAAATAATATCGAGTGCGGACAACTACTGTCCAGTAACGATGAGAGGTGCAAAAAAGTCTACATCGTATTGTAAGAGATAACAACTACTGCTACACCATCATACGAGTATATTAATTCAACAAGTAAGGTGTCAATGAATTCTTTATATTTCAAATTTATATAACGTTATTTTATTATTATTATTATTATTTTTTTTTTTTTTATTGTTCCACGTTTGTTCAGTTGTTCTGAAACACAATAATAATTAAAATAATAATATATTATAATGTTAATACAATACACGTTATTAATGTTAAAATCAAAAGTATGCCCAACGTAATAAGATTAATATATTGCCTATTATAATAATATTATAATATATGAGATATTATACGGCGATTGTAAACTCGATCGTTACAATGCGCTGTCGGTAAGCCGAAACCCTTTAAAACTGGATTTTTTTTTTTTTTTAATTATCATCATAGGCGTCGAAAACAAGATTTTTAATTTTTCTTTTGGGGCGATTTAAACACGTTCGACTAATATTTATTGCTTTTATTATATAAAATATAAATTATAATATGAATATAATCACATCAAAAAATATTTCACTTGCTATTAAACACTCTGTCTTCATCATACAATAAAAAAATATTTTTTTAATCGAATAATTTCACGTAAAATCGGACGATTTTGACGATTTTTCTCCGGCATTTAAGAATATTTACGTCTATATTATATTTCACTCGATGATGAACTCTAAACGATATTATTATTTCGATGATGTTTTCAAATAGGTAACAAATAATAACTCTACGTTGGTGTTTAAGTGCACGCAGCATACAATACATTCGATATAAATTGTCACAAGAAAGTAGAATATAATATAATATATTTCTATCGGATATTCTATATCATGTGCTCAATTTTGACTTCCGCTAATTAAGCGAATTATTGTGAGTTGGTGTACCCAAGGCAGAGTTATTTCCTGTCCACTCAGACGATTTTAAATAAATAATTATAATATATTACATTATGCGAAAAACACGCGCATCCCAATGTCCGACACGGTCTTGGTCTCGGTCGACTGGACGGAAATAGTATGAAGTCCGACATTGGTAATTCAATTTGAATTGCGAATATTATGTTAAATTTTAACGGATTTAATTTTCGACTTCAGCACTAGGATTTTCTTATAAATTGTAGATCGAAAATCAACTAGGTGAAAAATAATTATGTCACAATTAATATCATCCATCGACATGACAATGTTCGTATACACTACATACAGATACATACCTTTTCCAGATATTTTTTTAGATCTGACCCCACGTCGAAACCGATTCTAAAATGTATAATTTGTTATTTTAATTTGCACACAAACGCGTGGTATTTTCCCACAGATCATATTATTATATAGTTATAACTTTATAAGTTATGACTAATAATATATAGTTAAACCGTATGAACGGCACTATATGTATGTACATCAGAGATTATAATAATTGCTATTAGACAATTTGTACAAAAACGGTTTATTCACGCGCTGCAGTTGAGCGTTCGCAAACCCTCCGATAGACGACTGTAATTATAATATATATAACGGACTTTTGTTCAAACACAAAATATTCATATTGAAATTCAGTTATTAGTTTATTACCGCAGTTACCACGTTTAGTAATAACATCGCGAGGCTATTGTATATTATAGAATGTATAACACGCAATAATAATTATCGCGAATTTAGAGTAAAGTAAACTAAAAACTAAATGAAAACGAGTAGTAGAATTATATTATAGTATGTCAATATAATAATAATAATATATATATATATACATATATGTCTAATAAATAATAAACATATTAACATAAATCGGATACGACTAATAATAATAATAATAATAATAATAATAATATATTGTATAATGCAAAATCATTTGGTTGTGCCAAATATTAAATATAATATAGGTACCTACGAGTAATTTGAGAAATAATGAGTAATTATTTAATTTCTAAAAAAAATTCGTTATCTAGGTTAAAAAATATGTACCTATATGTTATTTTATAAATATTTTACAAACACGAAACACGTAGTCTAACTATAAAATTAAAAATACTTAATATTCTACGGTTGGAGAAAATATCTATACTTGTTATTTTAAACAATTAATATGCCTACAAAGAATTTATATTATTTTCGTTTTAATGTATACAGATAAAATGTTACGAATAATAATCATATAATTATATTATTATAGTAAAGGAAGAATGCATATATGATATAATACGCCTATTTTCAAAGGATTATCGAAAAATTAAATACAAATTTATTAGTCATACGAAACTAATCTCGATTAAAAACTGATCTCGAGTACTTGCCGATAATTACAGGTATACACACGTAATCTGTAGGTAATTATAATCTGTTTTTTGTTTTGTTTTTTTTTTAATCACGAAATGAAACGACTCGCAAAATATTGATTGTTTTTAATTTCTATATGAGTAGGTATAGGTACTTATCTATTTAATATTTTAAACTGTTATATTCAATTATTGCAACGATAATAATACCAATAATGCGATAAATTATAAGAATTATTGTAACTGCTTTCATTTATAATAAAATGATAGTTTGAACATTTTATTTATTCATTTTTGACTTTATTGCTCTTAGTAATTCTTTGAAAACTAATTACAATTATCGTTATTAAAATATAGGGATCGATTTTAATCTATAAAATGTATCGTTATTAGCATTTTTACGCATATGTATAATATTATATGATGCAATACACGGTATTTATTTTAAAATTTATTTACAGCTAATATTAGGTTAAAACAATAGTCTCTTTCACTCTTATGTTCGCCAACAAAAAATTATTATTAAAAAAAATAAATACTTATTCTGACATATTAAATTTTAAATTATATTATAAGGTTTTTAATTGGATTATAGTATTTATACTTCATTCATAATAATGAAGAATTTCTAATTTTTTGATAAAAAAAAAAAAAATTTAGATTGAAGAAAATCATCTATTTCAAATTTAATCATTATAATTTAAAGTAAAAATAATAACTTCCTATAATATATTTTAATTAGTTGTATTATGAACTTTTGTTTTAAATTGTAAAACAAAAAACAATTTTCTTAGATCAATTCAAAAATTTATCACAGTTATTTTTATATTAAATTGGACTGCAGTATTAGAAATTAACTCTCTGGGCATTTTTTACATTCGTGAAAAATCTTCACTTTCCGTCACAATAAAACTTGTTCTTTAAATCAGATAAGATAATTATTAATTTATTATTGATAAATGTTATTAGTTTATACGAAACCCTCTAGGTTATACCATAATTTTGTTTATTCCCTTTAAAGTATATTAAATAATATAATTAATTTAAAAATATTATCATATTCCACTTCAAGTTTCAAAGAGTAAGTCATAAGATGTCTACTAATTCAACACATAACAATATAGTATAGAACTATAGATGAATTAATACGCAATGAATCTGTGATAATTATAATACATATGAAGTCATATACCTGTCACCTGTGTCTATATATCATGGTCATTATTTTCTGAACATTGATATAAATAATTAATTAATTATTATGTACGATAAATAATATTCGTAGGTATTACACAAATTAATTTAAAAAATTTAAAAAAAAATAATAATAACTAAATACTAATTTACTTACTAATATACTTGTAATAATATACGGTTGTAATTATAAATTTATTTTAGATTTTAAAGGAAGCGAAAAAATCAAGTAGTTTTACAATAATTATATATTAATGTGTGTCTTTTCTTTTTCTTTGTGTATATACGCTTTTTCTACTCGAAATAATACTCCGATTTTCACGAATAGCATGTATGTATGATTCCGGTTGAAAAGTGTGGATGTAGTTGGTACTTTAAATAGGTCATATTTTTCAAATTTCTCTTTCAAATTGATCTTATGCGATAGGAAAAACGACCAAGAAATGATGAAAAAACAGGGTTTTTTAAGAAAATTGAAATTTCGATGAATTTGATTTCAATATTTCACAATAACTTATTTTGAACTTAGAGACTTTAAAAAAATTTTGGGTGTTCGCACAAGTACAATTTATACGTGATAAAAGAACCGTTACGTTAATTTTTCTACAAAATATAAAATTTTAAATATTTCCCACATTCTCGTTTTTATATGGGTATATATATATTTGATAAAATTGGCAATTTTGGTTTTTAAGGTATGAAAATTGTACTGAAGTATACTCACATATTTCTTAATATAATACTAAAATGTCTAAAATATTAGAAAAATCTCAAGTATTAATTTCATTTTAATAGGTGTTTAAAGTTGAAATTTGAGTAAAATCAATATTTAAAGTATTTATACTTATATGATTCTTCTTATTATATTTAATTATTATACAATAATAATGTTATACAAAATTGACAAATATTTTTTTAAATTTTTATTGAAGTTCAAAAACATTCTACTTAACTCAATCCAATTAATTATGAATATTACATTTACGTTTTTATTTTTTTGTAGCTGTTTAAAGTATAAAAAGCAAGGGAAGAGATAATGGTGTGGAATGAATACAGATGTAAAGAGGATAGTGTTGAATTTTGATTAAAATTTTAATTCAATGATAAATCATTGTAATCGAAAAACGATTCTGAGCAAAGTACTATCAGATTTGGGTATTTAGATAGGTAACTAATTTAGGGGTTTTATGGAAATATATATTGAACGTAGAGACTGATAAATAAAAAAATTTTAATCAATATATATATACGAGTATATACCTATATATATATATATATTATCTGATGAACTTCGCTCAAAATCGTATTTCCGAATATAATGGTTTATCATTGCATTCAAATTTTAATCAAAATTCAACACTATCATTTTCACACCAATATCCCTTTCCTTTTTAGATTTTGGATTACACTAAATATATCAACTTCATACAGCTATAAAAATAATTGAGACTTAGGATTTTTCTTATATTTTGGTATCATATATTAAGTAATGTGATTATACTAAACTATACTTCAGAAAAAATTTCAGACCTTGGATCTCTCAAAATTGCCAATTTTATCAAACATTGTGTAGAATATAGATAAAAACGAGAATTTTAATAATATATTTTCTAAAATTATTTATGATAAATAGGTATAGTGTGAAGCTAAACATAAGTAGAGTTAAATATTATTGAGTATACACTATATTATGTTTATAATTCCTATATATGCATTATATACGTTCGATTTTAAAAATGAGGCTAATTTGTCTTAAAGCAAGTTACTATTGAATAAAACTCGTTTCAATGGCTCTCATCTAAATTCAAATTGGAAAACACATATGTGTTTATAAACACGCAAACGATAAAATAAAAACTGTGTTAGTTCATAAAACTAGAATTTTTAGATTTCTAATTTTCGGCAATATTTAATAATTATTGTAGGTACGTAAATATAAAAACTTCGAAATATATCTAATATTTAATTGGATAATAAATTAAATGATGTAATAATAAATAATTATGGATCTTTGTTTCGATGAATTTTCACAGAGTATAAAATGTTATCTTTCATTTTCAAATAATTTATAGTAGGTTGTATTAGGTTAAGTTATGTTAGTTATAATAAGAATAAGAATAATAAAAATAATTATATTATTTGCATGTGACAAATAAAAATAATAATAATAATAATAATAATAATAATAATAATAATAATAATAATAATAATAATAATAATAATAAAATAATAATAATAATAATATTATTATTAATAATAATAATAATAATAATAATAATAATAATAATAATGATAATAATAATATTTTAGAGAGACAGAAATTGAGTTAAATAGTTTGTATTTTATATTGTTTTGTAATTTTCAAAGCGCGCCCTGAAACAAGATTAATTTGTATTGTACACTTACAAAATACAAACCGTATGCACATCATAAACATAATAATACAATATTATTCAGTGTGAGTAAATGCGTTCATGATATTCTTACGGGTTTTATTAAGTCACAGTTCCTTGCACGCGTATAGTTTACGTTATAAGATAATTTACTTTCTCATCGTATATACACTACACTGTATGAGTATATATTTTAAAGTCTAAACTTAACTCTGTTAAAATAGTAAAACAATTCAAACTAATATTTGTATAATACTATGTAATTTATATTCTCAAGTCGTTTTGTAAAATTTGACGTTCATCTCATAATATTTGGATTATTATTATTGTAATATTGTGAATTTCGATATTAACTACAATTTTTATCCTAGAAGAATAAAATTCAATATTCAATATTTCATTTCAATGTTTTATATTCTGAGTAATTACTTTTGCAATAACGTGTGTCTTTTTTTTTTTTTTTTAATAAATGAAGACACTTTTTCGACCCAAAATAATGATCCGATTTTCACCAAAAGCATGTATTTTCGGTTGAAAGCGATATAGTGGGTAATTTACTATTTTTTTACATTTTTATAATTTCTCAAAATTAGGATTATGGGTAAGAAAAACTACTAAAAAATGATGACAATACAGCATTTTTCACGAAAACTAAAATTTTAGTAAAATCGATATTTATTGTATTTATATAGATTATTTCTCAATATTTTACAATAATGTTAAATAAAACTGACGAAAAATTTTGAAAAATTTTATTGAAGCTTAAGCTTATGATACTTTAGCATTAGGTTAGGACAAAAAATTTTTCCAGAAAACTCATTTCCAAATCATTGTGAATATAACAATTAATTTTTTTTATAGATGTTAAAAGTATAAAAAAATAGAGCTGATACTGCTGTGAAAATAATACAGGTGTACCTAAATAAGATAGTGTTGAATTTTTTATTAAAACTTCATTGAAATGATAAATCATCTCATTCGAAAAACGATTTTGAAATTTCGTCAGATATGGGTATTTATAGGCATTCATAATGAATTTATAGTCTTGAAATTTGTTTTGTGTGTAGTGTGTACACATGTTTTAATATACTAGTATGTGATAAAATTTTGGTACTCTTACGTTACATTGAAATCTAAATGTAAACAAATATCTAAGCGTTTTATATTTTTAATAAAAATTTAAAAAATTTAGTAAAATAAGTAAGTACTAAAGTTCGCTCAGAATCATTTTTTTAAATGCGATGATTTATCATTGCATTCAAAGTTTAATCAAAATTCAAGATTATCCTCTTTAGACCTTCCATAGGAGCGTATTAGCACTTTTACCGTTGTGGTGGCATAATAATGGGAAATGAGCAAATAGTGGCAATAACCATAAATCACATGTTTCTGATTATAATATTATTATCTATTCCTACTAATAGGCAATTTTCCTCAAAACTGTATGTATTATGTACGATACCGAATCGTTCGGTAAATAATAATTGGTTTAGTCTTCGGGTTCTGAATTAAAACGAATTCCAAACAAAATAAAATATGACGGCGTTGAAATGAAACTTTCAAATTATTTTTATAACAAAAACATGCAGTTCTCCGTATATAAAAACGAAAATGGGTTATCAAACAAATTATATCTAACGACTGTAGTTGTAATCGTATGTTATTTATATAATCGTATTACCTTTTATTCGTGTAAATTTGCGATAATGATGTGTTGGTCGTAACTATTTACGTGTAATTCACGGAATTATTATTTTATTTAAAAAATCATCGTAACACATTTTAAATTATTATTTTGTAATTTGTATGTAAACAACGACCATAATTACAGTTGATTCTCCGAATCATACGAATCTCAGGAAATATTATCATATTTTAGTGTGTATTGTGTTTACATAGGTATATAATTTAATATTGTATTATTTAATCAGAATAACAATGATACGAGTTAAAACAATTCGAAATACATAGTGTTAAAAAAAAAATCTCTTCGGACGTACACGATACATAGATGCGCGTATAATATGTTCGCGTTCAGTTTATATATTACTCGGAAGGTTATGTAGTTATACCCCGGACAGAACGAATGTGTACTACTTACGAATTATTTTTGTTGTCGCGCACGAATTTTTCTGGTTTCTGGTTCAGATTTAAGTAAAATAACAATAAATAATACTAATTATAATAATAATTTGTCGTCGTTCGTAATTTGTCCTTTGTTTCAAATGATATTTCGTCTGCATTGTGTCATCAACTCGTTTATAAATAA
>JAIUCT010000022.1:4449884-4480570 GCA_021307375.1 Tetraneura akinire | reverse complement strand
TTATTATTATTATTATTATTATTATTATTATTATTATTATTATTATTGGTATTTGTCTAGGGTCGATTTATCATCGAATATCCTTGTCATTTAATATTAATATCAAACATAACCGCATGATCCGTGATATTATACAGAATACGTGAATGTGCATTGCAAGTAGGTATACGTTTTATGGTTACATAAAATATCTCATATTGGTTCGTGTTCGTGTATCGGTTCAAGTCAAAATTATAACATTGGTATCTTTGTATATTTCCATTTATTAGATATGAGTGTATGACGTTGTCTTTGTGGATATTATTCCTTTTACAAGTATACAAGTATATATAAAAAAAAAAAAAAAAAAATAAAAATACCCAACCTAATACGAGTATATTTTATAATATTATTTTATCGTCAATTACCACCGCCCTGTCGAGACCCTCGTCGAAAATCGACAATCCAAAATGTTAGACGTGTCAAGGTATACGATTTGGTATTTTTCGTTTAAACGTCGATTTTGTATACGGACATTTACAATAGGTAATTTATTATATTATTAATTATAAATTATAATTAATATTTAATAATATATATTATTAATATATTCATATTGGCCAATAACGTAGTACTTAATACTTATAATATATTATTATTATATCGTATACTGCCCGCGGAGAATGAATTCCAAAATCATTGTAAATTAATATGTATATACTTATATATATATATACATATAATGTTTTATAATCTATAACTTATAGTTTGGTCAGGTTCAGGTTGAAACCTGGTCACCGTAGTGTAATGCCTATATACACGACATTATATATTATATTCACGCGCCTATCCCAATGTTATAAACGGTACAAGTTTTTAAGTATATATTTTATAACTGGTAGTATTTTTTTTCAAAATGTGTGGTAGGTAACTTGTAATATAATACAGGTGGAAATATTTTTCTCATTTATAGCCGAACGCTACTCGGGTACAATAATATTATAATGGTTATAGGTGTCTGCATTTACCCCAAACCTATATAATAAATATAATAATATATATATATATATATATATATATATATTTATATACCAATTCTTATAATAAAATACGGCCGTAATTAAATTAACATTTTGATTTTGGATGACCTGGTATATGTTTACCGGTTGTGTTGAGTCGGCCGCTTTGAAATTTATATATATATATATATATCACAGATGAATAAATTTCATTTTTAATTTCCACACGATCAATATCTTTGTAAGAATGTAGTTTTTTCGATTTAACTACTCACTCCTCGAGTAGATTGGTATACACTTACAATTTATTAACTTTCTCTGACCAAAAAATAAAATAAAATAACTATATCTTATATAGTTATAAGTAAAAGAATTATTAATTTGAATAGCGGACGATTTATGTTTTCCTGTCTATGTTTTTTTTCCATAGTAGAATACTCGCACTTGGCCACTTAAGAGCATTACCCACCATCCATGTCGAGCATATCATAGTGTACCTGTACCGGTTACGTATACTTACAATATATAATATAATTTTTGAAAATTCAGGTTTGTGTATAACATCAGGGGGGATAAAGAGAATACAAAATCGGTCCGGGATAATAAACTAAATAAATTATTTTGATTATATAATGTCCATAATAAAATTGTATACCTATGCGTATCCGTGTATACGTATAAGTATAATGTATATAGTTTTCTTTAGTGTTTTGATTAGGATTTCGAACAAGGCCGAGTATAATAATATTATTATGATAACGGTAATATTATAGCAATAATTTCGTTTTGACAGTTAATTTTTTAAGTTATACCTAATAAAAGTTAAATTTTATATTCAAATTCCAACATAATAACAATAAAGTATTTATTAAATTGTTAAGGAGAAGAATATCCTATAGCCCCGATAACGGTATGGGTTAAAAATAATATAATTATTAAATACTGTTATAAAACTGTGTTAGGACAAAAACAAATGAATAAAAAAAAAAAAACACTGCAAACCGTTAATTTATTATTAATGTTATTACTAAAATATTGTTATGTAAACGAATTTTATATTTTATTATTTACTACCCATATACATTTTTATATACATTTATTCGGGTATATAAGTACGCGAAAAACTGCAAGGCGATCATTAAATTTTAATTGTGAAAAATTTCAAATTTTAATGGTCATAACTTCATAAGTAAATTATAATATAATTATTATTTTATTAAATTATAGACGTTAAACAAAACGTGCGATCGTAATTCATTTTAATTGATGGCGTCAATAATTATTATGTCAATATATAATACTCGTATATCTCTTAGTATGATATTATAATATATTTTTTTATAAATCAAATGCTGCGTAATGCGAAATATAACGTTTACAATTTATTAATAATATTCGAATATTTAACTCGCGAATTTGCCGTTATAAAATAATAATATTTTACAAAATTATACTGCACATAGATTCGTACATGACTTGTACACTGTATAAATATAATACAACGTCGTGTTTATTATAGTGAGTACTGAGTAGGTCACATCGAAGCATAATATTTTTCGGATGTTGTATCGAAATGCAATCCGAGAGATAAATCGCAAACGGAAACGCGTACTATTATATTAACCTATATAATATATATGTATATAATATTATACTTGTATATAAATCACGTATATACGTATAAAAATAAAACGTCAATTATCATATTCATTTTTCAGTTATACAATTTATTAATATTGGCATATAATCGTTTTTAAATTACGATATTGTTCAATTCGGCGTGTATAGTATTGTACGAATTATTATAATGGCATTATGATGTGTATACCTACTGTATTATATTCATATTATATTATATACGTTTATATTTTATTTAACTACCGACCGTGCGAAATTGATTTTATTCCGGTAACCATAAACGCAGTCTTAAGTCCGACTCAAATTCGTATAATTTATACAGACGCTCCATCTCATCCTGCTCTCTTTTGCCGGTCACATTTTCTATGAAATAATAATTTTCGAAATAATTTACGACCTTCGTAAAGAGGAAAGCACTATATTACTCTTGTACAGAGTTGTACCTACAGTAGGTATATCTTTTTACATCATTTTTACACGGTTATATTATATCGAGTAAATAATTTTGGCTTGTCAAAATTTTACACAGTTAAATGTTTTTATTTTCGGTTTCCCACGGATTATTATACGGATTTTTGTATATTATTTTTATACTTCCTTAAAAAAAAAAACGATTTATTTTTATATTTTATTAAATTACAATCAGATTAAAAACGTTTTATTTCTGTTTAAATATTGTATGCATTGTAATTTTTCCAAGATTTTAATATCGAAGTAGTATAATACTTATGTATATGATACTCGTAAATAGTCGAATATCCAATTAAATATTAATAATAAGTCACTTCGTTCGATATTTTTTTATTAAATCGTAACTCTGTTATAACTTGTAAACGACAACGTTTAAATCTCTCTAGAAAAATAAATATATATATATATATACGTTATATTATATTTTATGGTAAAAGATTCCGATTTTCATTTTCCAATCATGAAAATTCCTTCGTGTGTGAAATGTCCTTTAGAATATTCGTTCCGGTCAATCCTTAAAAATGACCAAGTGGATAAAAAAAAAATAAAAAATTGGCGAAAAGACCTCTTCTCAAGTTGACATAAGATATATATTATATATTAATTATGACTATTGCGATTTTATTATACATTTATAACCAGGTTAACAATATTTTCACATTTCATATTATATACAGGTATTATTTATCTTTGGATCACAATTTTATAGGTATTTGTATAAATATAATTATGACGTGTTATATTGTGTATTATACGTCCGATATTTTCTTATTCATATCAGTTTCTACTTAATCATTATAAGTTATAAATTTACAATCATACTTAATATATATTATTTCCTATACGACTTTTTATTTACAATAATACACGCCATATCGCGATAATTATTATTAGTTATTAGTGTTGTTACGGTATTACGATTATTTGTCATTTTTCGTATCTGTCGATAATATTATTATTATTATTATTATTATTATTATTATTATTATTATTATTATTTTTATTATTATTATTATTATTATTATTATTATTATTATTTTACGATGGGATATACGAGTAGATTTCAAAATTAATTATTAAAACTAATGGCGCATTGCGTTGCATAATATTACTACCTACTGTAATATACAAATTGAACATCGCGTGCACATCATTTACGCGCGTACGATATTATAATAATAATAATTATTTACGACGGAAACAAATATCGATCGTATCAAACAGGGTCAAGTACAGGAATGGATGACTGCCGTCACACATATTATTATTAGTTTATCACATATATTATACATCGCGGTATGAGCCTTTGAAGCTATATAATATATTTCGTCCTGCACTATATATATTATAATATATAGACTGTAACGGATAGTGCTTCTTGAATTTCGATCGTTAATATTTATACCTATATATATATATTATAGAGCGTCATCGTCTCGACCTAAATTTTGTACCGAAAATTTATCGCTATAATACATTTACGTAGGACGAAAAATTAATTTTCAAAAAAAAAAACAATATCTTTAAAAAACTTTCTTTATTTTTTAAATTTTAATCTAATTTTATAATTCCCCCCCCCCCTCGTGTAATTATAGGAAATGAATAGGTATTTAATTTCTTCGAGCACATTTAACATAATATTATACGTTGTTATAATTTCCTGAATTTTTAATGTTTAAATAATAATAATAATAATAATACAAAAAAATAAATGTTGGTACACGACCATTAAGTCGTAGTTTTAGAAGGAAAGATTCGAATATAGATTTTTATATATTTTTTTAAATTCATCTTTATCTCGCACGTACAATATTATGAAGACTACATATTATGTACAATTTAACATTTACTCTACCTACGCATGCAAAATATGATATTATAAGTAGTTCATTTATAATAAAATATAAAAATCGCGGACGAGATACAATTTTGTACCATATTTGAATATATCATAATAATATAATTAAGAGCGCAGTGAATAGTGATAGCGGCATGTCGTTTAATGTATAGAAATATTATAACTGATTACACATATTCGTTACAGTTTTGTGTCGAGTTCATATTTTGTCAATTAATAATTTTAAGATTAATAATCGTCTAAAATAAGTTTTTCCTGTGAGAAAATATTTCTTACAATTTATAATATTATATTAACAATATCCGTATGCAATAAATATTGCGCAGACGGGTCGGTATATTATATTTTTATATAATAAGTGAATAAACTATCGGGTGTCAATGACCTGTCGATTAAAAATTGTTTTAACTCGAAACGTTTCAAAAATCAATATTAATAATAGTTAAAACGTGGCCCATGATTGTATATACAATAAACCGTTTTAAACTTTTAGCAACAATTGTATATAGCTATTATACAGTAGAGATCGATACAAATATAAAATTATGCATTAAAAATTAATTTTTTCCATCTTCAAACCGATCGAATTTTTTAATGTTTTACGCATAAACGATATGGACTTCTTTAACAAATCGATTAATCGTAGATATAATATATAATATTATAACGTTTGTGAGTCCGTTCATAACATAATAATAATAATAATAATAATAATAATAATAATTTGTTTGTTTTTGTTTTGTTTGCAAAAGGAATGAAAAACTCAAGGAGATCGTCTTTGTGGTGGTTGACCGCAGTACTGCTGTTAACGTGGTTCGAATGCAATTGCGTTACTGGGGCGAACGACGGTAAACAAAACGACGGCGAGGCTTCATCTTCGTCGTCCTCGTCGTGGCAGAGGCAGAGGCAGGAGAACATACCTCACTCGCGGCAGAAACGTCTGCTGTGGATCACCACGGACGGCCGACTGGCCTTGCCGCCCGGCACCAGGCTGACCATAACCCCTTCACTGTCCCTTCCGTTCGTCAGGTATCCGCCGGACGGGTTTCTGTCCAACATGTCCATCAGCTTGCCGTTTACAAGTCAGTGAAATCGTAAATTATTCTAATAGTTTCGTATTTAAGTAAACATAATATTATTGGGTACTGTCAAAATATACAATTGGTAATATTAATTTAGATGAAAAAAAACATCAAATACGAAACGAAATATAATATTTAAATAATATTAACGATATTATCGTGTTTTCTTCAGTCTTCGTGAAAAATAATATAATAATAAAAAAAATAAAATAAACAATAATAATAAATCAAAACTTTTTTTCGTTGTTTTCTAAAAACGTAATATTTATCACGTGAAATTTAAACCAACCCCACATATAAAAGTAATATATAAATGCGTTTTAGACAATAAATTATAAAAAAATATCAAAATACATTTGCATTTTTTACTATATCTACTCATATTATAATATTATATACCTAATATTCCGTTTCATAATAAATTGAACAGCTCATTCATAATTTTTATGTATTGTGATAATGTACTTTGACTATTCAAATTACTCAAAATATTTATTTATACAACAAAAAATGTGTAATTAAAAATATTCAAAACAAAAAACAATCTATTATATGAATTTAAATTTTATTGACACACCCCCATTAGTTTTAAATTTTCGGAGATTTTACAAAATACGATATTGAAATGAAACCGAGACATGTTTAATTCATAAGAAAACGACGAACTAGTATAATGACTATAACAGTAATTACTGTGAAAAACTGAAAATATAACAATCAACGCAATATATTTATATGGAAAATTGATTTTGAAATTTAAATAATAAAAATATTATTGTGATCCAGGTGTTTTTATAATAATATAATATAAACTGCACTACTGCAGTGATTGATATCACCTTTATTATTTTTGGGTAAGCCTATTATTTTCTTTCTTTATATGTTTTTTTTTTTTTTTTACCATAATAGTCTGTATAGACGTTCCTGTTGTATAGAGGTATTCGATTAACGTCAAACTCAAAAACATGGTTTACCAATTTACAAAAAAAAAAAAAAAAAAAAAAAAACGATAAAAACACAAATATCACTACGGGTTTAAGTATGGATGATATCTATAAATACATCACGTTTCATCTTATACAATAACTATATATTATTATTATTATTCTTTTATCGATATACAACGATCGAAATAATAACGAATGATACATAATATAGTATTAAATAATTTATAATATATTTTATTCGTCACACCAGAATTTACAATTAATTTTATATTTTTCAAAAACGATAATAATATAATACCTACATTATCTCCGAGAGTTTTGAGTATTTTTAAATGTAATAAAAATGTTTTTTTTCTTCGTTTTAGCGATCTTCCCGATTAAAGTATTATCAACTATATCATAATTACTTATTATTACTATTATTATGGTACTTCCTACAAACACGAGTGACCGTCGAAAATATTTTTCGAGTTGGCGAGTCCTTAAATTATACGTCTAAAGTCTAAACACAATTTCAGTCAATTCAAACTAACGTCCGGCACAATATACAACATAATAAATATTATGACTAGACCGTATTCGTCTAAACCGCATTAATACATTATAAATTTATAATATACTAATACCATAAACACTACGGTTTGTCGGATAATAATAATTGTATTATTATTATTTTTTTTTTATGACGAGTGCCACCTATAATGTAAACGTAATAAATCACAACGACAGCATAATATATTATTCACCTATAACAACCGTGGTTGTCGGGTAATTAGACTCGTGCGAAAAAACCGTGCCAGAATCGGAATAATAAAATATATTAAATATTGTAATAACATCGCATATAATATTCCTCTAGAATTATTTCGGTCCCGTTAAATAATTAATATCGCATTAGGGCGAAAAAGCTATTGAAATAAAAATGTAAATTTTTTTTTATCCGGTAAAATATTAAAAAAAAAATAAAAAATAAAAATACGATTAAATCGTATAAAAGAAATTGTAATATTATCATTTTTCGATACATTAATAATAATATATTATGTTATAATTTACAATATTAAATTTTTAATTTATATATATTATTATCCTAAATTATTGCATACTAGATGTTTTTTTTTTTTTTTTAAATTGATTGCAATAATTAACCTAATAAATTTACAGTCGACTTTGACGGCCTGGGATTGACCGACAATCAGAATCCGTTCGGAGCCTTTCCGCCGATATTGGCCAGAAGTATGGGTAGAAAGATGAGCTCGATGCTCGCCGACTACATGGCTGACCTCATGGATGGCCGGAGATCGACCAGGTCTGTGCCGACCACGTTACCCAAACCAATACACTCATACTTTCAAGGAGGCGAAAGGTAAATTCGATAATATATTATCATTTATTTTATAACAGAGTATTTAATATATAAGTATCTATGTAACGAAATGCAAAATTTAAAGAAAAAAAATTTATTTATATATCAAGTTCAAAAACAATAGTTTTAAGTTATATGAATTTTTTTACGAAGTAAAATTTTTTTTAAGTTTCGGTTAAAATTAATATTTATCTTAAATTATTAATAATTTGTGTATTTTTAATTATTAATCATTTAAGAGGTGATTTCACAGTTGTGTGAAAAAATTTAAATTTAAATAATTAGATAATAAAAATATTACGAGTGTTACATATTTATCTATGTATATACGTAGGTAAGTGTTCTTCTGACTTCTATACGCAAAATATTTTGTTTTTATCGTTTAAACGTATTTACGTACCTACTTCATACTCGTATATTTGTATATTTTTTAAAACGAATGATTATTACGTAAACTTGTATGTACTCATGCGAAAGTGTTCTAAAATTATGTCAGAGATTTGAACAGTTATATTCACACGATTACCCAATTTCCATTATCACTTGATGTAGTTTACATTATTTAAAATAATAGTTATAGAACTTGTGTTTAGTTTGTAACTATAGAATTACTACTGGAATGAACGACTTTTAATGTCGACAAACTTATATTTTTGTATACAAATTTATATGAAAGTAGTAAGTTTTAACTTAGAAATTTAATATTAAATACTCACGTTTATTTATTCATTATCAAAAAGACGTAGGTATTTCTTATAGGTTATAATAGATGTATATTTTCAGAAAGAATACTTTACGAAAATATTATTCTTAAAATGTATTTATTTTTAATTATTTTCATGAATATTATATTGAGAGTTTTGTTGAAATAAATATCTAAAAGTTTAATATCGAATAAAATTATAAACTCGTAATATCTCGAATTTTTTTTAACTTATTATAAATTTTCCAAAAATATCCAAATTAAAATAAAAAAAAATAATTATCTTTGCATGTTATATCTACGTTGTTTTTATAAGTTTATCCGTAAAAATATGTGATAAATTGCAATAAAACTTAGAATTGGCAAAATACAACATTAAAAATGCAATATATTATATTATATATTTTGCTTAGAATTAGGATGATATTATTTAGACATTTAGTCATTCTCGATTGTAGCGGTGTATGACATGTAATATATAATGAATTATGATAAATAAAGGAAACGCGTGTCCATGAGAGGTTGCGTGTTAGCTTGGATTTCCTTTTTTAGATTTTGTTTTAAAAAAAAAATTATACATAGGTTCCTTCGCGGACATATTATTATATTCACGTACGTGAAAATTTTAAAGATGACATTTGATAAATTTATTATTGTGTTTAACTTCGCGACGTATCGTGCGAACCTGTATTTTATTTCTAAGTAAATAGTTTGGAATTTAAAAATATATTTGCTCAGTACGTATTTCTTTCAAAAATATAATTTAAGTTTATCGATAAATTTTGTTTGTTTCGAATGCATAAGTGATCAAATCTGGGAACTTCGCGTAAATAATATATTACGAAAAATATTTGTACTGTAAAAAAAAAAAATATATTTGTATTCACCAAGGAAATGAAAAATTAATTAAATAGTGAAATACTCATATTTAACCAGGACCAAGATATATGGACGCACGTGTATTCACTTCCGCGTTACAAAACTTGACACAACAAAATTATCAGTTTAACGAAACATTTTGCGGTATACCGTACTTGTGAAGTTGTGACCTAGTATATTAATATGTATACCTGATAATATTTTATTTTGTTTTTCGTAGAAAAATATTCGCGCAGTAAATAATATATTATGGAAGTTTTACTACAGTTTAGTGCCGTGTATATTATATTTACGTAAAAATAACACGATAGACGAAAGTCAGAATTTCTTTCTTTTTTAATATTGCGTCCTATTAATTTGTCTCTGTGTTATAATGGTTCTTTTTACCGCAGTCGTTATACCACCATCATGGTTGGGATAGGTCAGCTTAAGTTTAATTTTGTGGCTTGTAGCATAATGATATAATGTTGTACTTGTTCAATAACCATACGTCGTTTAAATAAATATCTTAATTTGTAAAACACTTATACGTTATACGAGTGCACTATTATTTTTTACTTATAATATTATAATAATTAGTGGTCACTAAACTTTTTTTTGATAATGATGTACTAAGAATATGTTTTAAAGATAAACTTTCATAAAAAAAAATAATCTATTTTTCAATATAACTTATTCATTTTATCAGAAATTGTGATTAGATGATATATCTGAAGATACGAGTATATCTATCCATGTATAAAAATACATTTTAACAAAAGATGGACTGTGAAATCGTCCACTATTGCGATTGATCGTTTGCCACACCTGATGGCTGGTATATTTTATAGTATACTTAGCAACTCACAAATTTGTAAACGCGTTTGTACATGACGTTATAATGACGAATCGCTTTAAACATAAAAAATGTACAGTCGTTGCCGTATAGATTGACACGGCGCTTTTCCATAATTGTATCTAGTCACGGTGTGCGTTTCCTGTTTCGATAGTCCAGCGCGACGCGTCTGGTTGTTTATTATAAATCTATAAAAATAAAGAGTTTTAAAATATTTTGTGACAATTACCGATTTATCGATACATTTCGTAATAATATCGAATCACGGAGAACCCCTGGTTTGCCCAATCTATCTGGCAACGACTGTACGTCATGTTATATGTCATGAGTATATTGTATATATTATATTCATCAACATTATATTCCCACTCGAAAGTCGAAATGGACGAAGTGACCGTAACCTTGGTTCAAGTTCGACGACGATGTGCGATGCCATGCCGTGGACTGGTTTTTGGCAACCGGCAGTGATTGCCTCGAGTATACAAAATGATTCATCATTATAATTATATTATTATTTAATTAAGGCGGATTTCCACTACTACGTTCACGTATCACGTGTACGGTGAAGATGATGGTTCACCGTTTGTTTTATTTCGTTTTATATTGCTTAACGTTGGTATTTATGGTTATAATGACTTAATGGTTAAATTATAAATTGATAACCATTAACCAATATAATTTCATATTTTGTTTTTAAAACAATAATTACAATTTTGGTTTTGGTTTTACAATGATGTGTGTCTTTTTTTTTTTATTCTGAAGACACATTTACTATCCGAAATAATGCTCCGATTTTCACCAATAGAATATGTTTCCGATTGGAAAGTGGATGTAGTTGATACTTTATTTAGGTCATTTTTCGAATTTCTCAAAATGGACCCTAAACGGTAGAAAAAACGATGAAAAAATGACGAAAAAACGGCATTTTTCACGAATACTGAAATTTTGACGAATTCAATTTCAATATTTCACGATAACTCGGGCAATTTTGAAGATAGAGAATTGAAAATTTTATAACGTGTTCATTTATGTACTATTTGTGTGATAAAATTTTGTGTTTTAAATATTTCATAAAAAAATGTCAAAATTTTTATCGATTCCTACATTATCTGACTGAACTTCGCTTAGAATCGTTTTTCCATGCAATGCGGTTTATAATTGCATTCAAATTCTAATTAAAATTAAACACTATGATTTTCACACCTGTATCCTATGCAGCAGGAGTATCAGGTCGTCTTTTTTTTGTTTTATATTTATATACCCAATAGAGCAATATTAATATATTTTTTTTTTCAATTTTTGAAGTTTTTGTATGTTTATTCATATCTCATGATATATTAATATATTAATGAATCGCAGAATTAAAAAATGTAATGCGGAAAATTTAATACAAATATAATATCATAAAAGAAATGTAATTTGTCAATTTTAATAAAATATATATTACTTTATCAATCGTATATTATCTTGTTATATGATCAATAACTGTGTACACGAAAATTGTTGAACTAGATCCAACAACATGGTAACATGGTTTATCGTGTGGTAAGTACGTATAACTACTATACAATATACCAAGAGTTTACTAACTATATACCAACTAATCACAGCAGATAATTTTTATGCACGTATGTGGTAAAAACCCGCCTTTAGAAATAATGACAAGACCCGTTTACCGTTCGCCGACGGAATTGTAATGTGAGACAAACGAGAAGCGGTCATCATACTGAAATATCTTAGACTATTGTAAACAAAAAAAATCGTCGATCGTAAAAAAATATAAAATAAATAAAAAACTATAACCATAATAAGTATATCTATTATGCGTTATAATATGTAGTGTTTATTAATGATCGTATACAAGTAATTATTATTATTACCTACCGTCGCGATTAAGTAGGTATCTTTAATATATAATTAGTAGTACAAACCGTTTTCGGTACATAATATTATATTTCTATAAGTAGGTAAGTTTAATGGTATACTATATAAACTTCGGTAATATATAAATCATCGTTCGTGCGGATATAATGTGGTTACTGGTTAGTGGTTACCATTTATATATGATATATATATATATATATATAGTACAATATACGAGTACAAGGTCAGCTCGGTAATATATAATATTATGTTGTTATCACCGCGTAATTAAATATATTATTTATTTATCTCGTGTTCCGTTTAAATATTATAGGTTTGGTTCCTTAAATACTTACATTTCCATATTAAAAAGATGCGTGCAGATAATATGTTTTATTGCCAATTGCAAAGTCGAAACGATTAAAATCACGACTTCATATTATAAAAAAAAAAAATATTTATTTTAGTACGTTAACTGTCATACAATTTTTCTATCATTCATCTAGAAGCCATGCGTGTACATTTTCGCGTACACACTATAACTTGCCACTCAAGTAATCTTGTACATTATTACGTACACCGATAATTTTTCCAAACTATTTTAATTATTATTATCGTATAAGTAATTATTTTCTAAGTTAATTTAATATTATAATCGATAACTTATAATTTATAGTACGAGTATATATTATGCATTTTTAAATTTTCATTTTTCCAGGGCCCTACTATACACTGTGATCGAAGACCTGTTGACGAACTTCGGCATGGACGGAAAAGCATGTCTACTCCGGGCCATATGTGAAGTTCACGGACACAAATCCATTCATAAATTTGGTTTCGTCGGCGAGTTTTTACAGTTATTCCTAACGTGAGTGTACTTACTATAAATTATATATATATATATATATACTTTTCTAATCGAGGGCAAATTAAAATAATAAAATAATATTATTATGGATGATATTTTATCGAAAGTCGTTAGAAATAAAATTATAAATACGATCGAAATGATAACGAAAATCCCTAAAGAAATTCAACCGTGGTAAGTTTCCGTTATTTCCTCAGAGATTATATATAGACTCGGACAACACTCTTTGCATTGAATCTACGCAATATCATGACCAAATCTGCATCGGACGTGTTTTAGGAACTAAACGATTCGTGGTACTGTGGAAGAATAATTTAAAAAAAAAAAAATGATAGTAACGACACCGTCTATACGAGGATGCGACTTCAACAAGATTAGGTCATAACACAGAAAATGCAAGCCGGTTATTTTATTAATCGCGTGTTACTATTATACCTCTCTGTCTATCTATCACTCTATCTCTCTCTTTCTCTCTCTCACACACACACAGGTCGCAATATAAAAAACAGTGTGCTAAACCGGAAATGTCATCTGTGTGCATATACGAGATATATTATATCTTACATACACATCTTATATATACCTATACCATAATCGTATATTATGAAAACATAAACCTCTATATTAAAGTGTGTCGACAAAATCGTATTTTGTAATCAATGGAAAATTGAAAATTTTGAAGATCCAATAAAATTATTCGAGGTTGATTTAATAGGAAAGTATTACAAAAATATATAATAATTAAATATTAATATTACCTACGTATTCAGTATACGATTTATATACGTGAATTCGCATATTCCTAAACAATTTTTTGTTTCCCAAATGTACAGAAAATTGATGTACATTGATGAAAGTTTTAAAAAATCAGTTTTACATCACGTCATTATAGTCATATTAGCTTATATACCGGCCTTCTGAGTACATAATAAAATATTCAGAAACATTTTCGGTTATCAATATCAAGTTGACTCGAAGAAAAACAAAGTAACCGAAAAAATATATCGTTTTTATAACAATATTGGATTTTTGACAATGTTTTTTTTCATATTTTATTCTTTCTCGTGTATATGTGATATCTATCATAATTTGTAAGTACTGATCATAATAGATTATACACAACATCGTTTATATCAAGTGTGTGTGTAAAATAAAATATTCTAAACCTATAAACGAATGAAACATATTTCGTTTTAAATATTATTTATTAATAATTTAATAAATAGGTACCTATATCATCAATATTTGATTTCGAGGAAAAAAACACAAAAACATTTCTGTCGTAGGAATTTATGTATATACAGCTGCATCATGAATTAATATTATCTACTGGACCTCGTCTTATCCTGTTAGACGTGTTACTGTGTTAGTTAAGTTTTAAGTATAATATAGAAAACGATCCACGGGGCGTCGATATCGGTTTACCGACCTAAAAAATCAACGCTCTTTAAAAACCGTCCTCACATTTTAGACGTTGTGAACTTAGATATATGCAAATGCACGTTCAAAATTCAAATATTATAGAAACCGAACAAAATATAAAGTATATATTCCTATTTAGATTTTTCCAACGATAAAAAATTATATATATATTATTATTATTTGACAGCATTTTTTAATATTATTTTATACGAAACGTTTTATTTTTTGACACATTTTTCAATCGAGTTTGGAAACGTACGGATACAACATATTGTATACATTATAATAATGATAATATATTATTATTATTATTATTATTATTAAAATCGTACCTACGCGTTCGAAAAATATTAATAAAGATGCGGTTTGACTTAATTAATTATTATAATATATTATATTCACTATCGTTTCGATTATTAATGTTTTAGTTATTCTTATTACATAATGAAAAGAGATTTTTTTTTTAAATTTTTAAATTTTTTCGATTCCCAAATATATTTTTTATAGTGAAATAATAATAAAATAAACTTACCACATAGTGATGATATACAAATCTAACATAATCGATCACCTCCGCGCGTATAATAAATGTTATAATAATAAATAATACTACATAATAAGTTTATAATTTACGATGCAAGAAACATTTAAAACTTTGTGAAAATATTTATTTTCTTTTTAAAAAAAAAAAACGCTTTTGCTTTGGCATAATATTTGAGATTAAAAATAATTTCAATTAACAAATACAATACGCATCGCGAAAGTCTGAGATTAAAAATTGAAAATATTTATAAAATTTATTATAATAATTAAAATTGTTGTTGATTTGACGTTCATAAGTACAAATTTATTCTATTATCGAAAAATAAAATACATTTATGGACGATATACGTGTGGTATATTATATAATATATTTTGTGTACACCTGTTTGAAATATTTGAAATAATTCTGTTTGTGTTTAATTTTGTTCTAAATATTAATTAAAATTAAAATAAATATTTAATATTAATATAATATGATTATAATACTTGTATGTTATTATAGTTTCAAAATATTAATAATCGATAATAATTAATAATATAATATAATAAAATATAATAATCACGGCAAAACGCTAAAAGCAGACTAATAATAATTTCCCGCGTATATTTATTTTAAATTTTAAAAATATAATTTAGAAACAATATAATCGTGGAATAATTTAAAAAAATAATAATTTATTGTTTATTATCTTTACGTCTATATCTTTTTTATCAATTTGAATATTCACAAATGTATTATTATAATAATATTACGATAATAATCAAACATTTATATACCTATAGGTCGTTATATATTATTATGGGTACGGTCATCCATAACGGTCAGGTAATTTGGTGGAAATGTGCGTTTTCATCGGATTTCTGACCAGTCAATTGATGGCATTACTATGAATTTATGAGTGTATTTACTCGGTACGTAGATATCGAGTGCTGCTCAATGATCCGTTCGTTACGATACGAGTTCTCTCTCATTATTCGGACCGATGGCAATAATTATTTTTACCGGACAATAATAATAATATAATGCGTTTCGTGTTAATTCGATCGTGGTAGTAACGCGTGTTATATATTATAGTTTGTAACGATTACGATTATCGTTTTAATTATTTTATTTTTTTATTGTTTTAACGTGAATATTGTAACATTTTCCCATTATCCATTTAAGTCTTTTCCCGTGATCTGTGATAACTAGACGACTGTAAAAAAAAAAAAAAAAAATATTATCCTGACAAGAAAATGCGTCGAGTACAAACAATACACAACAACGACCACATTTTCTAACTAAGGTTAATTCGAAATTGACAAACGATATTTTTGTAATTGAATATTATTATTTCGATTCATAAAGTCATAAGTCATAACAATAATTTGTTATTATTCGTATTTGTCCTCTCGCTCGAGGCCGATCGTTTCGGATTTTAAGTCGATATAAAAATACCTACTTGATGCGTATACGCTATAATATAATATAATATTAGGTATACAATAAAATATATACGTACTTTTTTCCCCTTTTTTTCCCTTTTTCCCCCTTTTTACCCTTTTTTTATGTTGTTATTTTATAAACTTTCGGTTTTACGACAAACGTCGAAATAATAATGGGCAGTAATAATATAATATAATTATTTGGGTCGACCGAATATTATAATAATATTATCATTGTTGCGAAAATTACAATATTACATTATATTTATATATTATCGTGTCGGGTACGTGTGTTGACGCGACCGAAAATGCGTGTAAGCCCGACAAACAAATTATTATGAAAAAAAATGAAATTACAATTATTATACGCTATATGGTTAATAAATTATTATTGTATGTTGCAGGGCCAGCAGATCGACGTACGCCGATTTGATGAAGGAATACGTGACCGCCGAAACCGTTGGCAAACACAGCAAAGAATGTTACCCGTACTTTAAGGAATGTCCAAAGTCGTTGTTCCAGAACAACCATAATAATTATTCGTGAGTGAACAATTTTGATATTTTGAATTTTTTTCTAAAATTTTCCATATTAGTACCGGCGGAATTCGCGACAACGATTTTTCGGAGCTCTTCGTGGAGGAGGGTGTATAGTTCGAGTTAACGGTTATAATACGCGCGTCATATTTAAAATTTAATATTTATTTACCAGGAAAGTAATAAAATATACTCGTATTTTTCAACTACAGCAAACACGACGTTTACAATACACATTCGTTATAAAATATACGGACGATCTTGTATAGGGTGTTTGAGGGTTTCGACCGGTTTCAACTCTTACTCGATCCGTGCGATATTTTAGATTGTTTTGCGACAAATGAAAGTTATTAAAGCTGATACGTGATATTATAATAATTGTTCGCGTATTTTGTAAAACCACGCGATAAGACGATATTTATATCAATAATATTATGTATAATAATTATTATTACACTAAAGGAGGCAAAAAAATCGTTTACGAGAAATATTATAATCGTGGTCTCCTCATTTATCAATCAGAAATTGACAGTCACGTTTGATGGAACGTCGTCGTTGCTACACTATATTGAATGGCCGAAATTAAAAAAATACACTAATTTCACACACTGGCGGCATTTCTATTAAAATCGGTCCGACATCACATCATCAACGTCATCGTCATCATCAAGACGACGACGATGTACATCGGTCGGGAAAGTGACAATACGCCATATATATAATATAATAATATAATAATTTCGTGTCCTTCGAACACATTTTTATCGAAATTTGTACCGCCAATTTGTGTATCATCATTATAATATTATTGTTGGACAGAGGCAATAATATTATAACTTCGGAACGCGAACCAATAATTTGTTTCAAATATGAACAGACAAGTTATAAAAATTAAAATTTTTTTTTTTTTAATATTATACTCGTATATAAATTAAAATACACTGGACGATCAAAGTTTAAGTTAAACGTTTTCCATTCTTTCGTCTTTGTCATGCGAATTTTAATTTCAAAACGACTGGACATTTTTTTTTTTTTTTTATGTATACCTCTGAGTACGATCGCCCTTTTAAACGGCCGTAGACGGCATTTTAATTTTTACAAATCACAATATTATATTATTTTTCGAAATAATTAATTTCGTCCTATTTTGAAATTTACAACGTATAACTGTGACGAACGTATACGAACGACCTTTTTAAAAATATATTACAATATTTTCACTACAATGTACTCGTATGTACACCAAACTAATTCATCTGGTTACGTGAATTAACGAGTATTTTGTAATTTTGTATTAGTGAATTTTAATTAAGAATTAATGTACAGGACAATTGTTATGATAATAATAATAATAATGGGAATTGGAATTATGAAATATTCTGATCATTCTGCATACATTAATATTAAGTATAGGTAGTAACAATAATTTAGTTGACAGAATATTCTAATAACTGAATAAAAAATATCTAAATATCATATTTAATCGTTTTAAACAATATTGTGGTGTATTATATATTATATAAATGTATTAGGTATATATTTAAATCGAAAGATTTCTGAAAAGTTATTCTTCATTTAATTATATTTAAGTAAAAAATAAAAATATAAAATTAAAACTATTTTAATTAATTGAAATTCTTTTTAATATTCAACGGCAAGTCGGCAACACAGTGAAATATTTTGGTTCACATTTTATGATTAGAATAGAATGAATACAAATTAAGTGTACGAATATAATACTATTATAATACAATCAAGTTAATTTTAATTATATAGCGTACTTTTTGTTTGTACGAAACGTCCGAATCAATATTGATAAAATTCGTTTGAAAAAACATCGTGTTAAAATATTTATTACGATTTATTTTTATTTGCAATATTTTATTATAAGAATAAAATATATAATCCACGACGTATTTGATATATCAAATCATTACAATATTTCAAAAATAGTTGAAAAAAAAACAGGCGAGTATACAAACGAAATGAAATTTATTCGTTAGTCGTTGATAACTGCAATCTTATATTTTGACGTAAATTTTAAAGATTTGTCTTCTACAAAAGATTTCGCATCTATTTTCGTGTATATAATTCATTCAATATTGGCTTATTATATATTCGTGTTTAGTTTTCGGTTTACAATCCGTATGCGCACGAGTAAAAATTTAATGAGCGTCTATTATATGATATTATGTCCACGAAGGCGATATTTTGATTTTTCCACATATATTCCTCTACAAGTCACAACTGGAGTGTAAATTGGTTTTGCCATAGTCTAATACACGAGGACCTTTACTTTCCGAAGTAAATTTTCGTAAATTGTATTTATCGCGTGAAATTAAATTTAAAATACACGCGTACGACAGTCGACAATAATAATATGGTTATAGCCTTGGCGACTTGTTGTGTCAGAGCGCAGGTCCATATGGACGAATCGAAATAATTTTGCTATAAACCTATTCATGCGTAAAACACAAATATATAACATGAATTCATATTGTATTATCCGAAATGCATATAGAAAAATACAAGTTGACGTGTTAGCTTTTATATGAATTATTATACATGTAGGGTTATATTATCGGTTATATTTTTAAAATATTATATAAGATATTGTATTTTTGCGAAACTTTTCTTACAAACAAAAATAATTTGCAAAGTACACCGGGGTAAAAATTAAAACGTTATAACGAATACGAATAATTAAATATAACCGCATACCTTAAATACCGCAGTAACGAGTATACGTGCCAGGTAATCTACATATTATATAATATTACTACAACCCAAATCTAACTTTATCCTAAAAACTTCACCGAACCTGAACAGCTACCATAAAATATTATGATATAAACGTTTTACACTAGACGCGTCTAAAAGTACCGCGGTTGGGGTAACTATAAAATATGTACCTACGGTATAACGTTGTTATTATTTAACAATTACGCCTAACCGCAATAACCGTCATAATCATACCTATCACCGTTGTAAATTAGTAGGCGGGATTTTGATAGTTTTACAACTCAATCGAATTCTCGTTTCTATTTTGTTTTTTGTTCTTTATTATTGTTTTTTTGTTAAATATTTCAATTCGAAAATACATATAATATTAATTTTATATATTAAACATATAATAAATAAATCCGTAAAAACTTTATTTGACACATTTTTTCGTTTTCCAGGCAAAACGATTTGTCGCCCGACGAAGAGGACGTGGAAATCGATGACGAATCCGCGTTTGCCGCAGACGACATCGACGCCAGCGACGGTGGCAGCAACGAAATCAACGGTCAAAGGAAACCGGGGTCGACGAGCAACGGATCAAAAGTAATGGTGAATCCGGCACCTTTGGCCATGTGATCGAACCCAGCGAACTATAATATACGATACGAAATACAACCAAATATTATAATATACAACTACATAGTATACTACATAATAATATATACATAAACGCGTTTAATTTATAAAATTACGCATTATATTACGATTGCGAACACGTCGGAGATCGAGACGGTTATAGCCGAGGCTGCAGGGATGGACCAGAGAATTTAATTATTTGTTTAATATTATTTAGGTATATAAATTACGTCTTTTCCCCGTCTTTATGTCCGCTCGAAATGATAATTTTTCAATTTTTCAACAATATAATTACTATGAAATAGTCACGTTATACCTAATTATTATTAATTACGTTATATAATATAATATTATGAATGGATCGATATCGCATCGGTGGAAATATTTTCGAAAAAACGCCTATAAAACTCGGGTTTACGCGAAACGCAACGAATATTATTAATTATTATTATTGAAATAATACGTATAATGTTTTATGCATTTATTATTCATTTTTCCATCCACAGTAGATTCTATCATATTTTTATTATATAAAATCCATGTATTTTTCATTCGGATTTTCGATTTAAATTTTGTATTTTTCAAACGTTTTGCCCAACTGCAGTCGTACGTAAAGTCATAACCGTATTTCAATGATAAAACCGCAATAACTGCACGGTCGTATCGGGACCGCTGTCTAATCTTAAAACATTCTCGAAAAAAAATTCGCAAAGATATACTATAAAAAACCGTTACGAAATAAAAGATTTTAAAAGAAATTAATAACCAAACCGTTTTTATTGATATTATTTTTATATCACAATTTCCTACGAGGTCAGAAATCTGTTTTATCATAATATTGGCATTTTTTGAAAATATTTCATACGTGCCTATAAGTAATAATCCATTGGAATTTCTTGATATTGTTCTTATTAAAAGCCTTTCACAATACGTATAACATACCTATACTATTATTATTATTATTATTATCATCATCGTCATCGTTTTATTTTATCGTCATTATCGTAATATTAATAATTATTATTTATTATTACTGTTTACGCGCGCCGAAACGTAACAAAAAGAGGACTGTTTTGAATAATTATAATATATTTTTCTCTTTTTGTTTCGTTTCGCTAATCATCACATTATTATTCTAATATTATCATCATTTATTATTATCATTAATTATTATCATTATATTTATTTATTCGTCAATTAATAATACCTAAAATCATCATGTATAGTCGTAGTTCATAGATAGTTTAGTAGACATAATATTATATATATAGATACAGTATACATATATGTATATAATATATAGATTGTTTAGTATAAAATATAACTTATCGTGTAGTGTAGTTATATTAATACAATGATATAATGATATGTATATAGTTATAGATTATAATATTTTAATAGTAGACATATTCATATAATATACAATTTATTCATTATAGTTGCGTAGATAATAAGTAGTAAATTACAATTACTTAAAGCTCATAACAATTATTATTATATAATATCATATTGTATTACTTTTTAGACGTTAGGTTGTGCCATTGTTCATTTTAGATATTTTTACCTGTAATATTTATTATTATTATTATTATTATTATTATTATTATTATTATTATTATTATTATTATTATTATTATTATTATTAATAATTATTTTTCATACGCGTTACTCCCATCATCGTATAACATAAAATAACATTACACTTATTTATTTATTTATTCGATTATATATTATTATTATTATTATTATTATTATTATTTTATTATTATAATCAGAGTTAAATAACTTATTACTACGTATTATTATCATAATGGCAGATTGTGATGTACCTATATTTTTATTGAAGTCACTGTCCGACGTAGTGTGATTTATTATATTATATTATATTATATTATATTATATTATATTATATTATACTATGTATTATTGTAATTATTTAGAATAAAATAATTATTCGTATTATAATTTATTGTTGACTTAACGAAACTTAAAAATTTACTATACCTACATATATATATATATATATAACCATTATACACGCGCAATTTTTGGTTGTTCGTTATTTTATCATTTTTTTTATTCACTTAAAATTTTCCAAAATATTAATAATACCGTCAAATTAATCGACGAATATACCGTTCGACCAAATAAACTTTACAACTATACTGTTTGAATTTATTTTTGTATGAATAATTCGTATGCAATTTTTCAAAACATTAAATAAAAAATATCGTATTATTAAGAGATAAAATAAATTCAAATACTGATAATATTATAATAATGTACCTAATACCTATATATTATATTATTACGTCACTTTAGCGAATGGTTTAAAAACAACTTTAAAAACGCCTAAATTATTAATTATTATAACTATTTAAGCGTGTATATAATACGCTATTGGTTAAAATATTAAAACTACTCTAAATATTATCGAGTTATCATTATTTGGGGCCAAAATGTTTAGGCCGCAATATCACAAAAAGTGAATTCCGTATATTTATATGTTTATTTTAATAACGTAAATCTCGACATACTGATTGATAATTTAAATAAAATTATTAATATTAAATGCGAGTATATACACAATACATGTTATAGGTACATGATGAGAAGATGAAATTTAAAAAATTTTAAACAATTTATCGCGTGCTCATTTCTTTTAATTCGATGATTTGGGACAATATCGGTAAAATTGCATACTAGTCTCTTTCTATTTATACGAACAATACAATTATAATACTATAAAAATTCGACACCGAGGCCATAGGGTTAACGACATAACATAAGATCCGTAAAAAAAATTGAAAATAATAATAATTACCGTCATATTGAACATTATAATATAAAATATAAAAATTTCCATCCAGTGTTTTTCGATTTATTTGATTTTTATATTTTTATATACACTATCAATTGAGGCTATATCTATATATATCGTATATTTATTTATCTGATCGAAAAGTGCGGTCGTATCTCGTATATAGTTGTAAAAATAATAACGACCGTATTATATACCTACATTATAATATTAAATATTTTATTGGCGACGAATAGAATATTAATTATTAATTATTATTCCCATGGCTGAAGGTGAAGAAAAAAACGAGTTTACGAACCAAAACTATACCATAATACGTCTATATACTTTATTATTTCCGACACACACGAAGACGCGATTCCGTAGGATTTCTCATTATACGAGGTTAGGTTTGGTTAGGTTAGGTATTTACACCAGGTAAAAAACAACATGGATCGGTAAAAGTTTTATTGTGTATCCATAATTTGACTATATTATATACGATAACTTACTAGTATTTATTTCGACGAATTTCGTTTTATTCGTTCGCAAACAGCCTTTTCCGCGTATATTTAAATAGGTATTCGATGTACGAATAACGTGCGTTCTTATATTATATTTACGTAAGTATAACATTTTATAATATTATGAAAATTTATGATATAATAATTCGGTTTAGTTAATATCAAGTATTTTGTTTTTCCGTTAGCGTCGTAAAAAACAATTTTTAATTATATTTGTTGTTATTATACGAATCCGCGTCCTGTTTTTTTAGGTCAACATATTCAAACGTGCAGTATGTATTCCTGCACGGAAATTTATAAAAACATAAAAATTCGATATAATTAGGGCAGAAAGGTACGTGTTCTAAAACGGCATTCTTGTGGGGATTCACATGGGAGGAAAATGCTTCTGTGCGTCAAACCGACCGATCTTTGCCGTCGCCGACTCTGGTTATAGATTAACCTCTTACGGGTATTTTATATACGGAAAGTAAATTCTGTATACTTTATGATCGCATTATCATGATGTACATTATAAATTATTTAATAGTTTAATACACATAATAAAATTTGTTAATGCTATTTTTTATGGTACTTAACTCATCAAAACAACTTATACTACAATTACACATTAGAATTATTAATTAGGTATTATACTTTTGAACGATCAACGCCTTCAAAAAATTAATTTGATAATAAATACCACGAGGTTAAAATTAAAAGAATCAACAGTGAACAGGAACACAATATTATAAGCAGAGATGCGGTATTTACATTAAAAATTGTAAACTAAATTATTAAAGAAAACACGCCATATTATATTAACGTCGAATCACATTTTGAACACTATCATATACGCACAACAAAGAGAAATATAAAAAAATATTCGTGAATTATTATTTTTTAAGTTTTTTATATTTTTAAGATAACGATGTATTTTTATAAAAAAAAAAAAAAAAAAACAGAATCGATTATTTCTATTGGCTTGTTGACTTATTGTTATTATTGTTAACATATGAAAATAAATAATATTTTATAAAATGAACGCGTAATATTATATCAATTTATATAACTTTGAACTTCGTTTTTTAATCTAACGCGTTAGGTAGCTAACAAATCAAGATCAACACCAAAATGTATTTACTAATATGATTGAAATATTTTACATTTGGCTATAATTATAATTAATGCAAGGATTATAATCCCATAATAGAGTGAATCTCATTTTAGCAACTAGCAACTAAATATATAAATATATACCAGCGATTGTCTATTGAAAATTAAATGGAATTGGAAGAAATCTAACTTTATTTTGGTGTCCAAAATGAGTTTTGAAATATGTAACATTTTTATACTGTCCAACGTTTCAACTGTTCTATTTAATTGATTTTTTTTTTTTAATTGAATCTAATAATTAATATGTTGTATGAATAAATTACTATCAATTTTGCAAAATCCAGTTACTATTTTAATGCACGTTTTACTGTGGTCTTACTAATAAATAACCTCTGATAAAAATACCCCTGCCCTGATCGATGACAATGATATTTTTTCGTTATATTTATGTCCTTATTAGTATTAAACCTTGATTAAAATTAAATTAAAATTTGAATGATGCAATTATAAATCATTACATTTGATTTGGGTATTTAAGTTCATAGATGACTCATTTAAGGGTTTTATGGGCATTTACATTGAATGTAGAGACTGATAAATTAAAAAACTTTAATCAATACAAATATTATCTGATGATCTTCATTTGCAACTATCGTCTGTCTGGATGAAATAATTGTTAGTAATCGTTGCACATATAGTCACTATTACCATAGCATAGTCATAACTAGGGTTGGGATGTTTATGTTTTATGCACTAATAAAGTAATAAATATGTATGCATTTGTGCATTATAAAATGATAAAATATGTATGAAAAAATAAAAAAAAAATATGCATTTAGAGTTTAACAAAAAAAATGGTTATTAATTGTGGACTTTTAATAAACATAGAATAAAATTAATAATTAAAATGCATATAAAAACGCTTCATTATTTTCATACGTGGAAACATGAATAATTAATGAATGAAAATAAGTAAATAAAATAAATTGCAATTTTAAAATGCGCACAATGTATATAATATATATATATATATATATATTGATATATATTATAGATTACCCGTACATTGTAATACCTTATAGTTTAAAAATGAACCAATACAATAAAATCCCATTAGTATGTATAAAACTTTATTTATATTGGCATAATTTTCATTCAATACAGATAATGCAAATAACTGGAATAAATCAATTTATAGGAAATTGCCAGTTTTCATTGTATTTTATATCGAAAATTGTCAAATATGTGTTTAAAATTCATAAAATATTAAAATATTCATTTGTAAATAAAACTTAACAAATATGCAAATATATGCAAAATAATATTATTAAATTTTGAATTTAGACGTCATGAAACAAATTTCTATCTATATGAATTGATGTAATATAACTATAAGTATTTAAAAAAAATATGCATAATCATAAACATCCCAATACCTGCAAATACCTAGTCATAATATTATAATTTATAAGACCACGAAAGTGTTAAAAACAATTATATATTTTACGAATAAGTAATTACGATAGATTTTTTTATGAATATACAGGGTGTCTTAGCTCCTAGGTCTATTTACACATTGTAATATCTCAGTGAAAAATTAAGATTTTTGAATAGCGTTTATTTTTAAAATTATTAGTTTCCTAACGGAGGTAACGGACTACTCTATGATATTAAATAAACATGATAACTTGGTCATAAAGTATAAAATAAATAGAGATGGAATTTACCACCTGTATAAAATACCCGTAAAGGTGATGGATATGAAGGGATAGCCCGAATCGGCGACAAAAATTATTGTCACCCCCGGCGGCATATTAACATACTGTAGGTACACTGACTGCTGTCACCTGATTTGCTTGTTTCAAATTCACGCTTTTATATAATTTAATCATATCATGTTATCATAGCGTTTATCGTGTTGATGCGTTATCATTATCCTAATTAATTTAAAATAATTTGAATTTACTTAACAGTTATTAACAATTAATATTGTAATTTTAAATTTACTAATTTTATTATATTATATTATCATTTTAATTTGATTTAATATTATATTTGTAATTTATACCTATTTACTTATTTATTATTATGATTTTACCAAAATGTTTATTTAAAAATGTGGTTCTGAGTAAAAAAGAAGATGTATTTATTATTTATTCAAATATTAAATCAATAGATGATTGTACTGCACGATCTTCACTACTTAATGGAAAATAAATTACTTGTTCGTAAGTAGGTATAGTCCTTTTTTTTAATACTAGAACTAGATTCACATTTAGACGGTCAACTTGATGGTGATCTTCTATTTCTCTAGTAATATTTGGTAATAAATTTTCAACTGTATGTAAAAATGCCTTCTGTTGTCTTTCATTTGTAATTACTTTAAATCGCAGAAGAAAAACCATACTTTGTGTCGTTAAAAATGTTTCAATGCTGTATATTGTTACAATAAGAAGGGAAAATGTTATTTTTTTTTTTTTTTTACTTATTTCACAATTACATTTTTGTTGAAAACGGTTTATTTTATTTTTTTTTAAATAACGCATTAACACGATAAACGCTATGATATCATGATTAAATTATATAAAGGTGCGAATTCGGAAGAAGCCAACAGGTGACAGCAGTCGTGTACCAATAATGTACAGGTATGTTAATATACCCTCCGGCGGCGGCAGAGACCTGGGTTGATTTAATACACAAAGGCGTTTGCCTCCTATGTAAATTCCCATAAGGCATAGGAGGTAGTTTTAGAACATACCTTTTTCCCCTGACGGTATATTTTTAGCCATACAATATTTTTCGATCCATTGGCATTTCGAACAAGTGAGTTCATTTTACGATAGAAAAAAAATGTTTCAAAAAAATTACATTTTTCTCGTCCGTGACCATGTATAGGCATTTTGTTGATAACGCGTAATAAAGCAATGAAAACGACAAAGCGTATATTAGATAAGAGTAATATAATATAATATAGTTTTATACCTGAAAACGACGTATTGAAAATAATATTATTAGTTTTTTTTTTTTTTTGCGTTTATATAAAGGAAAAAAATGTACTATATGAAACTAAGTCCACCGTACGCACCACAATACAAATAATAGAGAATTATAGATTATAATTTTATATTATATAATATAATATTTAAGACACTAGACACATATAAAACTATTTGATTCTTGACTTGATAAGTAAATATTATTAAATCTTAAACGTAAACATTCAAATTAACATAATGTTTTTTTTTATTACAAATAATTAAAAATAAAAAAAATTTCCATTGTTCTACTCGTAAAAAATAGTTAAAATATATTATAGACTATAGTGTCTCAGATTTATTTACCAATTATTTTATAATACCTATCTTCACAAAGAATTAAGATTTTTAAACGCAGTTTTTTTTTTTTTTTTTAATTATTAGTATGGCAATGGGTTGTAATATTTTTTTTTAAATAAAACGACTTTTTATTTTTTGAATTATGTGAATTTTGAAAATAGCCAATTTAAAAAATATTTTTCCAACAAGAAGGCAATTTTTGCAAATTTTTCTTATTTAATTGAAAAATTTTACATAATTATTTAATTGTAAAAAATTAATATTTTAATATCATATCTTGCAAAAAAACATATATAATAGAGGTGATATAAACATTTAATAATTATAATAAATGACAAGGATATTTCTTTTTTCAATTGGTTATGAAAAAAATTGCCAAAAATTGGCATCTTGATTAGACTAAGAAGTCAACAGTGAATTCCCATCAACCTTTTCATAAATATATTTTTAAACTGCAGGCTATTTTCAAATTTCATATAATTAAAAAAATAAAATTTTATTTTTTTATGAACCATCTATTTCTAAAAAAGTAATAAAGGTAATCTATAGTTTATCTAACTAATAATTAAAAAAAAAAGCATTTAAGAATTTGAATTTTTCGCGGATATATTACAATATTAGTAAATATATCAGGGATACACCGTACATATTTTATTTTTTTTTTTTTTTTTTTTTTTTTTTTTTTTTTTAATTACTTTCTCAATATTGGAATCGTATTATATTCTAAATTATAATATTAATTTAAATTTTACGTGCCTACAATTTTTTTTTTCATATAGCATTCCAACCTAGCTCATTATTATAATAATTAATAATAGGCTAATAAATATATTTATTTAAATAACAATATCGTAAATAAAATCAAATATTCCTAATTACCATCGAAACATAAGTGTTTAATATAACATTGATTTTTAATTCGAATGTAATATAATATCTAACATTGTTAACTATTATTTAAACAGAAATATTTTTGACGACAATCTGAAAACATTTCAAAATGAGTACCATTTTTATAGAGTAAGAATATTAACGAATCGTATAGGTTAATAAATAAAATATCATATTAGTTATTATTTTCAAATTATATAATACTACCAAATTAACATTCCTGTAATTCAATTGCAAGTTGAATTATTCGAATAGAAATAAGGAAATGAGTTTCCTTCGCTTTTTTATTGCCTGAGTATACTCATATTTTAGTATATGTTAAATATTATAGCTAAAATTTTATATTTTATTTTAATCGTTCTTATAGCTAATTTACACTAGTCAAATTGACGTATACAATTTAATGTTTTTCTTTTTAATAAATAATAATTCATAATACAATAATTCATAATTCGTTTAAAAATGAAAACGATCACATTTCAATATTAATACCTATATTCTTAAGTGATTAATGTGTACATGAATTTATTGTTTAAGTTTCACTTAAATTTATAAGTAATATTATTTAGGTACCTATTCTGTATTTCTTTATATTTTATATCATTATTGAAATAATTATTTATTTTTAATTATAAAAAATAATTAAATTGCTTAATAATAATTATATTGGCATATAGGTATTCATTATTATGAAAAAATAATAGATTAACAAAATACAAATATTTTTATGAACTAGTTTTCTACAAATTATTTGTTGTTCTGCAGCTATTATTTATACCACTAAAAAACGTCAATCTATTCGATAGAACTATTTTCTAGTTATTATTTATGTGAACATGAAATAAAATAATTTTCTTAATATTTTGACCTTTATTTATTAAATTTAGACATTTAAATAAATAAATAATATTATAAATGTTATATTATATTCACTGATTGGCATTAAAAATGATATCATATAAATTAATTTAAATTAAATAAAATAATTTTAGCAAGGGGGATAGTTATAAAAATGATGATCAAGAAAGTGATCTTGAGGACGGAGAGATTATTGATGAAGACGATGAAACTAAAATCGATGAATCGACTAAAAAGAATGATAAATCTAAATTGTTTAAAGGCAATAATATTGTTGGAGAGAATATAAGTGATAAATATTTTGAACCTCAGTGGAATCTGGTAAATAACAATAAATAACAATAAATAACAATAAAACAACAATTACACATTTTGTTATGATAATTCAT
>JAIUCT010000022.1:4390133-4449874 GCA_021307375.1 Tetraneura akinire | reverse complement strand
TCGCAGGGTCCTCACCAACGATTTGAAAGATTTAACACAAGTAGTGACAGAAATGAAACTGAAATCGATGAATCAACCAAAAGAAATTATATATCTAAATTGTTTAAAGACAATAATATTGTTGGAGAGAATAATGATAATTATTTTGAACCTCAGTGGAATCTGGTAAATAACAATAAAACAACAATTATACATTTTGTTATGATAATTCATTTATGTTACGTTCATATATTATGTATTTATTATAATAGGAACAACGACCACAACCACAAGTACGTCCCATGATGACATCGCAGGGTCCTCTCCAAAAATTTGGAAGATTTAACACCAGTAGTAACAGAAATCAAACATCTCTAGGAAAGAAAAGAAAGAAGTGTTTTTACACTCAAGTTTATGAAGAAAGATGCAAGAGAAGAAAAATTTTTGACATTAATTCAAACAATTTGATGTTAGGAAACGTTCAAAATGTAAAATAGTATTTTAATAATTATATATTTATACCTAAACACGAATTACAAGTGATTAATTTTATAGGGGATGTTTGATAGAAGAACCTGTAATGTAATGCAAATGGCACCAATGCATGATGGTAACGATGATGGAAGACAAGATAGAAACACGTCTATTGAGATCTGTTCTACGACAGATAACCATTTTATACCTAAAAATAATAACAATAAAATTCCATCTTTATTGGAAATGCATATACCTGTTCCGGAGGGAATAAAAAATATTGAAAAAAGTCAAATAGAAAGTATAGGTTAGATTATTTTATGATTTCATTTTATAAATTTTGGATACTGGTATGCATGGATAGCTAATGAACTTATTACTTATTATTATTATCTATCGGCTATCACCTATGTTATAGTAATATTATAATTATAAATAAAAATATTTTGTTTTTGTTACAGAGACCGATAATAAAAATATTATATTAAAGTCATCACCTTCGCTATATGAACTCGATGATACCTCGTAAGTACGACTGAAAATATGAAATATTTGCAAAAAAAAAAAAAGAAAAAGATTCTAGATATACGTAAAATATTTTATTTTTTATTGGTTTTGAATAATGTATACTGCTTTCAATTTAAGAACGCACCGGGCGCCGGACGATTATCGGTCCGAGTTCGCGCATTTATTCCCTCCACTGACATTGTCGATGCGTATTTCGCCGCTGGTAGCATTCCCGCTGACAAATACCGGTTTAGCATACCAACGATTTCTGTATACGTAGTAATGTAAAAATGTTAATAACTGTAGTCGTTAGTTCGTTACTATAATATTATTGTAAACTAACTGGGGCGGCGGTGCGTTCGTATTTAGAAAATATTAGCACTCTGTACACAAGGCCACAAATCCACAATAGTCTACAACGACGGCAACCGACACGTCGTCGTAACTACGATATCAACCGATGATGAAAACCAATCACAGAACGTTCAGCGCTCATTTGGATGCCCGAGCGCGGTGCGTTCTTATTGAAAGCAGTATAGTAATCATCATAATAATTAATAATTTTACATTAAATAATTAATTTTTATATATATATATATATCAAGTACCTATACTTATTTTTAGTTTTTTACATATTGGTAAAAACATTAATAACTTAACAGATTACTATAATAATAATAATAATATTAAAAATTATGTAATAATAAAGCATTTTATTATTATTTCAGTGAAGAAAACAAAAACGAATTTTTATCGAATAAAGATGAAAAGTATCGTCCATCATATAAACATAAAAATTATCCTATTAATTACAGAGAACAGCATAGGAAAGAACGGGAAATTAGGAAACAACAAAGAGAAGAAAGGCGCAAACAAAAACTATTAGAAAAAATGATAAAACGGAAAGAATTATTGTTATCCCTACAATCAATTGATAATCATCTTCATGACTGGAGTGACGATGATGATGATGGTGAATTTAATGGTAAAATTTGTTATTAATTTTTATTTTTTATCGACGTAACATTATATAAATGTATATATTTATTATTTATAATTTATATAATAATAATAAATAATATGATTAATTTTTACTATTCCTATATACCTATTGCAAAAAATAATATAATAATAAATTGTTCGGTACCGATCGGCCGAACGCAGGGCGCACACTCTTAAGGTCGTGTTTGAAACAACGCCATATTCACAACGTTGTCCGGCCGCCGCCGCCGATACGTGTGTGTCTCATCTTTTGTCATCCCCGTCGGCGGTCCCGGGTACATCACGTAGCCTTGACTATTCGTACATACCCGCTACACAATCGGTCCTCGCAGATCGCAGTCGCGTTGTTCGTTACAGTCGTGTTTTTGAGGCGTTCGTGTTTGGTTCGCTCTCGTACTATGTATATTAACCTAACCCCCAATATTTGTATATATTTTATTTTCTATGTTTTAATACAGTCCACTAATACCGTAACCTACTCTTATTTATTTAATTCTTATTTATTTGAATATCACTTTTAGCTCCTTTCCTATTGGTCCCCTACTTATCCGGCGCACTTAGTAGTCCGACACCAATCTCGGTGACCAACGTACATTAGATTTCTCCAGACGTATCGGCTACGTACAATAATTTATACCCATGTATATGTTCTAGATCTTGTTATTGACGAAGATAAACTCGAAATAGACGAAGAAGATAAAAAATTGGCTGAAAATCAAAATCAAGTTCCACAAGAATTGGTAAGTATACATAAGTACTCATTTTGTAACGCTAAATACAATAATGTAGCCTGTTACAACAACGTGATTAATTTAATTTAAAGTATTGATAAATTTGCACATAGGTACTTTATTTACTGTTTCGTTTTCATTAATTTTAGCCGCCATAGGAGTGATAACATCAATGGAATGATGCTCATTTTGAGAAATATCTCCATTCGTCATATTTTTATTCGTAATATGATAATAACCGAACGGCATCGATTAATTATTATTTTATTATACACATATTTCTCAAAATGAGCATCATTCCATTGATGTTATCACTCCTATGGCGGCTAAAATTAATGAAAACGAAACAGTAAATAAAGTAGGTACCTATGTGCAAATTTATCAATACTTTAGTTAAATTAATCACGTTTTTGTAACAGGCTAGCAATAAGCATTTTAACGGTGATTTGAACGCTGCGGAATTAAAAAAATGTGATGTCGATCAGAGACCACAGCCGTCTAAATTGCCTCTTGAAGTAGCTACAAAAACAGATGCGAAAAAAATTACGGTGACAGACGTAATGGAAATAGACGCTTCGCTTAACAGTCACCCTCCAATGAAATATGAAGTGAAATTGGCACAAGTGTCGGTGACTGATTATTCAAACATAAAACCGATGGTATACTGCGACAGACAATTTTATTATTTACACGAATCATAATAATTATATTTTGTCGTCAAAATTTGTTCATCGAATAGGTCGGAATCGACGATCCCAGACTCAGACGAAACTTAACAGTGGGTAGATTTTCAACGGACGGAAAAAATATTCCTTCCGTTGCTAATGCGGCTACTCGAGATCCACGAAAACATCAACAGAATCACTCGTCAGCAATTTGTGCCTCTCAACTACCCGTCGTTCAACGACGTCCGGTTATGGACATTGACATGAGGATGAAATATCAGCTTCCACCAATTGTGTGTTCACAACCGATGACGGTACCGACGGATACACACATGCAGAAAACGAATGATGAATTCATCACTTTGGACGAAGACCAAGAAGGAATATTATAATAATACCTATATTATAATAGTTGCTAAATTTATTATGTTACTTATTTACGATATTACGTACAGAACAAAAATAATTCATTATAATTTGTATATTTATGTTACAAAACCATGTAGGTACAATAATTATCATTATTCATTGTATACCTACTTAATTTATTAATTGTTTACATGATTATACATTTATACTCAGTCAAACACAATAACTGATTGTTTTAATTATTATTGAACGTATAGCGATTAAAATGACTGGTTAAATATTGATTATACGTGCGCCAGGATTCGCGGGAGTTGTCCGAGTATGCTGAAGTTATAGGGAAGACTAAAAGTGGGCCCAAACACTTTTTAATGTCGTTTCGGCTAGCGAAAACGGAAAATTGAGTTTTCATTTTTAAGAAAAGTGTGTAGGGGATAATACGAGTAATAATATACTATTTGGAAATGACCAACAAGTACACTGTCGCATTACACAATTATTGGTCGGTTAGTAAGAGAAATATCGGGTTTTAGAAAAGGTTTGACGACGAATTAGAGAGCCTATTAAAGCCGCGCATACGCTGGAACCGAACCTAAAATAAACAAACTGCTGATTTAATAAGTGAGTACATATTATATTCGGACCGAACCGATCATCCGACCCAAAATTCGGATCGATTTTATTTTCAACCCTTCAAACATGTTTGATTTTTTCGGCCGAAAATTAACTACATAATCTATAAATATAAATGTTTTACCACAAAACCTACCAATCTATCTCTTTATCTAATAATACACATTTAGCATTTACTTTTAATCAATAAAAATATTGGATAAAGAAAAATTAATTAATATTGTATTGGAAAATAACCAAATTTAGAATCAAAAGAATGAAAAGTACCGTAATAGAGACGAAAAACTTTTAATATGGTCACGTATAGCTACAACTCTGGGTACTACAGGTAAATCATCATCTGAATTGCTCATATTATTTTCCATATTACTGCACTTCGTGAAATATATTTGTCAAATGTTTAAATATCACAAAATATTACAACATGGAAAACCCACAACCATCTGATGGACAAGAAAGACCCCCCATTATGCCAAACATGTGGTACACAAGTCACAATCAAACACATACTGACCGAATGTCTTCTATACTACCCAGAAAGACAAGCAAATAAACTATTACCTTCCCTGGGACAGATATTGGGACCCGATCCGGAAGATACGGATCACCCGTATTATGGTGGTGGTCAGTGGCGTTGGCGTACATTAAAATTTGCTCTGGTTACAATTACAAATTAAACGCAATGGTCAAAAAATTGGTGGCCCACCCGAAAAAATAGTTCTGGACACGCCACTGTGTTTAATGCGTCCATTTACTCGTATATGCACATATTTTTTAATAATACCTAAACAAAGATTACATTTAGATTTATTTATTTTTCTTCCGTACAATATATTAAGCGTTTTCATTTTGAACCTTTTGACGATTATGAGACAAAATTTTACTAAAATATAAAGAAACGATAACCGCCGATTATCGAACAACGCTGTTCCATGTATACGATGTGCCTAAATATTATAAAAATATAATTAAATTTCAACTAATGAGTTAATAAATGAATTGTTAAAATAATTACATAGGTAGGTAGGTGGTAATTGGAATAATAAACAATAATAGTAAATAATAACATAATAAGGAATATTATAAATTCATAACAATAATAAACTATTAAACTAGGTAATATAAGATTAGCATAATACAGAATACCTATAGATGAATATATTATTATTATTATTATTATTATTTTTTTTTTTTTTTTTGGTTGCCACCTGTTGTTATCAAAACAGCGATATTACCACAGAATAATTAAATTATGTTCTGTGATATTCAAGGTGGATATATCCACATTGGTGATTGAGGCGGTACGATCTCGGTGTCACCGTGGTCCGCGCTCTCAGTGGTTGATGAAAGGATGGGTCCACTTGTCGGACGAATACAAAATACGTACCGATCTGACGAGGTGTCGTAGACGAGCAACGGCCCGTCCAGACTATCGTTGTCGGTTAGCATGTCGGTGTGACGGTGTGTCCGGCTTGACGGGCGGAGGCAAAAAGCACTCCCCGTCCCCGACTCGCCGTTTAGGCCGAGCAGCACGATTCGGTCGTCCCCACCGAGTCTCCTTTCCATAGTTGGATTGGAGGTCTCGGTGTGTACTAGCGCACCGCCTAGGTTGGTGGCTGACTAGGAAGACAGATCGCGCCCGACATCGTTCGTACAGGGTACGCACCATATCGGGCCGTGTCCATTGAACTATATGATAGTTATCTATATGATAGTTATCTTATAGTTCAATGGCCGTGTCATGATATTATTGCAACAACAGGTGTGATAGGATATTGTATTTGAACGATACGCGTTATCAGCTTATTAATGTTCGTTTTAATAGAAAATAATATTATTTTAGAGTAGTTAAAAATTAAACAAACACTTAACACGTTCTGGATGAAGAATTCGACATTTTTTTAAATAGTCATAATTTGTATCTTTTACGAAATTGTATACATCGTTTGAAATTCAATTATCTATTGTAAATTATAATAAATAATAACCAATATGCGGAGACATCAACAAGTATCCGAGCGTTAAAATAATAACATATTATATTAATAATATTGTACAAAATATATTTTTATTTATTTATTTTTTTAATACATAATATTAATTAACATTATTACATTCATTATGTAGACATAATGTTATTGTTAATTGACATCGTCGTGTTCGCTAGTTTGACCGTTGTAACAAGCCGTAATGTCGAGACGTTTTACGGTGGTCTTCATCCATCGTCACCGACCAGAAGGATTAGTGCCTATCTATAGTTAAACCGACATGTCGGGAAACGTCGTGAAACTCAATTGGCAGAGTACCGCCGAGGGCGAAACAATTATGCAACATTTTTACAACCCTCAAACCAACGATAGAAAATTTTTCGGTGACTACAACAAGTGACCAGTTATTTTTTTTAATTTTTTTTTTTTAACTTCCCTACATCGAAATTATAATAATAATTAATTTTACGTATCTACCTGCACCAGATTAAATTGAATTTTTTTCCACTGTATGGTTGTAAATTTTTAATTTATATTATTATTATTCCTTCAGGATTGTTGGAAAGACCCGCGCTGCAAAACGTCGAAGAAGTTTCGTACAAGTTGTTCTTTGTTGGCAAAAGCGGATCAGGCAAATCGTCAACGATCGCTCGACTGGCCGGAATCGTCGACAGCCACGATGGAGAGTACATCGAAACTCGAGGAATCAGCAAAACCAACATATATTGGCCTGTCAAAGTGTGGGACAGGATCATATTGTTCAGGCTCCAGTGTTGGGATGCGGGTGACAGAGACGTAAAAAAATTCGGACACATATCTCCGGTGCAATATTTAATAATAATATGTATTACATATGCTTGGATTATATAAGACTTCCATAATTATTGGAATGGACATTGTTTTAAATTGTTTTAGGCATGCAAGGAAGAGACAGATGCCATTGTGTTTGTGTTTTCATTCAACGACTCCAGCGGATTGTCCACAATCTCGAATGATTTGCCAGCATACATGAACGACAAGAGTAAACCAGCTCCGATCGTTATTGGCACAAAGTATGGATTGACACATGCAAGAATATAATTACAATGAATTTAAAACTAAATATATGCATATAATTATTAATAATTACAGGTATTGCGCAAACGACTTTACTGCTAAAATTTCATTTGACGATGTTGATGAATTTGAAAAAACACAAAAAATCACCATACTAAAAATTAATAAATTTGATGGCAATAATAATGATTCAAAAGAAAATGAACTCACTTCTTATATATTAAATGTAATTTGTGAACAATTATGGATCAGAGATCAAAACTATATATTAAATCAAGAAATTGGATCTTCTCAGATTGTTTAAGAAAAAATGTAGAGGAACATCATTAGGTACTTCATCTTATTCAGTTTTTTGAACTACTACTACGATATGAACAATAATTGTAATACAATTGTCAATTGTATGAGTGCAACATTTTTTCATATCAAATGATTTATGTTTACATTAGTTTAAGAAATACAAATTATTTACATATTAAATAATTTATTAATTTAAATTTGTAATGATATGTATAATTAAATAATTTTCAAAATATATTTTTTTATATTTTAATCAATAATGAATTTTAAAATTTAATTAATCACATATTAATTTGTTTATATAAATTTAATATAAATATAATTTCTATTAACATTAATATAAATATAAAATATAAAAATAATATAGTTTAGTTTATATTATGAACTGTTAAATGATACTAGTTTCAGAATTGTTTGTAATAGGTGTTAAAAAACACATGAGCTGTAAATGCATTCGAGTCTTAAATTGTTCTAAACATTTTATAATATATCTATAAACATAAAAAAATTAATTAGTGATAAGGATAACTAATAATACAATCTTCATTCAGTAAATTCAAATAATACTAAAATTATTGTAATCAAGTCGCAACTGTTATTAAATTATATATGAAATTATAATGAAATTTACTGATATAAAAATTACAAAACAACAAATAACATTTTTAAAAAATTATTACTTTTCATTATCAACAGTTTTAAAAGGTGGTACTGCATCAGTAGCATCACTAAAGAAATCTCTGAAAATATAACCATTTAATAATTAATTATTGTTTAATAAATATAAAATAATAAGTAAATACTTTGAATTTGGTGTAAAATAATTTGATAATGTGTATGTTAAAGCCATCAAATCCAATCTAGCCTGCATGGCTCCATTTTCATTAAAATGCGTAACACAATTCATAAGGCGTGACATTTCTTCTGATATAGTAATTACAATTGCGGATAATACAGCATACATTAAATCTGGCATAATTGTTTGTACCTAGTAAACACAGAACTATGTAAAATAAAAAACTTTATTCTTAAATTTTAATCAAACCTCATAGTGTATAGCAATCAAATTTGTGATAATTTCTTTAGCATATGGTTTTACATCATTTGGTAGTAAAAGTGAAGGTGAATCCCATTCAAAACTGCCTACGTACATGGATGGTTCTATAGTCCCAACTAAAGGATCGCTTTTAGTTTCAATGTATGTCTCCAATAATTTACTTTCAGTATTTTCAAGTAATTCAGCTGCTCTAGTCACAACAATATCAATTGTTGGAAAACCATTATCTTTAAATTCTTTTTTAATTTTTGAAAGCATGATATTACGTGTATATTGACTGTTACTTATTGTTACTAAAAGTTTTTGTTCCCATACCTAAAAAAATAATTGTTTTTAATATATTTTTAGGATTGTCAATGTGGTTCTATAAGGCTATAGACATTTCAACAAACATTTCAATAGGTATTTTATTTAATAACAAATATGTCATTAAATTTAATAAATACTAAATATAAAATTTAAAAAAAATATGTAAATATAATATTATAAGATATATACAATAAAGGACATTAAAGAAATGTATAATTTAAAATAATAAACTTCAAGAATTATTTAAAATAATTATATAAATTACCAATCCATTGTGTAATTTAAAATCTGCTATTGAAGAACCACCCAAGGACATAATTGTTGTGGATGAACAATTAGTATCTGCATTTAAACCCACTTGTTCTAAAACCTATAATTTAAAAGTTATGCCTATTAATTCTAAAATATGTAAAATTATTATTACAATAAAATTTTGTACTTGTGAAAAATTCCAAAAACATTTATGAACTAAAATTTGTAATTCATTTTTAGCAGTTTCATTATCAACAAGTGCAGTTTCTCTGCGTTCATCATAAATTACATATTCTTTAGCTAGTCTCATTGCTTCCATAAGAATTTTGTAAAATTCATTAGGCTACAATACAATAATAATATATGTATTTTATACAACGTATATAATAAATAATACTATAAATATAGTAATTTCATTATTTATAATTTAACAAAATAAAAATAGTCTTTATTACTAATTGTGATATAGTTCCTTGTTTTGAGAGATAATCTAATTTCCACGTTTCAATAGTTTTTAATTGTACAATTTGTTCTGATGCTTGTTTGAATAAAATATTTAGGCAGTGTAATCTAATATAATATTAGAAAATTATTTAATGGAATTATATTTAATTATACTGAAATCCTAACCTTAAATCAAATATAATACTAGAAATCTTATTTAGTGCTTCATTTGGAAGATCTAAAGCCATTAAAACTGTAAATACTGATCGAATTTGTTTGACACAATGTGGCAACCATATAATAGGTACAGGTGAGAATGTCTTAGTTGTAGTAGTGGGTAACATAATTGTTCTGTATATGTCAGAAACTGTTATAATTATGTCTAAAATTATTTCCTAAAAATAATATAAAAATGTGTTATTTATATAATATAGTTTTGATTTGAATGCTAACTAACCAGTTAAACATACTTTAAAATCTGTGTCGTGGCTACAGTCTGGTTTAATTGCTAAATCACCACCAAAATAATTTTGTCCAAGTTTCCACAAATCTGGAAAGTAATCGGATATGATAGTAGCTATTTCATCGATACACAATACTTTATTGGGTTCGGTGTTCTAAAAATAATATTTGTTAATATATTATTTTAGGACTTAAGTAAAATATGGTATAACATACTTGAAGTTCAATTTGTTGAGATAAACTAATATTTCTTTTATGTTTATTGTGGGGATGCCTATTGTTCTTATCTAAAATTTAAATTTACTTTATTAATGTAATACATATATTACATTTTTAATAATTAAAAAAACAAATAAATGTCTTAATTACAACTTATAATATACATTATAAATATAAAGTTAATAGTTATTAGTAGTTAATAAGTAAAATTTACTTGGTGTTTCTTTTGCTTGTTCTTCAGTCATATATTGTTGATAACTAGCTTTAATTTTATCAATAATAAATTGCTTCATATAAATAATTGCTTCCCAACCAGGATCACCATCATCATTCAGAGCAACTAAATTTCTATTATCAAAGATAAACACATTTATTTTATTACTAAAAGCTAGTTTATTATAATTAAGGCCCAGATTATTAGGTTAAAATTAAAATATATATCGTATATATATGTATAAAAGAATATTCCATCAGTATTATCTAAAAAATATGCAAAAATAATCAACATATTATATGATATATATTATATATACATATCTATATATGATTATATTATGTATATTGTAAATATAATATTTTTTTTTCAATGATATTTATAAAATTATACACAAATTCATTAAAATAAATAACTAAAAATATACTTCTTTAATAACTAATCTAAAAATTAAATTTCTCACTTATATTAAACTATCTTATACTATGTGATGTGTGGTAGTTAAAGTAAAAATATAAATATAAATATTTTAAACATTTATGAAATATGTTTTAATATTCTCGAATATGCAAAAATACTTTTTTTCAGTGAACAAATGATATATATATATAAATGTTATATTTAATATATGTATATTAAACAAATGATCCATATTTTTCAATCACATAAAACTACATTATGCTTAACAATCAATTATTGTGATAACTGTGTATATGTAAATATCTAAAAATTTAAATTCTAATTACAGTTAAAAAATTATTTTGAGCTGTATAGATTAATTTAATAATTTAATTTTAAATAACAATAGGTCAATATATTACCGAATTATTTTCTTCTGTTGTTTCAGTGTAGTAGGCATCTCGCGTATTTTTAACTTAAGATCAATTCTTAATTTTTTTATCTTGTACTCAACTTCTTCCAATATTTTTTTGAAAACCTTTTATTTATAAAATGTATAAATTGTATAAATTGAACTAAACTAATTTTATTTTAAAATGAAAAACATTAGGAACCCATATTTACAGAAACTTCAGTTTTTCCAAACAAATTTAAAGCTCGTGCATAATCATTAATGATGACATCTACATTTTCGTTTTTAATATTACGATCAATGTTAACTGGCAACTGAAATAAAAATTTATATCTTGTCATAACAGCTAATGCATTTCTAGTGGCATCAGCTTTTTCTCTTCGAGCTAAAACTCCATGAAATAAATTTGTTGCTTCCTTTAAAGATTCTACAAAAATGTTTTTATGAATAGTAAATAATTAACAAAAAATGTATAATTTAATTGCTTAATATTTACGGTTTATTGCATCTTCAACTTTAGAAAGTGTTTCATTATTTTTTTCAAAATCTGTTTCGTAACTTTGTTTTAAAGATAAAAGTGTATCCAGTTGTTCCATTACTGATCCAACATTATCCTAGTAAATTATTATTTAGCACATATTTCATAAAACGTGTTTTTTCCATAACATGACTTACTTTCAAGAAGGATAATTGACCTTCATTTTGTGAATCTACTTTTCTTTTTAAATATGACAATCCTACACGCAAATCATCAAATGATGTTCCATGGTGGTTTTCTAGTAAAAACCACGCAGGATCAAAGTTTTCTGACAGTAAATCTCCAGAACCATCCGGAAACAATTCAGTCAGTTCATTTTCAGGAAATTTTCTTCATTACACAATTATAATTATAATTTATAATATATTAGAACAGAAATATACTCATTTTCTATGTTAAACTACCAATAAAATATCTACTTACTCAACTCCTTCAACTGAAAGACCTAATGGATCATCTAATTGAAATATTATAACTGAACTGTTTTGTCTGCCCCAGTTTAATGGTGCTTCTTCAACCCAAACAGCACTCTCTTTAAGAGGTCCAATTGTCTCATGGTAACTGCGAAACTGTACTGTACATGTACCAACGCCACCGGATTTAGTAACCAAAATTATATCACCTCGTCCTTTTCCTGGTCCAGATCGAGCGATTATCTTATTTGGAGATTTCCATTCAGCCGAAAGCATACACTCGCAGTTACATATCTTTAAACCTGCAAAACCAGTAAAATAAAAACTGTGTCTCTAAAGATAATTATATACAATTTTATAGCACATTACTTAATAGATCATTGTGATTGTTCCCCAAATATTCTCCTCTGATTGTCACTTTTGTTCCTGGTGGCCCTTCTTTTGGAGAAATACCTGTTACAACAGGGCTTTTAGCCATTGGTGTTACGTTCTGTTTGTTTGCAAAATCACTGGCAATAGTATTGAGAAAACATTTCACATTAAAAAAAAAAAAAAAAAATGTATAAATTATAACTAATTTAATAAAATTTTCGTAATTTTAATAATTCAAATTTCAAACACTATAGTAGAAAAGTTTGATACTAATAACATAAAAATAATTTCACGATGAAATATTTTCATAGTTCATACCACGAACTACCTATCTTGTCCGACGTTCGTGCTTCTTAATTTCTTATGAACTAATCAAATAATTATAAATTTTTTTTTTTTTATCATTTATCCTATTATTTAGATATAGCTTATCAATTATCTGAATTCTGAAGTCTGTTATATTTATAATCAGTCTGTGGTCAAAACATGACGTGCATAGACATGTCACATGTGTATTCAATAATAAATTTTAAAATTAAAATTAATAATTATGCCTATTAAATAATAATTTCGATAGCTACTTTTAGATTCTGAGCGAAGCGAAGAATGAATTGGTTTTACAATGATTTGTGATTTTTTTTTTATGTTCTTATGTCTGAATACACTTTTACTACCCGAAATAATGCTACAATTTTCACAAATAACATATCTTTTCGGTTGGAAAGTGGATGCAGTTGGTAGGTATTTTATTTAGGTCATTTTTCGATTTTCTCAAAATATTCTATCACATTTTTCTATCAAAAACGGCATTTTTCACGAAAACTGAAATTTCGACGAAATTTATAGGGTAGGTATTTAGGTCTGAAAATTTTACTAAAGTATACTTACATATTACTTAACATCATACTAAAATATTATAAAAATCCCAAGTCACAATTTTTTTTTATAGCTGTTTTAAGTTGATATTTTTAGTAAAACGAAAATCTTAGAATCCATACGTATAAATAAATATTCTGAAAACACTTTAACTACCCGAAATAACGCTTCGATTTTTACGAATAGTGAGTTTCAGATGTAAAAGAGTGGATGTAGATGGTACCTACTCTATTTAGGTCATTTTTCGAATTTCTCAAAATTGACTATAAGCGGTAGAAAAACTTCGAAAAAATGAAATTTTGACGAATTCAATTTCTATATTTCACAATAACTCGGGCAATTATTAAGATAGAGATTTGACAAAAATTTTGGGTGTTCACATAGCGATTATATATATGTGGCAAAATTTTGGAACCGTTACGTTCATTTTTCTACAAAATATTGGACATTGAATATTTCGTAAAATTCTCGTTTTTACGTATATAATGTTTGATAAAATTGGCAATTTTCAGGCACGTATTTAAGGGGGGCGATAGGGGCGATCGCCCCCCCCCCCAAGGACCGTATAATATTATACAAAATTCAATAATTAATTTACTTTTAATAGAAATATCACAATAATTTTGTAAATTAACTCTTTTTACGTTACAGTGAAATTGAATACCTGAATAAGTCTAGATATATATTTGTAACATAATATAATAATACCAGTGGCGGCTCGTAATCATTGATCAAGGGAGTGCAATTTTAAATATCTCTCTTTATATGGAAAATAATAAAACATATAAACATACAGTTTAAACATATAGTTTATGTGTATTTATTTTAATTGTATATAAATATAAAGTATAAATATATGAGTATTCAACTTATGATATCAATATATTTATAAAAAAAAATCCCCCCCCCCCCCCCCAAGATCACGGTCTAGATACGTGCCTGGCAATTTTTGGTATTAGGGTCTGAAAATTTTAATGAAGTATACTTACATATTACCTTACATCATACTAAAATATTAGAAAAATCCCTAATCTCAATGTTTTTTTTATAGTTGTTTTAAGTTGATATTTTTAGTTCAAACGAAAATTATAATCTGACTGAGCTCATCTTTTTTTTTTTTTTTAATTTAATTTACAATATACAGTTATCATCTACAAAACAAATTTTAATTTTCTAGGTTTTTTGAATATTTTCTTATTTTTTTTTCATGCCCAATATAATATATTAATATTAGTATGTTACAATGGATAGATAACATTGCAAGCCCATCTAACCAACTAATTATAATATTAGTTATTTTTAATAAAATATTGTTATAACCACGAAATATTATTAACTGATAAAATGACAAATAATCACAACAAGCTCATAAATACATACTAAACCTAAGGCCTATAAGAGGAAAGATATATTTCCCTCATCTCCACCCATAATACGCCAATGATATATCCACATATCAATATATTTTTTTACAGAAACACTAATAATAAATAATAATATGGACATTTTTCGTAAATATTAAAATTGAAAATAAATTGTAAATAAAATAAAACAATTTATAGTATAACAATATATTCATAATTAATTATACAACACAATTTAATAAAACTAAATAATAATTTATATATTTACAATAAAGTTTAAAATTCTATAAAAATAATTTAATAAAAAAAAACAAAGACTTAAATAGTTGAATAAATTAGAACAGAATTATTTTCATAATAGTTTTTAATAAATGAAATTCCATGGTTTTCATGATAGGCAAATGCAATATCACTTTTTCTTAAATTACCATCTTCACAAAATTGTTTTAACAATTGTTTTGCTACTCCTTTATTTCTATACATAATCATTACCCATAATTTGGATATACCAAATTTTACTTCAACTAAATTTTTCGAAAGTCGATTATTTTGACAAATGCAAGCATTTTTTATTGATTCTATTTCTAAATATCCAATAATTTGATTATCAGGATTTATAGCAAGGAATATTGAATGATTTAAATTTATATTTTTTTTTGAAAAATTAATTTCTACATTTATAAAGTCTTGTATATTTTTTAATGTCAATTTTAAGGTTCCATCACTATCATCATTTTTATTAATCTTTATTATGTTATATTGAAATCCATTATCATTAACTTTGTTTACTACATTTATGGCAGATTGGCTTTTGAACTGTAGTTTATGTAAATTTTTATGTATAGATGAATGCAATGAATTATTCCAAGAAGAAAGAACTTGAGAGGGAAATATTCCACAACGGCAAGGTTTATCATTTTTTCTTGATTTTAAATTTGAAATATCAATAAGAGTAGTATTTTTATTATTATTACTTTTTAAATATTCTGAACATAATTTGTTCACTAATTCATTTGAATTAGCTTTTAAAATAGAATGAACTTTATATTGTATTATTTCTTTTTTTTTACTTGTACCTCCAATACCTCCATAAACAAATATATCAGTGTAATTGGTTTTAATATTAGATCGTTTTTTTTTTAATAAAGTTGTGATTATATGGTGAAAAATAATGTTCAGTTGATTTAGGATGACGTCTTAAATAATATCCCTTTTTATTTGTTATTGAATTTATATCATTACAATTATTTATTTGAGAATAATTTGTATTAATAGGTTTTGATTTTATTATATTCTTGACTTCTTTATAAGATAAATTAATGTCTGGCATTACAATTTCTAAAGATATTTCATTTTCTGATTCTACTTCATACTGTAAACTGTTATTTTTTACTAAAGACTTTTCTTGAAATGATTCAATGCAAATATTACTATTATTATTAAGAGATATCGTATTTGATACATTTTTTTTTCTAATATCATTATCTTCGTCTGAATTATCATTAGATTTATTTAAGTTATTAATATAACATTTATTATCTGATTTTGATTTATTTATAATACTATCATGATCATTATTATTAACTGGTTCATCATTTCCTATCAAGTTAAGTTGATTTGAAATTTTATAAATGTATTCCAACTTATTATTTAATACATTTAAAGAATTCATATCAATTGATACAAATGGTATTACAGAATAATTTGTTTTGTTTAGTGGAACATCATAATAATCATTTTCATTTAATGTCATCATGTTACGTATATCTTTAACTATGTTATTAATATCTTTATGCATGCAATAATTTGTTAATTTTAACACATCATGCTTTAGACTACTAAAATAAGGTCTAAGATTACCAGGAAGTGTTTTTAAATTTAATTCTAGTTTAAAAATTTCTACTGTATTCATTTCATTAAGCCATTTTTCAGATCGTCTTTTTGAATATTCTACTTCAGTTTCTTTATTATAATTTTTATTTATAAGTTCATTACTTTTTATTAAGGGACTACTAGTTCCTAACGGAGATATATAATGCAATATACTCGAATTAATCGTAGCATTAGAAGTAGTTGATAGAGGCATATTCCGTAAATTACTTTGTTGGGGTGAAATTATCATACAAGATGATTCAGAATCTGAATAAAATATTTCATTGACTGACATTGGTGATGACATACTATAATAATTATTATTACTGTGTATTGATTGATGAAGTGTTTTATTTATTTTTGAATTTTGTAATGTGTCATTAATTTGAAAACTATTTATACTATTTGGATGAAACATTTTACTGTTTAAAATATTTGTAAATTTTTCTATTTATAATGTTCATTTAGGTTTTTGATAATAATATTAATAAATACCAAAATTTGTTTGAAACATGCTCCTGTTCTTTAATTTAAAAAACACCTGAAAAAAAATGAGTTTTTCAGCTAAATCTAATTAAAAGTAGTAATTTTTAATTATTTTCAACATGTTGATTATTTGGTTATAGTTTATGATTATTTTTACTTTAGTAATGTTTTGGATTAATAATTTTTTATTATAATACATTTATTTATTATAAAATTTAATATATCTATATAACATTTTTCTCTCAAATAAATACACTATAATTTTACTCTAAAACTATACTATAACTATATGATGCAATTATTATATTAATTATTAATATATATATACTTTAACCACATAGCAGTGGCGTATTTAGGATTTTGTCAAGTGGGGGATATGAATATAATTATTAAGTGGTCACAAACTCGAATATAATCCCGCGCCCAACCCCCAATGTGACAATCAAATAATATATAAACCGATTAATTTTTTACATTTATCAGTCCCTACGTTCAATTTAAATAATTTTACTGACATATCAACTTTAAACAGTTATAAAAAAAAATTGAGCCTAGGGATTTTTTTAATATTTTTGATATCATGTTAAGTAGTATATTATTGACTTATTGTACTTTAGTAAAATTTTCATATCTTAATGCACAAAATTGCCAATTTTGACAAACATTATATACATCAAAACAAGAATTTTACGAAATATTTAAAATCCTATATTTTGTAGATAAATTAATGTAACGGTTCCAACATTTTATGTTTATCACATATACATAATACCCATGTAAATTCCCAATAAGATATTCAAGTCTCTAACTTCAAAATTGCCCGAGTTATCGTGAAATATTGAATCCGAATTCGTCAAAATTTCAGTTTTCGTGAAAAATTCCGTTTTTTATCATTTTTTCGTCGTTTATTCTGCTACTTGTCCACTTAGGGTCAATTTTGAGATATTCGAAAAATAATTTAAATAAAGTACCAACTACATCCACTTTCCGACCGGAAACATATGCTATTCATGAAAATCGGAGCGTTATATTGCGGGTAATAAAAGTATTTTCACACATTAAAAAAATCACACATCATTTTAAAACCAATACATTCTTCGCTTCGTTCTGAATCTAAAATAGTACCTACCTATTTAATTAGATGGCTATAATTATTTACATACTTTACAGTCTATGGGGGGATGATCCCCTTGATCCCCCCACCCCGTAATTACCTCACTGCTACATTCTACATAGTAATTATAACATTTTATTAAAATGTTTTATTTATATTATATAGGTAATTATGTAAATAAAATAACTAGGTATCTCATTATATTATAATATTACATTATTTCTAATATTAAGCAGAAATAATTAATTAAAACAAATATATTACCTAAATTCCAAATATTGACTGTTCAATTTAGTACATTTGTACTAATTGCAATAAATTATACATCTGTATTGGATAAATTAACATATAACAAAACAAACCAAAAGTCTAAACTCCAAAGTTTAATAAAAAAATACAATTACAAATTTAATGAATTACATAAAATTAATAATTGTCAATTGAATTATTAAAAAGATTAGGTATAGAATTTACCGATTACAAATTGGTAAAATACATAGATAGAATGGCAAACAGTATAACAAAATTAATTTATTATGTCATGGAAAATATAAAAATAATATAGCAATAAAAGGTTTTTTTTCTTATACCTTTACCCTTTACCTATTCTTACACCTATTTAACCTAAACTAACCTATTTACAAATACATTTATGTCATGGTCACAGATATATAAAACATATATATACATATATATATTATACATACATTATATATACATTATATATACATTATATTATTATATATACATATATTTTATATATCTGTGGTCATGGTTTAAATTTTTTAAATATAGTACATACATTGATAAAACGGTAATGGGAAAATAAAGTCATGGAAAAAAAGACACGGAAAAAAAATCCACAAGAAAAAAGTCACGAAAAAAATATCCAAGGAGAAAAAAGCCAAATTGAATTATATTTTTATTATTTATTTGTATTATTATATTAAAATGGAAATAATCAATTCCAATAAAAAAACAAATTATGCTATAAAGGTTACATTTATGTAATTAAGCATACTGGAAAATATAAAATTACCTGGCGTTGTAAATCAACTCAACTTAAATATCCAGGCGCAATTTATACAGATTGGGAAAAAGAAAAATAAAAAAATATTGAAATTGGCAATTCTCATCTCATGACACTATTTTTAAAGTAATAAGCTAAGTTTTAAAATTTCATTTTCTTCTTCGATTTCCTCAAAATTTCCAATTCTCATCTCATGACCCTATTTTAGTAATAAGCTAAGTTTTAAAACTTCATTTTCTTCTTCAATTTCCTCAAAATTTCAATTTCGTCATTTCTTGATAGTTTTTACTACCACATTAAAAATGTGCTACCGGCTAAAAATTTGAAAAATGACAGTCTTAAATAAAGTACCAACTACATCCATTTTGCTACCGGAAACCTATGCTATTATTGTGAAAATCGGAACATCATTTCTGGTCGAAAATGTGTCTTCAGAAATGGAAAATCTAAAACTTGGGTTTCGATTCTCGGGTACATTATAATTATTATAAAATTCTATACAAAATTACAAATTACAAACTAATTTTTTCATTTTTGTTCCATAAATCATAATTATTAATTGAAATGCATTATGCATTAGTTTATTATCAATTATAATACTAGCAATACAACTGCCATCTAGCATTTTCTTTAAATACTACATATTGATCACAAATGTAATATATTATATATGAGGCGTCTATTTTCAAAACCAGCTATAACCAAAATTTAAAATTTTTCAGGAACAACAAAAAACTGAAATGAGTGTTTAATTTACTCTTATGATTTTGAAATAAATATTAAATGAAAGGTTTGGAGTATATACATACTGTGTATGTATAGTTATTTTATACAAATATTATAACAGGAATAATAGACATTTATAGTTTAGATATAGCTGGTTTTGTTGCAAATTTCATTACATGGCTGTTTTTGCTACCAACATTTTTTTCAGTTTTTATATACATGGCTGGTTTTGAAATTGACTTTGTGATATGGGTGATTTTGAAACTAACACTGAAATATTTAATAATAACAAAACATTAAGTTTTTTGCCGCGAAAATAAACATATGTTTGCTTATGGCTGGTTTTGATATAAACATCGTCAGATGGGTGATTTTGAAACTAATTACAATTTTCCATCGTCAGTTTAGAACAGTTATAGCCATATTTGATACCCAATATTTTTACAGGACTTGTAATACAGTGTGACCATTTAGAAAATACAAAAAAATCAGTTTTGAAAAAATGTTCTTTTAGCTGGTTTTGAAAATAGACGCCTCATATATATTTATATCACGATGTAGATAATGTAAATAAATATATTTACATCATAATTTTATATTTATATATAAAATTACTATGAAAATATATCACTAGATAGTGCTAGGGGCTTAGTAGGTAGTTTCCCCCCGTACCCCGCTCGATAAGTTTCATTTTGTAGTCTGTTCCTTTCACCCTCCTATCAGTACATTACCATTTTCCAGTCCTGTATGCTGTATATCTTAGACCAATCACAGATTAGATTAAGGTCCAATAGTCCATAGTTCCATACACCGTGGTATTAATATTAAAAATTTGATAAATGATAACAATTGAAAAAAACTTCTTTCTTTTTTAAATAATTTGAAATATTAGTTATTACTCTATGTTTCAAATACATAATCCAGAACTCCATTTTATGTTTAATATTTTATTGAAGTTTTTTAAAAAAGTCTCTTAAAATAACGACGACCGATAGAAAATTGAATATTTTTAAATGGCTTCAACATCTGGATTGTCTGGATCTAAAGATCCTACTGAAAATTTAAAGAAAGAACAGCCCAAAGGTATACTGAAACCATCTGTCAGTTACGAAGAAAAAGAGTAAGATAATTTAAGAAGTATTGTCATACTTAATATAATAAACTATTAAAACATCATTACTATGCATATTATTTTATTACATTATAAAATATTTACCTATAATATATTGTCAAATTTTATAATTTAGTAAAAAGAAAAAAATTACCAGCAAGTCTACCAAGTGGGATGAAATGAATATAATAAAGACTTTACATCCACCAGATAAAGATTATGGTCATATGAAGGTAGATGAACCCAAAACACCGTACGAACGAGAAATCAATGAAGACGATGATGAAATGGATGGTGGAGTGAATGCAGAAGAATTAAAAAGAAGGTATTTCTATAATTTAAAAATATTTACTTATTTTTTTAAAAGAAATTAATATATAATTTGAAATTTATAGCCCATTTCATAACACTTAATAAAATATTTGATTTTAATATTTCTTTATTACTTATTAAAGAATTTGATTTTAATATTTCTTGATAACTCAAGCAATTTTTTTGAGTGTTAACATACATGGGCGATAAGTACGTGGGGGCTGAGGGACTAGACCCTTATTAAATTGGGTCTCAGTCCCTATTAATTTATTGAAAAGAAATATAATTTTAAAGGATTATCAACATTAAATTATTGTATTTATGATAAAATCATAGAAGAATTTGAATTTTTTTATTATATTATTAATTTTATGGTATTTTAAAAATTTTAATTCATTTAGAGAAAATTGAGAGGTGTGAAATTTCAAAAGTTATCGATTTATAACGATACTGTGATAAATCAATTGGTTCAGCCCCCCCATGGAATTTTCAAAACCTGGCACCTATATTCACATAGGTACTAAATTATATTATATGTGATAAAATATAGAACTTCGAATATTTCCCAAAATTCTTAGTTTGATAAAATAGACAATTTTGGGTTTTAATGTATGAAAATTTTACTGAAGTATACTCACATATTACTTAACATGTAATTAAAATATTAGAAAAGTTTCAAGTCATTTATTTTTTTTTTATAGCTGTTTAAAGATGAAATTTTTAGTGAAATCAAAAATCTAAGAATATATATAAGTAATCTTTATATTATTTCTCAATACTTTTATTATAATGATTAATAAAAAAAGACAAAAAATGTTGAACTTTTATTGAAGCTTCAATACATTTTACTTAACTCAGTTCCAATTAATTGTGATTATTACATTTAACATTTTTTTTTTTTTTTTTTTTTTGAAGCTGTTTAAATTATAAAAAAAAAAAGGAATAAGTTACAGGCTTAAAGAGGATAGTGTTGAATTTTTATTACAATTTGAATGCAATGATAAATCATTTCATTCAAAAAACAATTCTGAAGAAGTACTGTCAAATTTGGGTATTTATATGACTAATTTATGGGTATGTATATTGAACGTAGGGACTGATTAATGTAAAAATTGTAATCAATACAACTGAACTTCGCTCAAAATCGTATTTCTGAATATAATGATAAATCATTTTATATATTTTTGCATTCAAATTTTAATCAAAATTTAACACTATCCTATTTACTTACATTTACTGTATTCGTTCCCTTGCTTTTTTTTTTAATTTTATGAGTGAAAATAAATGAATAAAGTTTTTTTTTTTATATAAATATTTTATTTTATAAAAATTTAAGTATTTATTCTTGAAAATATTAATTTTATTTAAGTGAATGATTCATTTCATTTAAATATAACTACCCACTGAATGGATAAAAAAACGAAACTTGTCAGTCTATCTATTCTTACCTAATTTAGTTTTTGTACTACCTACATAGGAAATACCTATTTTTAATTTTATTTTAAAAGTACTTTTTTACCTAATCTAATTTGTATATTATAAGTTATATTATAGTATAACACTACAACCTAATATTTATTAATATTTGATTTTTTGGTATAAATCATATAGTTAATAAAATAAAATAGCTGTTTAATTACATTTCAAGTTATCAGTAATTAATCAATTACATCATAAGTATTAATAGTTTATGAATGAAATAAATATTTTTATTTTGTTGGTATACATTTGTATTTTAAGTGTTATTAATTAGATATTTGTAACATACCTATACATTATATATGTAATAATTATTATATGTATATCAATTCTGTTACCTTGTTAAAAATAAAACATGACTTAATGCTATACAATTGGAAAGAAAATACAACTTTTAATCTAATATGTATTTTGAATAACATTAAATAATATACGTATATATTTAATTTTTTATGACATATATTATACAAGTATACATTATCACATTGTTGGTACTCTTCAGTATTTAAATATATGTATAATGTTGTAATTTTATTATTATTTTTAAATAAATTTGATACTAAATATTAAATTTAAAAGAATAATAATAAATTTATTTTACTAGAATTGAAGAAGGCGGGAGCCGTCAGAGTAATTTGAATGAGTCTGAAGAGGAATCTGAGGATGAAGATGAATCTCCAGAAGACAAAAGTTTGTTGAATTTCACAGAAAATATAGTCATGTATTTATTAAATAATTACAAAACATTTATGTAATGTACATTATAATTTTAGTTGCAAGAAGAGTGTTTGAAAAAAAAAGAAAAGAACATTATAATGAATTTCAAACTGCAAAAATATTAGCTCAACAATTAATGGATGAAGAAGAAGATGATGATAATGATAATATACAAAAAGAAGATAATTTAGTATAAAGTAAATGGTCCTTGTTTATTTGTTTTTATTTGTTAAACTTATAAACATAAATAATTTTTTTTTTATATTTTACTTAAATAACATCTTTGGATATACATATTGGAATTTGTTCACAGCAAATATGTAAAATTTATTATTTCATGTGATTTATAAATTGAATTTAAAATATATTTCCCTAAAATTTAAATCGTATATTAAATTATAATTGTTTACATATCATAAATTTATTCAAAATTTCAAATAATAATAAAAAAAAATAATTTGAACCACTTTTATTTGTATACCTTTTATATATAATTTTATAAAGATTTCTTAGAATATTAAAAAATAGGAAGTGGTGGCTATTTCAACGTCCGATGTGAATATATATATTTTCACGTCCTATGTGATTGGCCGTATTATTGATAAGCAGTTTTTTGATAGTGTATAGTGTATTATAATTACGGCCGTGAACATAAGATAACGATACTACGATGAGTATGATATATGGATATTATTATGACCTTATTTAGATTCTTATATATACAAATTCAATATTTCAGTTATATATTCTAGTCTCTAATACTAATTAAAGATTAAAGACATCTAGATGTATCACATATGCATCTAATATTTATGAATACATTCTACTATTCCAGACTCCAGTATAAAAGTTATAATGGTTGATTGATATAAATGAATCATGACTTATAAGTATAACTATTTTACTATGTTATTATTTATTTTGGGTAAAGTTAAAAATTATGTCATTCAACAGATATATTATATTTTCACAGTAAGTTAAATTGTAACTTTGGTATTTGTTAGGTAGGTCATTATATCAAAAATATAAGTTTTATAATATAGCATTATCTAATACACTATTAAAAAACTACTTATCAATAATACGGCCAATCACAGCATAGGACGTGAAAATATATAGATTCACGTCGGATGTTGAAATAGCCACTTCCTAAAAAATATACTAAATTATTAGTAAAATGATTTGAATTTATTTTATTTTTACTTTTTAAATTACACTAATAAATAAATAATTGAATATACAATTAGAAACACAAATTATATTTAAAATTTCTTTATTTTTAAAAAAATAAAGTAAGAATTTAAGAATGCAATTACTAAAAAATAATTATGTCAAAGTGACAAAGTATATTATAATATATATAAAAGTAAATTCAGTGTATCATATAATTTCCTTTTTAATTTATTTAATTTATTCAGTATTAAATGAATAACTAAAGTTATAACATGAATTTGTTCATAGCATATTTAGTATATATTTAATGAGGTGTACTTATAAAGAATACAATAGAAATATTTACCAGTTTATGTTCCTTAATTAATTTTTATTTATAGGTACATGAACATGTTTTTATATAATTATTTGATTTTTAAAATTTGAATCTTGTATTTAATATACAATAGTATTAATGATGGTCCTGTATAATCTATGTGCACAATATTAATTTAAATAAATATTTTTTTAATAATTTATAATGATACCTCTCCAAGTATATGGGTCTTTTGTATTCTTAATTCAATTATATTTATTAAGCTGTGCTAAAATATAATACCTTTTGTTTGAAGCTTAATAAAAATAGAAATAAGAAAAAAACATTTTTAGTTCTAAACCCTATATAATACTTTTAATTTTTCACTAATTTTATATTTGTAAAAGAGACCATCAAAACACAAAATCATTTTAAATGATAATAATTGTTTTGGTCTTTCAATGACTGTACTGAAATATATAAAATAGTAAAGTAATTAATTTTATTAGTTTTTAATTTAATTACTATTTATATATATATATATATTTACTAATAAAAAAAGACTTAATTATATTGTAGAGACTTGTTTTAATTGTATGAAGAAATATTCATATTTGTTTTGTTGTATAGTATTTTTCCTTTAACATAGTAATATACCTACCTATTATAAATTAAAACTGTTAACTAAACAATTTATATAATTATAAATATAGTATTAATTATTAATTTGTAGCATTCGAGTATTGTTTAAAAAAAGAACCTAGTTAATATAAAATGTTTATTATTTTCCCATATTTTATTGTATGAAACGTGATTTTAATGATATATATATATATATACAGAATATATATTATGATTTACATTGTATAATATAATAAAAGTAATATTTTTATTTTATAATAGAAATATCCTTTAAATTTAATAAATGACCAATATGTTACATCTAACACCATTTATAGATTAATGCCATGTTTTAATAAAATTATTTTTATATGCTATATTGCTATAATATTAATTCATCAAAACATTTACTGAAATATAATAAATTTGAAAACTTCTTGTTCTTATGTATGTATTTTATTTTAAGACCTGACACTGAGTAAATAAGTTATTAGTATTATTCATAAGTAATGAATTTTAAAATAGTTACATTATACATATTTAAAAAAAGAAGAACTACTCCTGTCACAGGTGTAATTTTAATTAGAATTTGAATGCAATGATAAACCATCGCATTCGAAAAAACAATTCTGAGCTAAGTTCAGTCAGGTAATATAAGTAAATATATATTGTTGGTTTAGGTTTTCACATATTTATTAAAATGTATACATTTACAATTTTATTACTTATATAATGCACACTTTTGATGTGAACACCCATTAAAATTTGCAAGTCTCAAAATTTTATAATTCCTAAATTATTGTAAAATATTTAAATCAAATTGGTGAAAATTATAATTACCTTTATCATAAATATATGTATAGTCAAAATATCAAAGTTTTTGGTAGTTTTATTTTTTTTTAGGTTTTTATCTAATATGTTTTATAATAGTTGACTAATTTGTTTGTCTGCTACTATCGACTTGATCATTAGTTCTTTTAATCATTCATTATTGATGCCCATCACCTATTTTTAGTACACTGTATAAAATCACAAAATGAGTCCACTAAAATATATATATAATACATATAAAATATGCATATATCTGACTAAACTTCATTCAAAAATGTTTTTTTTTCGAATACGATACTTTATCATTGCATTCAAATTTTAATCAAAATACAGCACTAACCCAATCCTCTATACACCTGATCCTATATTTCTATAGGTACCTCACCAGTGTTAGTGCTTTTCTTTTTTTCCAATTATATAATTTAGGTGGTAGGTATATGTTTTTACAAAAAGAAAAAAAAAGAAAAAATGTAATTGTAATATTTTGGAACTAAGGTTAACAATATATATATAATATATATGGTATAGCTATTAGCTTCAATAAAAATTTCAAATGTTTAACCCAAAATTAAAATTTAAAAATATTGAAAAATAGTATAATAAAAATCTATATAACTAGGTATCATATATTATATATTTTACTAAAATTTTAACTTACTAGGTACTAAACTTTTACTAAAAAGGTATAGGTAAAAAAAAAATGATATTGGAAATTTTTGTAATTTTATGGAATTTCATGAATCAATGGCTATACTTTAATATTATTTTTAAACTTTAAAACTCAAAATGGCTAATTTTTTCAAACATTAAGATAAAAATGAGTATTTCTAGAAATTTTTAATGTTCTTTATTTTCATGAAAAATTAACGTAATAGTACAAAAATTTTATCACGTATCTATATGATTACTCAATAAAATGTTTAAAACTCAAGTTCAATATTGCTTGAGTTATCGTAAAGCACTGAGATCGATTTCGTCAAAATTTTATTTTCCGTGAACGTCGCCGAATTTTCGTCATTTTTTGGATGGAAAGTCTTCCTTACCCTTAAGTTTAATTCTGAGAAATTCGTAAAATGATATGTAAATAAAGTACCTATCGACTACATTCACTTTCAACTTTTATAACGGAAATATATGTAGGTATTGGTTAAAATTGGAGCATTATTTCGGGTCATAAAATGTCTACAGGTATAAAAAAAATGGAATATAGACACATCAGAGATCAGACATCACTATTCATTGTAAAGCCAATACAAAATTATAAATTTATTAGTAGTTAGGTCCTCATTAGTCATTAATTCATTATATATTTACATAAATATATATCATTTTGTAATACAGTATACATATAGGATAAAAATATAATTATAATTTATAATAGTATTAAAATTGGTTAGGTTAGAATTGCTATATTATAATATTCAATAGTTATTGAAGTTACAATAACCATTGATTATAGTTAATTATATAATTATTATAGTTAATTATAATTCATTTTATAACTATAACTTGTAACTTATATGTATAATCATTGATTATAAATATTTATAATCAATGGTAATAGTATGGTACTATACGCTACTAGCTACTACGCGACATTCTGTATTTTCTATATAATTTAAAATTTTAAAGTTGTTAATTTAATAATAGGTAATATACATTAATAATATTCTGAATGTACTTTTGAATGTTTATTGTAATATATGAATAGCTATAAAGTTATTAATCATAATAATATACCTATAATTTAAAAATATAAAAATGCTTACAAATTAACAAATACAATTTTATTTTTGCTTATAATTTATATACCTATATTCTATATATTATTTTTTACTTGTTAGAATGTTAGACGTGTTTACAACTATTTTATTTTTATTATTCAATATTGGATTTAATCACAATATGTATAAAATAATATAATTTATTAGATGCCTGCGTAGGCGCCTAGCTATCGTACCTATTACAAACTAATGTAAAATTGTAAATAATATATTTACGTATTATCTATTACGTTTATCTATACGTGCTTTATACACGTTTTTTAAAGTAATTAATTAGAATTACTGATTGGGAAAAACAATGTCCATCTAACTTAACATATAGGAACAAAGTAAAATGGTTGATAATTTTATATTTAGGTACCTACCTAGTACCTATTTAAAATTTAAATGAACTGTAGTACTGTAGGTACATATAAAGAATATGTAAAATAAAACTATGAAAATACATTGTAAATTAGAAACACTTTTAATTTTAAATAAATATATTAGGTAGGTACCTCGTAGGTACCTATATATAAATAAGATATTTAAAACAGTGTCTTATTGCCTTGTCTCTTTGTGTATTATATATATGAATTATATATAAAAAAAGACGATCTGATACTCCACCGCAAGTGTGCAAATCATAGTAGGTATTTAATTTTAATTAGAATTTGAATGCAATGATAAACCATTTCATTCGAAAAAACGATTCTGAGCGAAGTTCAGTCAGATAATGTAGGTAGGTATTGATTAATATATTGCCGTTTTTTCGTCGTTTTTTTAATCGTTTTTTCTAACGCATAGGGTCAATTTAGAAAAATTCGAAAAATGACCTAAATAAAGTAGGTACCATGAACATCCACTTTCCTATCGGAAACATATGCTATTCATTAAAATCGGACCATTATTTCGGGTAGTAAAAGTTTCTTCAGAAATAAAAACAAAAAATTAAAAATATAAATTTTAAACAGCTATAAAAAAAAATTGAGACTATGGATTTTTCTAATATTTTGATATGATGACTTCAAACATAAAAAATAAAATAAAACAGGTCCCGCTTCTTTTTACAAATAATTGTTACAAATATGGTTAGGCAGAACGCAGAAATTAGATTTAATAAAGAGAGGCCTATCCATCTAAATATATCTAATCATTATTATTTATACTTTTCCCTTTTCAGTTGGTATTCGTTTTGTTTAAATTACATTGAACCATGACTAAAGTTATTTTTCATCTTTACGAGTATAAAATTATTAAATAAAAATTATGAAAAACTTTAACTACATCCACTTTCCAATCGGAAACATATACTAATTAACTATAATAACATTTAATATTGGAGCATTATTTCGGGTAGTAAAAGTGTCTTCAGAATATAACATGTAAATGTGTAAATATTTTATATGTATTATATTTTATTGATATGCCTATTGATTTTTTTTTCTGTAGTATTAATATTACTATGTAATTTTATTTTATGCGCCTATTTACGATGGTCGAGGGCCCCTTCAAGTCCAGGGCCCCGGGGCATTGCTGTGCCTTGCCATCCCGTAGTTACGCCACTGGTAAGGGGTTCGCCCCACACAAAGCCAAGGATTGAGTTGTAAGTACTAACTACCAAGTGTCCAAGTATACTTATATTAAGCGAATTCTTGATTACAAATAATTAATTAAGAGGTTTTGTTTTGTAATTAATAATTTAATTATTAGGTACCTATTCCTATTTTATTTTAATATTCGGAAATGAATAAATTTAAATAATTATTTAAATACAGATAATTTATCTATATTAAGTGAATAGGTACTGAATAGTGTATTGTGTATATATTATTATATTATATTCTAGTTTCCTACTACTTCGAACATTGAGTATATAAATTATAGGTAATTACTAATTATAGTGTTTATAGCAATATAGTCTATAGGTATTATTTTAAATATCACGGATATCTACGTAATGTAGAATTTTGTAGAGTAAAATTACGTACCTAATTATAGTGTCCGTTTTTCTTATTCTTTTAATATTATTAAAATTAGTAACATTTATTATCTTTTCTTGACTACTTACAAGTTGTAACTTGTTTTAATTTATAGTTGTGGTGTATAGACGTGATTTATATGTTTTTAATGTTTATTAACAACTGTTTTTTACATTTTTTTGTAAATGTGTTAAATAATTATTTAAGTATATAAAAATTAAACGTGTTTGTATAACATACCAACCTAGAATACAACAAATAGGTAAGTACTACAGATAGCGAGTGCACCGAAAAGTACCTCGGTACGAGTTGCTAAGTGCTCAGACCTCAGATGCTCAATTAATTTAGTGAATGCGCATAAAGCGTAATGATATAATTTGCAAACGAACTATTCTCATTCTGATCCGGTCGAACTGTTCACCTATAAAAAAGTAGTAATAGGACTATAGATTGCGGATGCTTTCAAATTTCAATGCATCGTTGGCCAATAAAATTCGTTAACCATTGTCCCACAGACATTTACTTCCATAAGTTCCATCATTGATTATATATACAATATTATATAATCAATGGTTCCATATATAAACATTCAACAGCATTCCGTCGGACTCAATGCGCCGAAGTATCACTGCCGCACTGTCCACTGGGGGGGTCTGACGCCAGAAGCGGCTTATAAGCACCTTCTACCGGGGCAGTGCCCCGATAAATTAACTTTGGGGTGGGTTGTGGGTGGTCAGTTGTTTATTACAATGAAAGTTGGTAGGTATGTCGTATATAACAAAAAATATAACAACTCTGTAGTCCCATAGTTACAATTTACAAAGGTCATCAATTGTCATATTGTTTGTCGATAGAGAAGGTACTATATAGACGTATTATGAGTGATAGGAGTGAAACGTTGAATTATAAAACAACTTAGGGCTAAATATAAATTCACATGTTAAATATAATCGCTGATTTTTGATCTAATCTGTGGTATAATATACAGGAAATCTACTTATTTTCTATTAAATATACATAGGATAATATAGTTTATGTATAACGTATTAACAGAGTATATAAATTTGTAAAATAATGAAATAAATTTGATATATTACATGTTTTATTTATGATTTTTAGGGGTAGGTAGGTAATTTTATTAATCTGCCCCTGTAAGACGTAAATGTTCAAACCGCGCGACTATGGTCTGTCCTGGAGTCTAGGGGCAAAGCCACATCTAGTCAGTAGTTCGTGCCACAGGCTAATTTGTCTCATAATGATAATGAGATAATTTATCTTTAATTGTGATAATAAATAATAATATAATTAACCATTATAAAATTGTAATATTATATAAACTATTGCCAACACTGTTTTCCATCTGATTTGACCAGTTCAAGGCTACTGGTAAAATAAATACAACCTGAATAGCAGAATAGCTGAATGAATCCAATAATGAAGTATTAGTATTACAGTATTATAATTTGTAGTATTATGTAGTATTATACTATTTTACTGTAAGGAAAACTATTAGTTTATTGGTGGCTTTTAAAAAATTTGAGGCTTTCATGCTCTTAAATTTAAAATTTGTGTATTATGTTTAGTAAATAAAATTTTGTCGTTTTTTTTTTTTAAGTGATAATACGTTATTTGTTTATGAATACGGATATTGATCTCAATAAACAACAGATTTTATCATGTAGGTAAGATCCTAGTTTTAAAATTTTACTTAGTATTTTAAAATTAATATTTATAAAATATTTTGATTTCACCATGTAAAAATAAACTAAACTTTTTGTTTTTGTTTTTGACATTTATAAAGTATAAGAGTTAAAAGGAAATAAGTTATTTAGTCATCTTTAAATTTTAAAATGGAAGAAAAATTATTGACTGTGTAATTGGAGATTTTAAAATATATTAATAAAAATAATAAGGATAACGACCTGAAATAATACGATTATATCTAATAATTATATATATATATATATAGGTATATAGGTATATAATATTATGTATTATATGAAACGCAGCCAAACTTATAGGAACATATTATACTTGTGTATAATCAATTTTTAGAATAACTTTACATTAATAATAGATATTTAAATATTGTTAAAATCTGAAAATCAATTGATTAATTTTTATGTACTCGTATATAAATAATATTATACACATTGTAATTTAATCATAAAATCATAATTATATCTTTGATTGTTAGAATATCTTTTCAAATTTACAAAATTATTCAATGTTTACCTACTTATATAAATAAAAAAGTTAAATTTTTATTACAAAATTTTATTGAAGTTAAAGTACATTTTACTTAACTCAGTACCAATTAATTGTGAATTATTACATTTATGATTTTTTTTCTGTAGCTGTTTAAAGTATAAAAAGCAAGAAAAGGGTCATAGGTGTAAAGAGGATAGTGTTGAATTTTTATTAAAATTTGAATGCAATAATAAATATTTACATTCGAAAAACGATTTTGAGCAATTTATCTACTGCCAGATTTGAGCTCATTTAGGAGTTTTATGATAAATTATTTATATTGAACATAGAGACTGATAAATATAAACAATTTAATCAGTACATATATTATCTGATGAACTTTGGTCAAAAAAATTGTTTTCACGAATGTAAAGATTTATCGTTGCATTCAAATTTTAGTCAAAATTCAACACTATTCTCTTTACACCTGTATCCTTTCCACACCAGTTTAACTTCCCTTGCTTTTTTTATTTTTACAAAAGTAATAAAATAATAATTTATTCATTCTTATCATTTATTACAGAAACAAATTAAAAAATTATCAATAAATTGCCAATAAAATTATATATATTACCAGGAAATATTTGTAATTTTTTCACTAAAAGAATATGAATCTTATTAATATAAATATAATCAATATTTATTATTTCTTAAAAAATTTATGACATTTTAAGTCATAATATTACATGATGAGTGTAATATAAAACAAATTTTTATAGGTGTTAATGTACAAAGAATTTTGTTTAAAAAGTTGACAGTCATATTTTAAAATAAACTTTTCATGAGTTATTTTTAGGTGTAAATTTGTTATTGGTTAGTCAAAAATATAAATGTACTTATTTAAAACTCTATGACAACATATCTATCTTTATCATTTATCTCAAATAAAATATATCATTTTTGTAAAATCATTTGTTGATTTATTTTTTTTTATTATAAAGTAGGTATTTTCTTTTTAATTTTGATATTCGCAAATTAATATATGTTATTTTCTTTTTTTTATTTGTATTTTATATCACATGCCTATATTAGATAATGAAACAAATTCTATGAAAATGATAAAATAATATTAAAATTGTTTAACATTTAAATATATAATTTTTGAATATAATATTACCTATTTTGTTTTGTATAAAACATTCTTGAAAGTAATGTAATGTAATTTTTTTTAAATGGTGAATATTTTTTAAAAAAATAAAGTTTATTTTTACTATTTAAAATATTATTTTTTCAGTAATAACAATTAATCAGAATGTGGTTGAGTTGTAATTAATAATGACTGAACAACGAAAAAATTCTAGAATCTCTGTGATGCATATGTTTCACGAGCTTAAACAACAATTTCCTACGGTACCTGATCAAGTTGTCTCTGATTGTATACTTAAGGTAAGAACAATTCTTTATAAAATATGTATTTTTTTATCTGTAATTATTAATTATCGATTTAATTATTTTAGCATTCAACAAATCGAGAAGCTTGTGTTTTTAATTTAAAAAACATTCAGAAAAATTATGTTCAACATACCTTTCCATCTGATATTGTAGATAAAATGGCCAACAGGCCAAAATCTCTTGAAATGTCTCAAATTAATATTTCCTTGCCTAAATTACAATATTCAAGTAAATCACAAAGTTATTGTAATACCAAAGATTTAATAAATTCAAATAGAAACGAGCCAGATAATACTAAAATTATAGATATAGATTTTAATACAAATGGATGTCAGTGTAAATCTATTTCAGCCCCATCAACTCCTTTACAACCGCTCCAGGAAAAACATAAACACAAATCATTGGATTCTGTACCACTTTTAGATACACAGTGCCGGCCTTTTACCTCTGTAAGTTTAACTTTGAGAACACCCACTAAAGATCCTTTGCCTCCTGTAGATTTATCTGCTGGAGCGGGATCTAAATTAATATATACAGCTTATTCATATGATCCAATTACTGATCCAAACAATTGTTATCAATCAAGACTTCATATAAGTGTAAATCCTGAAGGTGAAACCACTGTGACTACTTCTCGTGTCATGGTACCTCCTACAAATATTAAACCTATAAATAAGATGACTGATAGTCAAGTTCCTGCTTCAATTCAAATTGATAAAGTTTTACCCAAAAATAAAAGTTAGTACATTTTCCAAGTTTTCATTGCAATTATATTTTTTTTTGTGTATTTATCAAAATTAAATTTGTTTTCTTTAATTAAATAATGTTTATTTTAAAAACTATAAAAAAAACTATAAAATTTTGTTTAGTGGTAATTAATGCTCAACTAGAACGGAAGCAGAGGTTAGTTTTAGAGTTATCAGCAGAAAAGCAAAGACTAGAAATTATGAAGAAAAATTTAGCCATGATGAAAGAAGATATTGCCAAAAAGCGCACAAATTTCAGAACGGTTTGCAAATATCTAATAAAATTATTAGTAAATTATTATAATTTAATATTAATATATTTATAGATTGAATGTTTAAGAAATGAAGTTCAACTGTTACAATTAGAATGTAATAAATTAATTCTTCAAATTGATGCAGCTAAAGGAAATCAAGGTAGTTTGTATTTAATAATCTGTTACAGTGGTGACCCGAACTTTTTTCCACCAATATGCATACAAAAAAAAATACATAACACACCACCCACCCACAAATATATGTATTGGGCAATGAGCACTTATAGGTAATTAAAAATCCTCACCAAAAATCATTATTAGTGTGACACTGTGACGTGTGAGTGATTGCAGTGGCATGGTGATAAATCTCAAATTCTAGTGCAATTGCATTAATTAAACAATAAATATTGATCACCATCACACTGTCGTTTCTTTGGTATCAGCAACTGCCCGCTATGTTACCATGGACAAGATTACCACTAACCAAAAATGTTTTATCATCAAAATATGTTCAATATTTTAATAAATAATATTTTTCACATTCAACTTCCCGCTTAAAATTTTCGAGAGGTACCATCACCATAAATATACACAATACGCACATGCGTAAAATTTACCTATATTGGGCCGCCACTGGTCTGTTACCATAAGTAAAAAAAAAAAAAAAATTTTTCAATAATCAGATTTTTCATTGTGATCAATTGATATGTTTTTACATTTTCATTATTTGTAAATGTATAATTTATCATAATTTTCTATATTATAATTATTAATTATCAGCTTTAAGGATATATAAGCATTTAAAATCGTCTAAATTAGCACTTTAAAAGTACCTAAAAACTTCATAATGGGCATTCCGATAAGTATTTAAAACAATGATAAGCAAAAATAGTTATTTCAAAAATTGAAGCATTAATATTTAACCCAACTTATAATGGGTCTTATGAAAAATAAAATTTAAAATATTTCTAATAATAGATAAAGAAAAATTGTTATGGAAAAATAATTAATAAATATAATAATATTTAATAATATAATTTTTATAATTATAAAAATATCTTGGTTTTAATTGGCAACTTATTAAGTTAGAAATATGCAACAAAAATAAAAATCATTAAAAGAAGAAGAAGCATTTGTGAATTTTATATCTGGAATCTTTGATACATAATATCGATTTATCTAATACACAGCTAGACAGTAGCGTAAATTGGTCTGTGCAAATGTGCATTTGCTCCACCACATTTGAAATATGTTTTAGATTTGATCGAAGTGAAAAATGTATTGGTTTTACAATGATGTGTGTCTAATTTTTTTGTTTTTATGTCTTGCTCTGAATTTCATGAATAGCATATGTTTCTGGTTGAAAAGTGGATGTAATTGGTACTTTATTTAGGTCATTTTTCAAAGTTCTCAAAATTGACACTCCTATGCAATAGAAAAAAGGACCAAAAAATTATGAAAACACGGCATTTTTCACGAAAACTAAGATTTTGACGAATTCCATTTCAATATTTCACGATAAATCATTTTGATTGGTAATTTTGGTGTTCACTTAGGTACTATGTATGTAATAAAACATTTTCGTTAATTTATCTACAAAATATAGAACTTTGAATATTTCCTAAAATTCATATTTTTAATTTTTATTTATATGTTTGATAATATTGCCAATTTTGAGTTTTAAGGTTGAAAATTTTACTGAAGTAAACTGACATATTTTTTTAACATGTTACCAAAAAATTAGAAAATCCCAAGTCTTTTTTTTTTTTTTTTTTTTTGTGGCTTGTATATAGGTGTATACTTCATAACAGTTATTTTTCATTGATTTATATAATGAAGTATAAAATATTTCTATCATATCATTTAATATTGAATAAAATCAAATACATAGTTCAATAATAACAGAAAAATTATTTCAAAAATTTAAACTATGTATACTATTTATGCACCCTTATGTATGTTAAGTACACATGTTTATAAGTAACCTATTATATATATACATGGTAGATTTTCAATTCTCATTTTTATACATATATAACATAAAAGAATTAGGGTTTAATATAATAAGTGTATAATACCTGTATTATTATATATTACAGGGGTCTTCAACCAATGGCTCATGGGCCAATTCCGGCCATCAAACTTTTTAAACCAGCCCGCTAAGTTAAACTGATGTTTTGACAATATTATTTATTTATCAATAGTATTTCCTAGAGAGCCTAGATTATCTATCTATCTATCTAGTATTTCCTATTAAAAGAAAAATGATTTCAATATTTAGCTCCACCTACTTATGTGAACAGACACTTTCAAAAATAAAATATATCAAATTTTAGTATAGAACCAATTTAAGTAATGAATATTTAGAAGTGATGTTGATTGGAACTACAAAGTTGAATGTAAATTATCTAGAAATTTTAAAAGATAAGAAATTTCAAACTTTTCATTAAGTAACTCATAATACAATATATTTAATAAATAAACAATAAAAATAAAAATAAACATTTGCTAAAATCAAAAAATATCTTTTCTATTATTCAATTACCTGTCTATAAAAAAAGTTTGGAGACCCTGATATAGTAATTTTACTAAAAGTCTAAAAAATATTAAAATTTTTTTTAGTAAATACTAAATGTTATTTAAAATTTTTTTTAGTTTCATTTGATGTGACAAATACAAAATTTTATAATGAAATTTATACTGGGCAGGAAGTTAATTTTGAGAAAATACACAAAGAATATCAAGGTTTGTTATATATATATATATATATATATATATATATATATGTAATATGTATATTACTTATATAATAATGTTATTTATTATTTGTTAAAATATGTTAGAAGATACAGAAAGTGAAAATTGGGTTTGTCCTATGTGTACATTTCAAAATCATCCAATATTGCCGGGATGTGAACAGTGTGGTATGGCTCGATTTGACTTAGGTACAACTATGCCAGTCGTGAACAACAATATACCCTTGTGCGCCAAATTAACCTAAAATTTAATTAAACAATGCTTAACAAAAGTTTAACGTATTTCAGATTATTTTGTGGTGAGCATTTAAAAACATTACTAACAATTTTACTTTTTTTATCTGCCGTAGATTTTGATGACATTAGTAATATTACTCTGTACATTTAAATTATAAATATAGGTCATGGTAAATAAATAAATAAAAAAAGTTATGTGATATGTTATATCTAAAAAAATATGAATGATTTTTAGGAAAACCTCAGTTATATCCAGCAAATATTCATGTAAGAGTTACTCATCGCATAAATCACCAAAGTACGTTTATAAGTTTTTATGATACAACAAATATTACACAATTTCCTACATTTTTTCAAGTGTTAGTATTTGTATTACTCATGCTATCACTTAAAAATTTATAAAATATGTTAATTATTATTTAAATAGTAATAACCTATAACAATAAATATATTTTTTTTTAGGGAAATCAACAAGCTCATATTGAGTATTTTATATGTATGTTAAATTCAACAGCCATTTCAAGTACGGTTTATTTGATAAAATCAAATATAAATCAATTTTATGTGATACTTATTAAGTATAGGGCTAATTTTATTTTTAAATTTGTAAAAATAATTGGAGTCTACTCTTTAATTTTTGTGTATTTATATATATAAAAAAAATATTTATTTTATATGCATACCAATGATTAAACACTTTTTATACACATTAAAATATTGTTATTAATTAGAATAATGATAATACAGTTATTATTCAATGTATACGATTTTACATATGTTAAAGTCTATATTTTTATTATTTTTTTAAAATATCGTTTATATAAAAATTGTTAAAGAGTAATCATTTTCATTTTTGAATTTGACAACTTATATTTGTTATAACTTATAATATAAACTTGTGAAAATTATTTACCATTAATTTGTAAAGGTATTGGATATATATTATATTTTATGTATACAATTAAACACGGAATGTGGGTCGATGCAATAAATTGTTGAATTGTTTATTAGTTATTTACTTTTAAATAAAATAAAAGTAAAATAATTTAATTCAAATTTTTATTTTTATTTTAAGTTCCTTTTTATTTTATAACAAAATGAGTCCTTATTTTGAAAAATATTCTTATAATTATTAATTAATAGTTAATTTTCAATTACAATCCATCCGTTTTTCTTTTATTTGTTTTAAAATCAACAAACAATTGGTAATTTTAGTATTAAATATTTTTATATTTAATGTACTGCATGTACTATTTTTTAATGCAACATTAAATGTAATTACTACTTGTAAAACTGCAATACTAATTATTATTAATATTGTCTTATATTACACATATTCGTCGCATAATACACGTCTGCATTTGATATTTACACCTGTGTCCATTATGTAATAATGCAGATTTGTTTATCTTAGTTTATGTCCTTCAAGACTTATTAGTTACTTCATTCTTCCTAAATTAATTTTCTTATTGGGTTTTATACAAATATCGTCCCACCTTTCATAATGTGTGTATGATTAAATTTAGAAAATTACTACAAGTAATTGTTGATCCATATACTGATTATTATATTTTTAATTAAATATTTACAAAATAAAAACAATGTGAATGGTAGTTGTTTTAAATTTAAATAGCAGTTCCTCTTTCCAAGTTTTGTTTGATTTGTGTAGTGTGTTCTCCATAGTATCGTTCCAATTTTGCATTGAATTTCATGTTACGTTCATTAATATAATCAATATCCGCTTCATCATTATGTGTTCTTCTTCTACTAAACTTATTACGTTTTGCAATTCTAAAAAATATATATATATATATCTTATTAGAAATATACCAATGTTTTTATGGTTAGAAAGTTAAAAGAGTAATTGCTGTTTTCCAAATTGTTTAAGACTTAAAACGCGTAATTTTTAAGATCAATTATGTTACAACCTTAAAAACGTAATAAAATTAAAAATTTTGGGACATTTTATGAAATATTTTGGTTGTTACATTTTTCATTATATAATTATTTATAAATATATAATATAAAATTATAGTCAATTAATAATTTAAAGTCTTTTATGTCATAATTTTTTTCTACATACCGCTTAAATTCAAATATATTTTATTAAATTATAACACTAATTATGGTGCTTACATTTTTCTACATTTTTGAGAGTGTGGCTTATGTTCTTAACCATGTAAATTAAAATGATTATTAATGATTATTCGTTGTAATTGAAATGGATGTTTAAGTTGAATTAATTTAATATGTAATTATGTAAAAAAAGTTGATTTTGAAAATATTGTCACTTATACTCTTTTAACCATTGAAATACACATTTTAATTAATAGGTCAGTAAAAATATTCAGATTACTTTAATGTACAATATAAAATTTGTAACAAAATACATACTGTTTTTCTAAATCATCAACCATCCTGTCAATGCCTTCTTTTGAATCTTTAATTTTATCATGTATAGAAGTATTAGCTTCAGCGTAAAATGCTTTGCCCAGTTTTTCTTTTTGTCTTTTATAGGCATCCATGTCTACTTTCATGTTAGCGATCATTCGGTTGTATTGACGCGCAGTTGCTTGTTCATAATCTGAGAAACCAAGGTCAGGATTTTTGCGTTTTTTTTTCCTATCAATTGCGTCTGCTTCCATTGCAGTCATGTTCAAAAGTTTTAAACGGTCATAATCTTGTCCCTAAAATTATAAACTTAAGTATAAGTGAATTTAAAAATTTTAAATGTATATAATATAATAATGCCTTTTCTTTAGCATCTTGTCTAAGCTTATCATCATTTAATAGCCAATCTGCCTTCCTTTGTCTCGCTTCCCAATTGGAAGGTAATTTCATTTGTTTATCTTCTTCAATAACTTCTTGATGGTTGTTCACTCTTGCTTCATTCTACGATAAATAATAATTGAAAATAAAAATATATAATAAAATAAAATAAATTTTTTTATTAATTACTCGTTTGATGTGGAGATCTCTAAGTTTTTTCAGTCGGTCAGATTTTTTGGATTGAACGTCCATACCGACGACGGTAGAAGTACTCATATTTTACGAAGTTATAACTTACGCAAACACAACACCAACGTAAACTTTTAATTTTTATAGTTTTATAACAATATCTTTAATTGTGAATGTCACTGCCCACTTGGAAAGTTGGAAGGGAAGTATTTATAATAATAAGTAAATAAGTAGTAAGTACGTTGTGAATCGTAAGCACTACACTATTTTTATTTTTTATTTATCACTATAAATATTGTCATTTGTTAATTTGTTATCATTTTAAATGTCTATGTTTATTATGATTATTAAATTAATTACATTTATATATATTATTAGTTTCCAGTGTAGCCATTTATGATAATGTAATTGTGGTTGTTATTATCAATTATTTAATCAAATGTTATCTTTTATATTTATACTGTATTTGCAATTTTGCATTATTGTGAGGTGAGTCTTAGTCTGTGACTCAAACGTCAAACAATAAAATAAAACGATTAGTTAATCTTAATATTAATACATTTTCTTTTTCTTTTTAATTATTACCGTATTACAGTTATTTTTATAAATTCAAATGATTTCCATCAAATTTAACGTATCGCGAGTTGAGTTGAGTAAGCGATCACTACAAAAAGTTCTGTTTAGTGAACGTTGTATAAAATTTAATTAGACAACGTATTTGCAAAATCAATGTTATGATTGTGTCAATTGTGAGTACCTTTCTATTCTCTATTCAAAATAATAATAATAATCCAAAAAAAAAATAAAATAAAATAAAAAACATATGTTCACTTACTACAACTCAACACAATGGCTGTTCCCCAAGTATTAAATGCCCTATAGTATTCAGCAGCATTTGTTTAACGTTAATTATTTAAAATTTTGTAATTCCATGCTCATAATTATTCGTAATGTTTTCTGTAATAGTGTTTTGTGTGAATATACATCTACGCTGCTGTCAATAATTAATAATGAGTGGAGTGCAGTTTAGAGAAATCCATAAAAACTCTTGGTTGAGAAAACTTCCAGCTGGAATCGATAAGAAGTCTGCTTTGAAGTTGACCGGTGGGCAGAAACTATGGACTGTGTTTTGCATTCATGACGATACAGAACCTGTGTTGGAGTTTTATGTGGATCAAAAGAAAGCGGCTGCACATCGTCCGGACAATACAGTTCCATTATCTGATACCGTCCATGTTTCTGCTACTATATGTCCGTTACCAGTGATGCCTAGCGATCATCAGCAACAATACCAGTATGAATTTGTTATAACTCTCACTTCAGATGTTGTACGTCTGGCTGCTCCTACTTGGTTTGTATACAATTTTTTATTTAAAATAAAAAAAAACGTCTTTTGGCATTTAGTTATTTAAAATTTTTAGGAATCAGATGATGGATTGGGTGCAAGGATTAGATATGAAATTACGTGAGATGCACATATTGTCTCCAAAAGAAAATGTTTATACCAAACCTCCAGAATCTAGACCTCCTTTGTTACCAACTAGAGATCCTAACTCACCATTGCCTCTTCCTCCATTACGTGACTTACCATCAAATATTTTACCAGGTGTTGAACCTGTTACAGTAGCTCAATCAATAAGTATAGACAGCCATAAAAAATTAGAGTACTATGTTATTTTAATTAATATATATTTTTCAATTTCAGATAGGGATGAAGCTGCTTCTTCAGAAATTGATCAAATATTTTTAACACCTCCTATAAGTCCTAATCCAATGTTAGTAAAATACTGTCTTTAAAAGTAATTTGCAATTTGATAATATTATGTTGATTTATAAAATATACATTTTTGTATTTCAGAAGTCCTAGTGAATCAGTGAATAATGTTACCATTGTAGAAGTAATTAATCATAATCAAGTATTCAATTTTAATCAAATGGAGCAAGTGCTAAACCAGACAAATCAACAATCTTCTCAAAGTTTGTCTGAATTATTAATTAATTCTCCTAGATCCAGTAGGTCAACAAATTCTTGTACATCTGAAAATCCTATGTCTTCTCCAAGGCAATCTACTAGTCAACATCAAACTCATAATACGACTTTAGTAGAAGAATCTGTTAGTGGGTCTAGGTCTACTAATTATATAGAAACCAATGATAATAATATTTCACAAAGATCTACTAGTGAAGTGCATAATGAAGGTCAACGAAATAAAGTTAGAATGGCTGAATTAGAAGATGGTCGGCCAAGAAGACGATCAAAAAGACAAGAAGTTGTACCACCCATATCTGATCAAGAAGTAGCTAATAATTATGAACATTTAGTATTACCTACATCTATACAGTCAAGATCACCACCTACTTTATCCAATTTTGTTCCTACGGATATTGCAATAATACCATCAAGACCTCAAGTAAAGTTCAACTGCTTTTATATTTTCTAATCTATACTTATTGTTTTTTATTGTCTTTTGAAGTTACCTATTGGTCGAGGCCGTGGTGCTCGTCGCAAAATAAATGGTGATAACTCACATCCAGTAGTAGGAGCTGATCGAATTAGAGTAGCAGTGAATAGTAATCCTCGAATGCTACAACCAGTTCCAACACCTTATATTCCAGTAAGTTCAACAATTTCTACATTTTGTAATAATTTAATATTTATTTGATTTTATTGTGTAGGTGGAAAATAGAGATTTGTTTAGTCCAAGTCGATTAACTGTTAGAGAGAAGCAGGTTTTACAGCTTCGTAAAGAAATGTCTCATCTTGCAGGAGTTAGGTTACAATTAAGACGTAAAGATTGCATAAATACCATTGCTTTGGTTGATGTATTTCAAACAGTTTGGATTGCTGGATGGAAACAAAAAGAACACCCAATGTTGCATAATGCTTTACACATAGGTGATCAATTGTTGAGTGTTGCTGGAAAACCTGTATCATGTTCAACAGATGCACATAAATTAATACGAGCATGGCCAGGTCTTTATGTTAGTATCATTATTAAGTATATAATGTATTGTATTATGAATTTGTAGTATTAATATTTAACATTTTTTTTAGGTTGAATTAATTATTAGACGTGTTCCTTGTGGTCGAGTTTTTGTAGTTCGGCGACAAGAACAAGGCCAAGATCTTGGTATTGTCCAAGAAGGCGGTACAGCTGAAATTAAGGATATATTACCAAATACATTAGCTGCTGCTCATGGTTTATCATCTCGCACACCTACTTTAGATGGGTTATCATTAACTACTTGGACATTAACAGAGATTAATTCTCGTCCATTAAATTTACTGTTTAAAGACACAGAAGTTAGAGATCGTTTAAATGCAGTTGGATTAGATATCTCATTATTAGTTCAACCTACAGATCTTATATCAGCACTACGCAAACAGCTAAAAACATTAAAAGCATTTAAAGATTACTTATTGATATAAAGTTTGCTAAAATTACGGGTAATATATATTTATTATAATTTGTTATAAAATTAACTTGTAAATTGTGATTATTAATAGTATGTTTTATTTTTTTTAGGAAAAGATCAAGAATGCAGGGTTAAAGCAAGAATTTAGTGAATGAATGAATCATAACTTATGATATTAATTTAGTAAATATTAAACTATATTTTAATATAAATTAAAATATATTTTTTATTATCTATGAAATTATAGTTTAAATCATAAACAGAATAGAAAATTGATTTGGTACATTTTATGACTTTTAAAAATGATTGTTTCTGTGATAATTAAAAAAAAAAAAAATTACTGATAGTTTTAAAAACTTATAAGTATATTTTATTATTTTTTATATTTTGTTAGATTTGTCTACAATTAACAACTTTAAGATATCTAATTAAAATTATTATTAATCATAGTCATTCTATTGGTCGATTCACATTATGACAGTCATAGGTAAAATATTGTTTTTATAGTTCTAAATGTATGAATTCATGGTATTTGAAATGATAATGGATTGCATAATTGAAAGTAGGAATTATTTGAGATAGAAATACAGATTATATTTTTAATGATATTAAATGCAAATTAAAAATAGTTTTTACCTAAAATATTTGTACAATACTATGAAATCTTAATTTTTTCTTACATTAAAATCTTTTTTACGTATTATTTAAAAAAAAATTGATATCCTAAATTTTGAAGTCTGGTCATTTGTCTCTTTTAAATTTATCAATATGAAATTTATAAAATAATTAAACATAAAAAATTAATTAAAATTATATAAGCTGTGACTTTTTAACAATTTGATTATACTATTGAGTAATATTTTCTATAATTAGTAATAATTTTCTGTTCCTGTATAATGAGAATCGATCTAAAATGGCTTATTTTTTTAACCAACGTATATTACGTAAACATGTAACATGTGCAATATATTACATTTGTTTGATATTTTTTTTTTTTTTTGAGAATTGTGTTAATGAAATTTAATATTAATCCTTATTGTGATAGTCGATTAATTATGTATTATTAACTTTAATAATGTATAATATAATTTAAATATTTTATATACTTGTATTTATATGTTTGCACAGAATTTAATTTTGATGTAAGTAGCTGAAATTACACAGAAAATTTCAAATGTAACCATTAACTGCCATTAAAATATTCTTTGCAATATTGATGTCAACATTAAATGTGAATATTTTATAAATATAATTATTACAGTATTACAGTATAATTTTTACAGAAAATCAAACTTAAACTTATTTATAATCATAAAAATAATGCTTATATGCTCCACGCCACGAGAGAATGCATAATACGGCACACGCAACTAAATGACAGTGCTCCTCCGTCTTGAGGGTAAATTTCCCCTTCCATGCAGCAACTGGTCTCTGCAGACACCAGCTCAAATAACACAATAGAAACATGCGCTGTGAACGGTATTTATGTGTAGATATTAATTATTAATGAAAAATGCTTTTGTAATCGCAGTGTACACACCTGCCAATGAAACTGGCATACTCGAAGCGTTTCGACGGGTGGTGATTATGCTGTTAAATTGGTGGTGATGCACGAAAAAATACTTGTTTTGGTCGGCCGCCGTGTGAAGTCTCTCATGGCGCGGAATATAGAGCATATATTTGCTCATAATTGCCACTAATTAATGGTTTAACTTTTTAGTTACCTTCTGATATGCATTGGTCAATATTTATTAATAACTGGAAAGTGGCAAATATATATTTAAAACATAAAATATTTGTATTTTACATTTAATATGTTATTTTTGATTCTCAACAAAGCAAAGAATATATTGGTTTTATGTTTTTTTTTTTTTTATGTTGTAGACACTTTTCTGTCAGAAATATTGCTCTTATTTTCACAAATAGCATGTTTCCAGTAGGAAAGTGGATGTAGTTGATACTTTATTTAGGCCATTTTTTGAATTTCTCAAAATAAGACTATGTGGTAGGGAAAACTACCAAGAAATGATGAAAATACGGCATTTTTCATGAAAACTGAAATTTTGATGAAATTGATTTTAATATTTTATTAGATGTTCACCTAGGTAGTATATATACACGTGATACAATTTTGAAATAGTTACGTTAATTTATTGGTGCCTTTTTAAACTATATATTATATATATATTGCATATACAGTATAATTTGTGTATGTAAAGTATTCAATTAAAATAAAATGTAATATTTTTATTTTATGTCATCTTAACCTTGAAGTTATTTACTTTTTTATCATAAATAATTTATATTATATGCAAATTCAATTGTCAGATAATTATTATAAAAATGAACAGGAGAGCAAACCTAAACTTTTATTTTCAACCTTTCAAAATCAGATATTGTTACTTATGATTTTAGGAAAAAATGAATTGATTTTATAATGTTATGTTTTCTTTTTTTTAAGTCTGTAGATACTTTTTACCAGAAAGATTTTCACGAAGAACATATGGCTATAATGTTATATATTGATATGGGTGTAAAGAGGATAGTGTTAATTTTTGATTAAAATTTAAATGTAATGATAAATCATCGCATTAAAAAAAATGATTTTCAGTGAATTCTGTGAAATATGTGCATTTAGATGATTTATTTAGGGATTTTAAGGCCATTTATGCATTTATGAACTTTTTATTTGGTGTTCATATATGTACTTAATATATGTGATGAAACTTTGAAACTTTTACGTTGAATGAGAACCTAGTGCATTTTAAAATTTTAATCAATACCTATATTTAACTGAACTTTGCTTAGAATGGTTTTTCAAATGTAATGATTTATCGTTGCATTCAAATTTTAATTAAAATTGAACACTATCTTCTTAACATCTGTATTCCTTCCACAGCAGTATCAGCTCTTCTTTTTACAGATAATGATGACAACATATTTATTAAATCGTCCTCGACAATTGCGATTTATAATAGTTAATGAATAATGAAAATAAATAATATTATTCATCATGTTAGATTTGAATGTGGTCAATGTAGTATATTTTTATATGAATAAAGAATGTATAAATAGTAGTCCAAATATAAATAGATAAAATTTTCATATTAATAACTAATAAGTAATCAAAAATCGTGTATTAAATCATAGATTAAATAATATGATTAAATTAATGTTTAAATGATAAATTAAATTATAACAATTGATTATAAAAAATGTAATTAATATATTTTATAAGTTATATACTTGTATATATTTAATAATTATATTTTTTTAAGTTCTCTTTAAAAAAAAATACCAATACTTACATTTTTTTTACCTATTTGATATTTGTTATTAAATAATACTAAAGACTAAAATTGTAAAATATAAAAATAACGAATAAAAACAATTAGAAGTTTAGGGTTTAACGTTTAAGTAGTAAGTGACATGATAAATTATAAAATTGGATGAAGAGAACAGTGCATAAAATTGTGATATTTAAACATCAGTATGGCCATTTTATAACAATTCATTAATTTTTTTTAAATTTAACACTTCATTAGTTCTCTGTTAATATAATTTTAATAGTAATATTTTAGAAGAGGATAAGCAATAAGAAACATTTTTATTAAAATGACTATAGTCGTCAGTAAAATATTAGAGTATAATTGTTAAACATTCAAATTATACTTGATACTAAAATAATAATTATAACTAATTGAAAATTACATGACCTTAACAAAAATATACGTAAAAAAAAATAATTTTGAAGAAAATCTGACTACGTATTTGAAAAAAAATTCAGTTAAAATTGAATATAACATAAAAACAATTTGTTTGCTCTCTTGAAAACCTTGAACATGTAACATTGTAACTTAATAACTTTTGTCATGGTGTCATCGATATAGTTCAATAATATTGTTCAATGTATTAACTTTAATATATTATTAGCACTGTTTTCTATGGTTAATATTGTTAGTTATTTGGAAGTTATTTATTTGACTATTCCAAATATATATAAATATATATATATATTATGTGTTTATATTAATCATTAAATTATATTTTTTTAATATTTAGTACTTTAATTATTTATTTGGAAATTGACAACATAACAAATTTTTAATTTTGTTTTGTGTAAGCAGTTACAAGAAACAGATATAACAATTTTTCATTAACATTCATATAAACACAAACACACACATATAATGTAAGTATAATGATGGATTTTAAGTTTTAACATATATTTATTTTAAATATATTATTTAGTATTTTTCATGATAGAATGGCACCAACTGTTGGTTAAAATAAATTGGCATTATGCGTCCTCACCTCATTACATTCCTATAGAATTTGTTTTTACATATATGGTTTGCAGAGATTGTTGTTAATATTGTAGTAATAAAATAATAACTCATTCAGATTAGGCAAAAGAAAATTATTATTAAAAATGTTAATTAGTCTAAATTGTACGCAATACAAGTAATAATATACAAATAATTATACATTTTTTTTTTTTTATAAAGTCACATAAAATATTACAATATATTTATATAGACACCAAACTAATAATCACCGCAAATATAAATTATAACCAAAGGTTTTTTAAATGTCAAAATTTAACCACCTTATTTCACATAATTAAATATTATAATATAATAAATTAATATACAATATTAATGTAATGACAATTATAATATAGTATCTTATCATCAACACATTGTGGTTAGAGAGAAACTAGTTTACAATAAATTATAGAAATTCACCAAGTTAAAAATAATTAAATGAATTCTCAAAATTCAACCAATACCATCCGTTTCCCTATTCAAAAAATGATAAAATTTAGTTAAAAAAAAACATAATACAATATAATATGTTATAACTTATGAGAAATCTTCTTTATGTGACTTTGAGCAAAATATTTGTTCAGTGAAATATTTTAACACAAGTCAAGTAAAAATATACAAAAAAGAAAAAAGTAACTTAACAAAATGAATTAATTTTATTATTTTTAAACAATATAATACCTTATTTTAAAAATAATTTAATAAAGATTTTATCAAGGAGAATTTTATTAATCTGGTATTTGAGATAAAAATGTAAAAAAAGAGTGTATTAAGTTTGAGCAAAATTATTAAGTACAAGGCTCCCTGATAATTTTGAGGTGATTTGACCACCAATAATTTTATCACAGCACTTAAATATAAATATATAATCAAACATAAAGTAATTTCGAAAAATTACTTTTCCTTTTGTTGTTTTGACCGAGGGTTTCGATCAGTTTGTGTCCCATTATTTCTGGGAACTATACTGACACTGCCGTCAGGTTGTTCACGCAAAGTATGAGTGTATGGTGAGTATGGATTTCCATCAGGATCTCTTAGACTCTAAAAATTATAATAATGTAATTGTTAATCTGATCATTTATTAAATTTATATAAAAAATAATGTTAATAAAACGTATTGCTTACTGCAAAAATATGGTTATAAAGCAAGTCATATTTAGTCTTTACTCGCATACGTTCTGTCATTAAGTATTCACGTTCTTGTAACAGATTGAATTTCCGGTCTTTCATTTGTTTTACTTCGTCGGCCAAACTGAGAATTTGATCCAACTTACGTTTACGACAATTTTGAGCCGCTACCTAAAAATCATAACAATATACGTATTAGTTATAGATATTATATTATAATATTTTATCATTCTTTATATACTAGAAATATATAAATATTATGAACCTTGTTCTTTCCTCGACGCCTAATGTCTCTGATCAGCGTCAGCTGGGTCTCGGACAGATCGTACTTGGATAATCTTTCGTTAAATTCGTCCATTGGTAGATTGATTATGTCGTCTACAATGATGGGAATGTTGAGGTTTCTAGCCCTTTTTTCGTCTCTAGTCAACTGATCTTCCTCAGATCTTTTGCTGGTCTTAGTTTTGTTACGCGGCGTTCTGTGTCCTTCGGCCGGCATCGCATATGTGTGATTGAGAGTCACGTGATGTTCGGGCGTCATTAAACGCGAACATCCTAAGGACGAGAGATATTATTATTATTATAGCAATAACAGAAGCGGTTGTATTAATCTAAAAAATCTTGAAGAAAAATAGTTTACGCGCGACTTACCGGCGGCCATGTGTCTCGCGAATTGCGAAGGATTGGGCAACGGTAAGCTGTCCCTCACGGACATATCGTACGGCAAATTTAAAGGGTCGGCTATTTGTCCAACGTGGTTCGGTCTGCTCGTTTCTTCGGTGACGTTGGGCGTGCCTGTAAAATGTTGAAAAACGCATTATTTTTTTTATTATTATTATTTTAATCGTTGGCATTTTTAGCTTTTAGTAACGATATAAAGAAACGTATATATACACGCGACGTCGTGACGACGATTTAAACAATAATCCAACCGCAAAACCCACCATTTTATTATTATAATACCTATACGGTCATAATAAGTTTAATATTATATTGTAATAAATTATTCACTTGAAACGGGATCGGTCAAACGTCTTCCGTACAACTGGTATTTCTTTTGCGGAGCAGCCGAGTGACTGGCACGACTTCCGGAATACAGATAGCTGTCCAACCATCTCATTTTTCTGAAAAACGACGCACCCTATATATTGTCACTGTTGTTATATTAGAACGTTAAGCAACATATTTTAAACGATTACATCGGTTCGACAGTAAATGTTCTCATTATATGAGTATTTTATATGCCTATAGGTATTAAAAATGCCAACAGAAAACGAAATGGACTTTGCAGACATGTGCAATTGGAAACAATGCGACGCACTCGTAAAGTCGTAACGTATATAGATACGCCGCAGTTTTGCACGGATGAATTAGTACCGCTATTACACGAGTTACTAGGAGTCAAGTGGATTGTGGATAGCGTGTTCGAAAGGCCATATTTGAAGTGTTATCCGTGTAATGGAAACGAAGTCGAGTTGTGAACTTGCTATGTTATTTGTAATACGCAATATGCATACACTAAACATTATATTTTTACAATTTCAATTGCCAAGTTTATACGAAGAAATATTAAGAATGTTGCATCGAGCAGGTAATTTTTTTTTTATAAAATAATGTAAGAAAAAAATGTGAAAATTTAATAAAAAAAAAAAAACTAGAACACTCACAATGTTTGTAACAACTATAATAAGGTACACACTTTATCGAGGAAGTTGATATCATAACTAACTGATACATAAACTAAGTTTAAGAAAAACAAATTTAATCAATTAATATACTAAATACTAAAATGTAATACAGCACAGTTAAATTGAAAAAAAAAATATCGGTATAACTTCATCTACATTCTACATACTCGTAATATTATATAGTTATAATACGAGTAGTTCATAATATAGTGTTAAGAAGCAAAAATATGCACTATTTATCAGATCTAATAAATTAATTTTTTCCCATAAATAATCCAAACAAAAATGCGTTACCAACGCGTTCAAAAGTCGTACCTATATAAAAATAAATAAATTTTGTTATTAGTAATTAATTTTTTTTATAAAGAATTTCGTAACTCATTTATTATTATGTTTTTTATCTATCTCATAGAGAATGTCTATGTCTATAGACACACTAAAAAAATGTAAATCGATATATATATTATAATATATGTAATAAAAATTAAAATATAAAATGAGATATCGTGTCTGATAAACAAAACACATTATACATTAAAGTATAAAAATATTTCTTGTGGAAATTAGATATTATTAATATTATTATTATTTATTTATTTATATATATATATTATTTATTTATTAATATTAATATATTTCAATCTGATAATAATATATTGAAAATAGTTCATTATTTGCTGATAATCTAGGGGAGTAAAAAAACTATACAAAACAAAATATTTTACACCTGCAGGTACCTAGATCTATAAAAGACATGTCAATCTACATTTTATTTATAAATTTCAAAATTGTTATGTATATAAGTATGATATATTTATAAATTAAATATTGCACTATAGTTATAGATTTTGGTTAATTGAAAATGAATATGACTCACCCGTATTCTTGCTGTGAATGCGATGGGTGGTAACCATCGTTGTGTCCGCTGTCTGAATTCGTTTCCATCCATTCGGTGTCAGAGGACACGCGTTCCGAACCCATTGAACTGACGGCACTATCCGAATCGCCTGTGTTCGTATTGCTCTGCTGCACCATGGCGGTCGCCGTATTGCCGCCGTTTATCGTGTTGCAAGGCACCGAGCTGGCGGTGTCCATCATCCGTACCGGGTACATGCCGGCTTTAAAAAAACAAATATCAGCTGCATTGACCGTTAATATTATTTATATTTTACATTAAATGAAAAGTTGAAAAGTTAAATGAAAATAAATTATTATTATCCTAATTAAATATATTAAAAAAATAGTTAGGACTAGCAAAGAATATATATCTATTTAAATATTTAAAAATTTTCTTTTTAGGTTCTGAGCGAAGCGAAAAATGTATTGGTTTCACAATGTGTGACTTTTTTTTTTTATTTTAAATATTATGAAGACACTTTTACTACCCGAAATAATGCTCCGATTATCACGAATAGCATATGTTTCCGGTAGGAAAGTGGATGTAGTTGGTACTTTATTTAGATCAAAATTGACCTTAAGCGGTAGAAAAAACGACAAAAAAATGACGAAAAACGGCAATATATTAATCAATATACCTACATTATCTGATTGAACTTCGCTCAGAATCGTTTTTTCGAATGCAATGGTTTATCATTGCATTTAAATTCTAATTCTAATTAAATACCTACTATGATTTGCGCACCTACATACATGCGGCAGGAGTATCAGCTCGTCTTTTTTACATACATTTTTGTTATCTGGGTTTTATTAAATAACTATATTTTTATAGAATTGTAATAAATAAAATATAGCATGTTAGGTAATTAAGACAAATGTTAAATTTTGTATTACAACTTACAAGTAATATATAATATAATAATATTTGTTCATATAATAAAAGCATAAAAATGTTGATGTCATCGACTTTAGTGTAGTATAATTAATAGTTATTATTATATTATATGAAAAATAAAATTTTAATCCATTATAAAAAATATAAAAAAAAAAATCATTTAGAAAGAAAAATTGTTAATATTTACGAGTATTAATTTATAACATTATTGTGTATATGTATTATATGTATTATGTGGATTACGCTTATTATAGGTATATCATATAATTATGATCAATGTTTTAAGTCAACGAATTATTAGAAACATTGCAATTGATTTGTCAATCTTTTGTCATCAAATTTTTCGTTTGATGAAATAAATAATTTGGACAAAATCGTGATTATAATAAACAGAATTCACTATCAACATACGAATATAATAATTTATATATTTTAGTCAAAAGTATAAAATAATTAGATTAGTCATTTTATTCTTACCATCTGCTCCCATTGCTGGATCCATGAGTTGTAGGTCATCATCGTTTAGGATTGATGACAAAAGCCCGTCCGATGATGGAGTCATTTCACTATTGTGATTCTACATACATACGAGAGAACAGGAAAAAGAGATAAGAAAATAAAAATAAAACAAAATCTTATTAGTTAGTAAATTTTGCGATATTTTAAGATTTAGGTACACATATAAGATAAGTGTATATCATAAGAACTAAGAAAGTATCACCCGATCACCGTGTTCATTTCTGTAAATAATTTTGTATTTAATTTTTTTCCCCCATTAACTTACTTTTGTATATAATATTATAGTCATATAAAGAAGTACAATAAATATTACATTTCAATATTATGCATAATATTACCTATACGTATAGTTACTAAAAATAATTCTTCATGAAATTTTATTTCAAATTTAATATTTAAATATAATAAATATCAATATATATCACATAAATTATGTGCCGATATGTATAGGATACCTAATTATAAGTCTAACCCGATAGACCGTATGATTTGATCGTCTAATCGTAAAAACACGAATGAATTTAATAAAACAATAAATTTTTATTTATTTAAATATATTATCCACAAGTCAATACTTAAACTATAAATAATAAATTTGTAATTATATAATATGATGTATATTATTAAATAGACTGTAATTATTGTTAATATTAGTTTGTTATAGCATCACGAATTAGAAGTGTATAATTCGTAGAATAAGTCGTCAAAAATATTACTAAATTCGAACGTAACTCGTCAAAAAATAAAATCCCACCGTGGTTGAGGGGGAAATGTATAAATGTATTTAAATTCTATCGGTATATATTGATAGGATTATATATATATATATATATTATAAAACGTGTTTATTATATATTTTTATATGGAATAAATGTATTCACCTGATAGGGAAACATCATTTCGTGTTGATGGGGTTCCGCTTTGAACGCGACGGGCTGTTCAGAAGAACTGCCGGCCAAATGAAGCGAAGTAGCGACGGCCGAGCTTAGATTACAATTATTGGTAGACACACCTGTGCAGGACAAACAATAAATAGGTACATACGCGCGTCGTATATAATATTAAACACATAACACGAATAAGTAATATTTCTATTTGTTCAGTGTGTTGATTTATTTGCTAAATGCTAAATCCCAGTAGAACCGACTCCCTCTTATAAATATTTGCACGTTTTTAATTCTTAAACATATATTACACGAAAACAGTTAGTAGTACATAAGCCGCTTTTTTGACAAATATTCTTCCGTGCATAATGTATTTAGATATAGGTATATATATACGAGTCTTGAAGTTATTATAATATTAGGTATGTTTTTTACATCGAATAAACCGAACGAATTTTCGTCACGTATTTTGATTATTATATTATAATCCACACGGTATATTATAATATAGAATGTAAAAATGATTATATTTTACAATATTAAATAAAACTATATACGTATAAGAGTAATAAAATACGTCAGGAAAATGTATAATATGATATTTGAATATTTTTTTCTATTTTAAATATTTAATTTAATATAATTTCTATATTGCAGGTTATTTAGAATAAAAAAAAATATATATATATTATAATAATATACCTACATTGCTTATTTGAATTTTATATATATATATATAAAAAGTGATCAATACTGTAAAATATGTGATTGTGGTTATCTTATTGTACAGTGGAGAAAATTGCTAATATTTTATTTTTAATATCACGAAAAAATATGTTATTTTTTCTTATAAAAGTTTTTTTTTATTTATATACGTACGATAGATACATTTTTTAAAAAAAAATTCGTTATTTTGGTTATATCTTAAACAAAAATTATGTAAATAAAATATAGATCTCACTGTCCATGCGTTAATAATTATATACGACTACTTAATAATACTCGTTTAATTTCGAGTAAATTACAGAATAATTCTAAATTTCTAAATGTAAAAGTATACTATATACTCGTATATGATGTATATAATAGTAAAATATTATTACATATATACTCGTATGTGTGTTTTAATTATTATAATTGATTGAAATGAATTCGTTAATTGGCTTACCAAGTGATGAAGAGTGGTGGTGATAATGGGACAGGGATGACGACGAAGACGATGGTGCTCCGTGACCTCCGTTTTGCATGTCGATGGTCGACGGTAATGGCATAGACTGAGGTGGCGGTGGACACAGGCTGACATTTTGCAACAACACGTTACTCACGTTGTTGTTATTGTTATTGTGATGGTGATACATGCCGGGTCCGGGCGGATAGTTAAGTGCACCAGACGGATGCTGTCCGTAGTGATGATGCTGGTTATGGTGTTGTCCGTCACCTGGAAACGCCAACATGGGGCTACATGCGGCCAAATCTTGCCAACCTCGCTGATCCATGCTATTACTCGTTCGTGTGTAGCCCATTCTTCCCTGAGGAAAAAGTACATTACCGATTGTTAATATTACATTGTAATATTTTGAAAAAACACAATAAATTACTAAATTGTTTTTTTAATGTAATACGAGTACATCAATTTGTCTAATTTTACATTAGTAATTTTATTCGTAAATATTTAAAAATATTAGCAACATAATATTATATATTTTTTTAAATAATTTAAATTTATATTTAAATTCAATAATAATTATATAATTATAAATTATAATATTTAAATTAAATAATAATGTATTTTAATACGAGTACATATACTCGCAAATTTTGATCACAACAATATATTATATATATTAGTAAAAATAAATGCGAGATCTTATTACATTTTTTACTCGTATTATATTTTTATTCCTTTTGATCAAGTTTAAAAACATTTAAAATTTATTTATCATTCCAGTCAATATTATTTAATCAAAATAAAACATTTTTTTTTATTTATTTATTTATTTATTTTTTGAATAATAATGCAATATTATTATGTAATAGTATACAACTTCAAAAAACACATGGATTATTTAGATTGTTATTTGAACACGTTTAGATTTTATTCTATAAAATAGTAATTCGAATTAATTTTTAATTTTCATATTAAATGAATAAAGAACATAAAACTACGATTATATTATTAAAATATGTAACGATGCAGATGCGTGTGTTATTAATTTATTATAATATTTATGTATTATAAGAATAGGTACTATACGTGTCATCATAATAATATACATATACGAGTAGTAATACGTTATAATATTATATTATATTACTGATTGGACATTGGCAATTATTATAAACTTTCACATTTTGCCATTTTGATATAATAATTAAATTGTACGTAAAACAAAAGAAATTAATAGTCATATTATATTCATTATATACACGTGTATATTTATATATATACGGCACAGAATTTCTAAATCTCGCGTATATAAGATTTAAAATTACGAACTATTAAAATGATGACGTGTTTATAATAATATACGAAATAATATACAATTATATATTATTGGCACATCAGATAATCAGGAAAACAATATCATATAGTTTATATTATAATATTATTTGAAATTATTATTATTATTATTATTATAATTTAAATAGAAGCGAGCGCCATTCGCACATTATCCTCGCGATGGGGAAATTATTTTTGATGACCTATGATAAATAAATTGCTTATATATTATATTATTGTTAAGTATACCATAATAATATATGCATAATTTAGTTAGGTAGGATTGTGTAAATCGTTTGTTTTGAGAAACTATATGCGGATTGGACACGCGTATAAGAATGAGGAAAACACCGTATAGGTATAATAATATACGAGCAATAAAATTATATTTACGTTTTGATCATTATTACATGCCTGCTACTTATATATCGACTTAGAAATCCGTTCTTTCCTTATCATTAATAAATTAGTTATCGTGGTTATTAAAATGTTTATAATATCATATTATTATGCACCAAAGTATATATATATATATATAATATTATAATATATACATACACAAATTATGCCATTACGTTATATGGATTTTATTTATTTTTTATGTTACAATAGGTAGTTAATTGTTCAACGAATCGACATGTAGTTATACACGCGGAATGTGAAAATAAACGTTTCTATATATAGTATAGAAGAAAATGTACAATGATTCATTTTTAGTTAGATATTAAAAATCGGCTATATTAAATTATGTAGGACATTCAGAGTCGGACTTAAAAAATTTTTCGCCCTTAGGCACAAAAAATGTAGTCCATTATTATTTATAAAAATATTTTTTACCGATACGAAATATGAAAAAAATTTTAATTTAACAAAAAATCTGCGCCCCATATATAGGCTCGAGCCTATACATAAATCCGCCACTGAGGTTATTATGATTTTTAGGACCATTATCATATTTTAAAATATATAAATGTAGATCTATACGCCATCTTCATCATTAATAACTAACTAATAATATATAAGTTGAATATTATAATAAAAACAGACTATATTATATGTGTATATTTTATAAACAAAATTAACGTTATATACAATAATAGGAATAATTGTCTAAAAATCTTAGGAGTCTTTTCCTTCTATATTATATATAAATATAAACTTTACACTATAATTAGGATGTTCCAGCAGAAAAAAAACATTTCAAAAAATGTAATAACTCAATAAAAAATCATGAAAAAAATGATCGTAATCATAAAGAGAATATTATAGGTGAATAGTTAAAATCACGCATACAAAAATATGAATAAAATAATATATTATATAATATAGTCATACAGTGTATTTAGTATCGTGATGTGCGCAATTTTTGAAAGAAAGAGAAAAAACAATATTTTATTGACGACCGAAATGTAAAATCATATTTTTGTTGAATTCAAATAAGGAGACTTTAACGGAGAAAACTAGAGATATTATAGTAATTAAATAAAATAATAAATCGAAGTCTACGTAAAAAAACGATAATGCGGTGAACTAAGGCAGCAGATATGGAGGAGCGACGAGGAGATATACCGAGAAGAGACAAACAAACGATAGAGGGATTTAATATAGAGGAACGGAGTGAATAATATTGTGCAATTCAATATAAAAATCGTTTGCATTGTCGATAAAAAATAAAAATAAAATAATGTTTAATAATAAATGCGTTTTTGTATATTTATGCGGACTCGGTCGGCTTTTCTGTCGGAATCGTATAATCGGAATAATAATAATTGATGCAATCCTCCCTGGACCGCATATCGTTCAATCTTCAGACAACATAACATTTTGATGGGCATCGCGATAAAATGAAACGTTTTATAGCGACGAGAGTGAACGATAATATTTATATAATATATATAAAAAAAAAATACGAATAATTTATATAAAACGTACAAAAAAAATATCAAATCGCGGCCCTCCGAACACCGTTTACATATTATAATATTATAATATAATAGTATTTATTTATATCACTCAATATGGGAGACTCGTCCGAGTTATAGTAATTAAATACAATGAAATCCATTTAAAAGGGGACGACTGGGGACGTACTCGAAACGTCGTCGGCCCTAAGATACTGTTAAATGCAACAGGTAGTCACAGAACGTTTTTACCTGTGCTGCAGTGACGATGGCTATAATAATACAATATAATATAATAATATTACATTAATGTGTAGCTGGAAACAGCCACACACAACGCGCGTCTCTGAGTATTATATATAGTCGGTATGAATAATAATATAATACAATAATAATACGAGAAGTTTCTCTCATTTTCTGCATTCCCAAACGCTGATTGCGTGATTG
>JAIUCT010000022.1:4367130-4390123 GCA_021307375.1 Tetraneura akinire | reverse complement strand
AATAATAATAATAATAATAATAATAATAATAATAATAATAATAATAATAATAATAATAATAATAATAATAATAATATTAACCGTCCAAATTCGAAACGGTAAGCCTTTATTATTCTTATTCTTATTATTATGTTTTATATATAGGTACTTGGTATACAGTATAGAGTAGGTTGCGCGGAGAGCTTTGAAAAGGGACGCACTCGGATCGACCCGAAATTCCGAAAATAATAAAAACGCGTATAATAATAATAATAATAATAATAATAATGTGTATTATTATTATTTTATCGTTTCGAGGCGAATTCGAATGGTCTGAAGTGGTTATGATAATTATCACGAGTCCGAGTCAAACACATAATATAATAATAATAAAAATATTATCATTATTATTATTATTATTATTATATATATAACGTTTTGACCGAGTGCAGCGTATACAAAAGCCTCGTATACATACATCGCATTACCTATATCTACCTGTTGTGTGGCTGCCGGATCCGATAGCGTTCAGGACGGGCATATTATTATACGTATATTTTGAGTAAATATTTATCTTTGCCCGTCGTCGTCGTCGTCGACGCGTCGCCGTCTCACTAGTCCGTCCGCACTATACACATCGTTTATGTGCGTGTCCTCCTCCGCATTCGGTGCTCTTCCAACGACGCTTGAAGATATAATAATAATAATATCACGTGTGACTGACGTTTTTTCTGCCTTTTTCCTCTACCACCGTCTCCACGCGTCAACCCTCGGCGATCGTCTCGCGTATATTATAATATTATTATGATTATTATTCGTTTATAAAGTGGACGACTACGCGTCAAAACCGCGTCCGATGAATAGAAATTCTTAAATAATTTCGTGCCCACTTGACGCGAGTATTATTTATATTATATATATAATATAATAAGTACCGAAAAAAGAGCGATATAATAGATCGACGTCGTCGCCGGTTTAAACTAAAAATAATATTACGTGCGTACACTTTCGTTCGTGTTGATACGCGTTATGACGCTCGCGCGTGTGATCGTCGGCCGCACGCGTTATGCGATTCGTCCATTTATCATCCCTAAATTATATTCTCGCGACCGCAAGCGTTTTCCCGCGCGAGTTTCGCAAACAGTCCGCGGGCGACTCGTCCGTTATACGCGCGGCTCGCACATACAATCGTGTACATATCATAATAAATATTTATAAATATTATTATTATTATTATTATTATTATTATTATTATTGTGTGTATACGACGAGAACAATGCCCGATCTATAATTATAATATACATATAATAATGCCGGTAATTTGTCATACGAGTTTTTCAACGGCCGCGATGTAATGATAATATTTTACGCGTCGTTTCTAGATATAGGGGGGAAAAAAACACAAAAATTTTTAATACGCTTACAAGTATATAGACGGGAGGTAAAGACGCGATGAGAAAATGACCGCGTTAGCCAGAGAACATAATTTGTTTGTTATAATATATACGCGCGTGTGTGTGTATATTTTTTTTTCTCCCGTCATTACCGACTCAGTCGGATCGTCATTAGCGCGTTATATACATATAATAATATATACGTGTATTTATGATGTGTTCTGATCTTAAATAAATTGCGCGCACATATTATATACATATTATCTAACCTTTAAATGGGGAGATGATGACGTTAATTAAGTTTTCACGAGAGATCGCGGATGCCGTTTCTGCAGCGGCGCGCGATTATAATAATAATATTATTGCGGTTTGTGTGAAGTGCGAGCGCCGCGTTTTCTCATCGCGCGAGACATTTTTTTTTAACGCGCGCCGATCGCCTGGCCGGAAGATGACCACACCACCGCGAGACCGCGGCGTGCAGAACTCTTCGCGCAGTATCTATAATACACATTATATACGCGTAAGTATATTTTTAATATATTATACTTAACACGACGGCGATGACGAGCGTACTTGTAATATTATTATTATTATTATACCGCGCGACTACCGCGTATTCGGTAAACTCGAGTGTATGGTTATATAAGTATAATAATATTATAAGCGACGGACAAGCGCGCGAGGTTAGGTTAGCGGAAAACGCGGTCCCGAGAGAATTCTTTGATTGATGTCTCTGGTATTGCCTCTATATACATCATATTATAATATATGCGACGACGGACCAAGGTCGATCGTAATTTTTTCGACGACCTTAGGTAAATAATGGCGCATTAACGTTTTTAAGGACGCTCGTATACGCGTAATATATATACGTACACGCGCACTCGAATTTTGCACATCGTCATCTATATATATTTTATCATTTAAATTCTATAGAAAACCGAATACTGCAGACTTTTGACAAAAAATAAATAAATTTATATACTCGTATGTATTTTAATGGATGTGCCTACCTAATATTACTTTTATTATACGCGTTGTGAATCGTGATGACCGATGGAGTAAAAAAAATCTTACAATAATTACGATACGGAAAAGATGAAAAATAATTTCATTTTATAATATATAGGTACTAGGTTATAGGTACTTAAAAGTAGGTAATATTTTATGAATAATATCGTTATGATGTCCAGTTAATAATATAAAATAGGAATTGCGCAATATAATTTTCCCAGGAAAAGTCAATAGGTAGTATCTAATAACTTTTTCTTTTTTTCGTGGGCGAACGCGCGCGAGTATTTATATGTTTTAAAACCGTGTATGTGCGTACGGTACTAAATCTCCGGTGCTCGGTCCGTCTCTCCGACCGCCGCGCCCGAACCGCAACGATACACACACACGTATGAATATTAAGCCGCACGGCGAGCTATCATAATAAACAGGTAACTTTATCATTATAATTATTATTACGCGCGCGGCGGCTATACGATCATTATTATATTGTCGGACAGGAGAGAACATTATTGAATGCGCGAGAAGGCCCATATAAAACGTAATAATAATAATAATAATAATAATAATAATGATAATATTTCTACGAGGCAGTGTAACGTCAGGCGAATAAATCATAATCTCGGTGGCATTTATATACGTACACGTTTAATAATACGAAATATGTCTTTCGACCGTCATTGGTTCCCAACGGACCAGAATAATAATAATAGATGTTGCGGCGGCAGGCTTTGACGCGTCGGCCGCTAGAATGTCAATAATCGACGGTCATAAAAAAAAAAATAAATAAATAATCAAATAAAACGCGAATAATATTTATTACGCGTAATACAATTATTGTAAACGTCCACGTGTATATTAATTTAAGCTATAATAATCAATAATTATAAATTATAATATTATATTCGTCGTTAAACGGCTGTTATGGACGTATATATTTTCCACGCAAAAAGAGAACGTTCGCACGTGGTACGTATAGTGTTCTATTATATAGGTATGCGCAATACCTATATAACCTAACCTAACCTAACCGCAGGAACAGGACGACTACTTATAAGGAATATTTTATTTAATAAAGAATCGAAAAAATATTATACTCGGTTTGACCAGTTAAGTACGCGATCGGTCGAAGATTCACACACCCGCGCCCGACGTTAATCTCTCAATATATGTGTTATTATATATTATATATAATCCGCTTTATGTATACGTAGAGGTAGACATATATTATTATTATAAATTATTATATATAAACGATACACATTATAAGATTCGGATCAGATCGAATAAGATCAAATATATTATGAAGTATATCCGAATATGTATGTATAAAATAAATTATGAATTAAAACATAATATGATGGGGTTTATGAAGTCGGCGATAGAATTTTTTTCTTCGATTAATTTAAAAATTATTACGGTCATTGTGTTTTGTAATTAGATTATACCAAGTGATTTAATAAAATATTTGATGAAGCGGAGTTTATTGTAATAATTATTACAACAATTAACCTGTATTGATTATAATATCTATCATACCATAGAGGATCATTTTATATGAATTTTCGTGTAATTAAAACGTCGTATTTGTATTTTGTATACCTCGTATTATAAAACGTTTACATAGACGATCGCTTTTGATAAAACAAAACAATATATTATAATAAATTAATATTTATTAATGAACTTATGCTCCGTAGTTAAAAGTATGCGGAAGTGGTGCGTAAAGCGGTTTGATGCCATCATTGTGCATATATTATATTATTATTTATTAATGACAAAACAAATAATAATAATAATTACAGGGCTTCTTCTAAATATTTTTCTCGACTGCACATTTTATTTTATTTAACCTTTCACTTCTAAAAAATTTAGAATATAATCTAAAAATATAGGTAAGTATATAATCAAAATAATTAGGAATACAATTACAAATGTACAATTTTAGTATACTATTCATTTTAATTAATATCTTTTAAGAAAAATTAAAAATAATACAGTTTTAAAATTTTTATTATTATTATTTTATTTTACACGTGTTCATAACATTTTTTTTTTTGACGATTCCGCGCAAATTTCCAATTAAACCATTCATTTTCATAAACATGTAATATATTTATAAAATTTATAAGAAAAGCAATTACACAAATATTGATTATCAAGTGCATATACTAGATAGTATTTGGAACTACGCAAAATAGGCACAATGAATTGCGCTTCAAAAAAGTCTGATATAAAATATGTTTCTTCAAATTAAATGTTATAACTTATAAAATTAATTTTACTGTGATTATGCGATGAAAAACCACTAAATGTATTCGGTAAAGTACGAGAGCATCACGTTTGACCTTTTTGGCCGTAAGATTGAGAACGCTTAAAATTAACAAAGCCCACAAAACCAATACGATTGAGAACGAATTTACGAGCAACGTTGCCATATTATTTATTTTAGTTATTAAATAAATTTTGATTATTTATACTCATATAATACTCATATAATGGGTATCAATCATGGAGTAAATATCCAAAGGTCTCGCGAAGCGAGGTTTTAGGTCACACAAAACCACTGCCTATCCGCACCAGTATCAGGTCTATGAGGTAGGTATTAGGTAGGTATGCCGTAGTCCCTTGGAGTGTAGCCCCATCCTCACGAAAAGTGCCGCAAAGCGGCGCTTGAAGAAGTGAGCGAAGCCGGCAGGCGTATAGCGAGCGTCCCTTCCACTTAAAAAGAACTTTGCGATTTCATTTATTATTTGAACATTTCCATTTGATCCGCGTGTCTGCGTTTCCCAATATAACAATATTTATTAGAATTAAATATAGTACTAGGTCTTCACCTCGTTCCGAAAGTATAATTTTAATTTTGTTATTTTCCATTATATATGGCATAACGTTGGAAAAAAATACAATCTATCGAACGTTCTCAATCGTAACACCAAAAATACCGTTCTCAATCGTTCGATAGCCAATGAATTATAATAATTGATTTTTATATGGTATTTTTATTAATTCTAACGATTACAACGAATGTTTTAAAATGATTAATTAACAAAAAATGATGAATTTTATTTTATTTATTTAAGTCTTCATTTTTTCTAATTCTTATGTTTACATAGGGAAATTTATATTATACTGATAAATAATAATTTCAATTGTACACGAAATTGGTGGAATAAATTTAACGAACATACGGATGTTTATTTAACAAATAATATAATATGCAAAAATAGTATATAACAACATAATATATTCCACTCCATTATTATGAAGCTCGATTGTCGTCAAACAGTGTGACTGAGACTTAATATAAACATATATTGTTATTGTCACGTGCCATAAATCGATACCGATTTATGGACGGCGCAAGGGGAAATAAATAATATATTTTTAATAATATAATTATCGACTCCTGAGGTCGTACCAATTTACGTAGCAATATAATTGGAATACAAGCGCTAATATAATTATATTATTCGTATAATTTACGACGCGCGCGAAAAGATCGAATAGACATATTATAATATAAGCCATAACTCCCATAACGATATCATTGTGTTAATGATGGTCAGAACGAAAATATTGTTTGCATACCTATAATATACCTATATATATATAATAATATATACCTGTATATAATTTATTAATTCCGACGATTTTTCAACGTGACATATCTAACATATTTATTAGTGTTAATAATGAAAGAAAAAAAAAAGAAAAATGAAAAAAAAATACCTGTAAATATCTTTTTTTTAAACTTGCACTGCGACCGCGTTGACAAATTGACAACAACGGCAACGGCGGCGCCTTATTCGAATTTGATCGCGAGACTTATTAGGGGGCGTATATGTGTGTAATTTGGAAAATTGTGTAGATTAAATAGACGCGGGCTGGCGGCGGTGGCGATGGTTTGAAGGACGGCCGACAATAAATTATAAAAGTAAAGAAGCGAGAAAGAAGGAGAAAAGAAACATACGGCCGAGCCTGTTTGCGCTAAAGCCTAATTACTTTAATAGACGCGCGTTGTACACACAGACACACACACACGAACAACGAATACACTACGTGTGTAATTTAAGGCATACTCTTCATATAATATAATATATATATAATAATATAATAATTTAACGGAGCGACCACTACGGCGGCGGCGGTGCAGAATATGTGGACAACGACGAGAATGTTCGTGTGCTGTACACGTACCATATTTTTACTATATATATTTTATTATATTATAACGCCTCCCCCTCGTAGTCGTTTAATCATCAACACGCGGTATAATAATATTTTACGTATACGTCTGTCCCTTATTATAGAGTAAATATAGTAATAACGATAATGATGATAATGATAATAATAACAATATTATTTAAGCTCAAACGTCATAAACATATAATATAATATAAACATTAATGATGGTTTTGTTTCGTTTTCATATACGATAATCACGATTTTTTTCACAATTTTTTAATATATCTACCAAATATCAATTTATAGTCACATTTGCCGAATTGATCGTTTTTTTCCATCCAATAATAGTTTTACTAACTCTAAAGCCCTACAGGTATGTCCAATAGTAAAAAAAAAATATGTATAATTTCAAATCTATATATAATATAGTAATTAATTATTTAAACGATTTATATATTTATATATAAAGATTCATTAGTGTTAAATAAAATCTAGAAAGTAGGACGTTAAAATTAATCAAAAAAATTAACGAGTAAATGTATAAGAACATTTATTATCACCCTCCACGTTTAACATTATGGTTAAAATTGAAGTTGAAGTATTGAAGGTTATAGACTTATAGTCCACGAGATTAGATAGAAATCAGTGTTATTAAGTATATATCAAATAATATTATATTAGTACATTATAATATTTATTTGCACAGTAGAAGGATTTAAAATAATTTAAAGGGGTCATATTATTTTATTAAAATTAATAAATATTTAAATTGTTAGAATACGGTTATAATTAAAAAATAATTTGATATCGAAAGGATACTATATTGTATATTACACACATCATGATACGATCAAAAATATATTGAGCACATACAGAGTGCATTTGTCCGTTTAGAGGAAAAATAAAGAACGCATATACAATTAAATCAGAAAAATAAAGCATCTAATAACCTTTTAATATAATATGACGTACTTCGAAAAATTTATATGTATAACGTATATATTATAATTTATTATTTAATTATATAGTATTAACTACAGAACATTACAACTACATTTTTAAATTAAGAAAATTTGCAGCAATATAAAAATATTTCATGAAATTTTTTTTTAATATACATAATTGTTATTTTAATAATTATATAGAGGTTTAAGTTTTTGTTATTTTATAATAAATATCTATAGGTTTGAGAAAATATCAAATAATGAAAATTATAAAAGTATAAATAAATAATCATATAATTATCATATTTTATGTTAAATGGGTGTCTATACATGTTATATAAGATAACATACAATGTGCATTCATGATATTTATAATTCTTTTTGTAACATATATTATGCTTGCTTATATGCTTGGGGACGTTATATGTTCTCATATTATATATACATATAGTAATGATGTAAAATATAAATAATATAATATATGGAATCCTTAAAGGAAATCGCCAATTCTTAGAGACTTAAACTATAACGTGTAAATTAAAATATTTTGTTTTAATCGTTCATTCGTCAGAAAAGTCATGGAAAAATATAAAATAATCACAAATAACATTAGTGTCGTGTTCGTATATACTTGAGAACTATAGTCGACGAAATCGAATCTCCTGTAAAATGCCAACGACTGTTGCACTTCTTCGTATCTACGAGTACAAACGTTTTCTGCTATCATTTCGCACGGATTAACATGTTCATATTCACGTGTGTTTATTTTTATAATTATGTAAAATTTACGATCAATACACAATCGTTCAAAAATTACGCGGATAATATAATAACGCGGATCGCGAACATCACGACATTTATACGCCCGGTGCGAAGGAAAAAGGAAATTGAAAAAAATTCTTCCGAGCTACCGGACATCTAATCACGAACTGTCCATCTCCCGGGCAATGAAGGTTGTTTCAGATAACTGCAGCATCCGCCGCCGCTGACGACCGACCACACTTCGTTTCTCTTTGCGCTCCCACCTCACATGGTACACGAAACGAAACGGAAAAAATCAAATAAAAAAAGTTCCGGGTAATCGCCGCCGCGCGCACGCGTTATGTATACAATAAACAATATATATATATATAATTGTCCTTTATTACTTTTATATATATTGTGTATGTATACAATAAACGGACGAAGGATAATTCTTAGAAACATAATAAAAAAAATAAAAAAAAAAATACGTGAAAGTTGCGAAAAAGGATTGTATATACGTATAATGCAGCATTATAGCATCATTATAATAGCATAATCATAATAATAATATTATTATTACTATACGAAGACAATAACAATTAAATATTACACAGTTCAATATTATTTAGTATTCTTAATCCTTTGAAATATTGCGTATAATGTGTCTTTTCTATAGGTCTCACATTTTCATATAGTAAGTATATATATGACTTTTTGTACTTGCAATTTCTGAGTCTTTGGTATTTCGTTGTTAGCATATTCTGATTTCTGAATATTACGGATAATGGTTATCATAACGTTATTAACTGCTTTATAATCGATTTATTGCAAAGTACATAAAATCTTAAAGTTTAATATTGTTGTACATTTGTTGAGGACTATTAAAATGGAAAAATCATTAAAAATTGGATGCTGCTGCAGTATTCTAATATAATATGATTGTATTAATTGGGATCATCGAGATCGGGTATACAAGTCTATAATAAGCTATATACTTACAACTTATATGGTTCGAAAAGTGTAAAAGATAACATTTATTGGCTATTATTATATTTCAACTACTGATTTATGTGTTACTTGGATGTAAATTTCTTGTCTACATATAAATCAATAAAGACAGACATTCTCTCTGCGTATATATAACAATATATAATATACCATGTATGATTATATTTTACACATCGTTCTTAGCTATATCTCTATAGTGAGTAAATCAATATATTATATATGTACAGTGCGTTCACGGTAAAAGACACTACTAAATATTTTAGCCGAATAACCTTAGACTAAGATGGGAACTTTTTCACGATATTAAAGATATATCAGCACAAATTTTGCATTATTATTAAATTTTTTCTTCTTTCGGTATGCACATGCGCAATAAAATTTACATTTTTTTTAAAAATGGGAACACCTATTTTTTTCTACAATATTCAAATAGAACTATTTTTTTTTAAGTAACTTTTATATAAAAGATTATTTTCTATCTCGAAAATTGACCGACTTATTGGCATTTTAATTTTAAATGAAAAACAATTTATTTGTCTCAATCTGAATAACGCATGATGCTAAGAAGTACCGCTAAATATTTCGGCCGGATATATTAATATATCTTAATTAAAATTGAAATAAAAATTTGTAACTAATATAAGGCACATACTTCCCAACATTTTTAGGTATACGGACAAAGAGTTTTTTTAAAAAAAATTTCCGTCTAAAATATTTGCGTTTTTCAAATTGAGCCAAACAAATTATTTTTCATTTAAAATTAATATGGCCGATGTCAGTCAATTTTTGAGATAGAAAATACTAGTAATTCTTTATATAAAAATCACTCAGAAAAAAATAGTTCTATTCGAATACAATGTACAAAAAATAGGTGTTCCTATTTTAAAAAATGTAAGTCAAAGTTTTATTGCGCATACCGAAAGAGGTAAAAATTTAATTATTAGTGCATAATGAGTACTGATATATCTTTAATATCGTGAAAAAGTTCCTATCTCAATCTAAGGTCATCCGGCTGAAATATTAAGTGGTACATCTTATCATGAATGCACTATTATATGGAAAACCAAAATGATTATAAATATTTATTTGGACATAACTATCATTTAGTTATAGCCTCATATATATCTATAAAAATCTCACTATATATGTATAATGAGATATTTTCATTATAGTGTTTATAATTTTATATTCTATTTTAATAAAATAACGAATATTACAAAAAAAATGGTCATAATAGGAGAACGATTAACTAAAAAAAATACATTACGAATAATGATCAGTTTAACGAAATATATTTTATAATATACGAATATTATATATGCTCGCAGGAAATGTATTAATTTAACTTTAAAAAAAAAAAAAAAAATACATTTTATAATAATATAAGAATATATACAATATGTTATGGGAAAAAGTCGAAATCGGGCAAAATTCAGTAATGCCCGGGCAAAACTAGAAATTCCCAAGGCACAAAAATATGAAAAATTCTTATTTACTTTTACAATATTGTAATATTTAGAATCACATATTCAAAGTTGTTCATTTACTTTTACAATTATTTATTTATTTATTTATTTCCCCGGTTCTTATTAAATAATTTTTGTATGCTTATTATTTTAAATATAATTAAGGAATTGTACTATGAAAAAAAAATATATATATATATATATATATATATATCAGGGCCTAAAATTTAAAAATTTTCGTACTACACGTTTACTCATATTTATAGTAAAATAGTATAATATATTATATATTTTAGATTCTGAGCGAAGCGATTTATTAAAAATACACTTTAATTTCTGAAAAAAATATTTTTATTTTGATAATCAAACTAGTAACTTGGCTTTTTCAAATGGGTTAGTACTATCTATTTTTACTATTTATAATGCAAAAATGAAAAAAATTAGACCATAATCAACTACACAATTTAAAATTTCGTACTACACATTTTATTATTCGTACTGCACTAAGAGTGTCGTAGTACACACAATTTTAGGCCCTGATATATATATATATTATATATTTGTAATAAACTGTAAATATCCTAATCTAATTTAATTTAAATTGTAAATATTGTAACTGATGGCCTTAGATGCCTAGTTTTTTTTTGATCAATAAAAAAAAAAAAAAAAATTAAGGAATATTTGAGTAATAAATGCAAATGTACACAAATAAGAATTTTTTCATATTTTTTTTTAAATATTTCACTTTTATGAGTTTTGTCCACGCGTTTTGGTCATTTCTAGTTTTGTCCTATTTTGGCTTTAGCCCATAAAATAATATATACGTCTAAAAGCATATATCACATAAAAAAAATTCTTTCAGGTTCAGTTGTAGAAAGAGTATAGTAATTAAATAATTATGATAATAATTATCAGTAGTGAGTTTAATAAAACATTTTACAAGCATATTTTTTAATATTTTCATAATAAATAGTTTTCAGTTTTCTAAACGGTAATAATATGAAAAACAAAATTTAATTAATCGAATTTTTGCAGTATTTGAGTATTTATTATGTATTAAATAATTCATACTGAACTATGAATCGATAGATGAAATTTCAAAGTAGATAAAAAATCTGAAAATTTATTTAGGTACGTTATTTAATTAATAAAAATCGAGTTCCAATTAAAAAATATCCATAAAATTTAACCTAACACAGAACAAAAAAAAAAAAGAAAAAAAAAAAAAAGAAAATAATAATAATAATAAATAAAAAAATATATTTCATATAATATTAAAGGTGATAAGTAAAAGTCAATTATTATTTAAACAAATTAAAATCTATTACACATATTATATATGGACATAAATTAATATATAATTATATAATGCTAAGCAATGATGTGAAAAAGATGCGTTTTTGCCACGCAAGTTAATCGTCCACACGAATTTCTCCCACAATAAAATTATAAACACGGGATTTCGTGGGTGTATCAGATGTGATCGTTTTGGACATGATCGCGATGCCGCGATATCGTTGTCGCATATATTTCGTTCGGTTGTTATATAATATATATTTTTATTATTATACGTATGTGTATTATGTTTCGTATACATAATATAATAATATTAACAATATTATTATGATTATTATTATGATTATACGAGTACGACGGTAATATATAATAAATCATGGACAGTGTACGCGCAGGATCAAAGGTCGCCGCATCGACGCGACACTACATATTATTATAATGTGTGCGTGTGGTATAGAAGTCAAAAGGAAAGGATTTTGCCTTATTTTTTTTCGGCACACATCAATAAATATAATAATACATGAAACAGACACACATTATATAGGACGTTCAAAAATCCGATATAAATGTGCGATCGGATCATTAATCAACGATGAAAAGGTCGCGCACGTCTCCGCGATCCGTCTCTCCGTTTTCTCTATATAATAAAATATGTGTGCGAGTGCGTGCGCGTACGTACGACGTACACATGTACTCGCGGCAGTGATAATCATATAATCGACGAAGGGCTGTTTTTAAAAACGCGCGCGCCTTATAAAATGTATAATATCGGCGGCGGTCGTCAATTGTTGTGCGTTAGAGCGGCGAGCGAGGGCCGGCCGACCAATCCAGCATTTAACGGGCGCACGGACCCGCCCCCGTGCGCGCACCGACTGGACCCGGCGGTCCGGCCGACCGTGACGAGTATACGCGGCCGTCTCACCCACAGCCGCATCGTATACCAAGACAGCACAATGGGATGGTTCCGGGGACTCCGAGACAGGGGTGGCATTATGCAGCGGCGATTGCGCGAGTCTTCGTCGCGTCTATGTTATTTATACTACACAAATGCCGGGGCGAGTTTTTTATTATCTTTTTTTATTTCTATCCCGCACACCTGACATGAGATCGTGCACATCCCCTTACACGACAACGGACGTCTACAATCTTATTATACATATGTATATATACATAGTTTTTGAGTATTTATACATATTATAATCATAAGTAAATATAGACACAAGTATTATACGAAATATTCATAAAGTATAATACAATAATATATTGTAAACCCTACAATATAGTAAACGAGTATTATAGCGTCAATACGTACTTGACATTTTTTCATTTTTTTTTTTTTATATACGACCTATTTGCAAACGAATATAACGTTTATTTTATTATTATTTTTTTTTAAATATTATTTTATTGAATTCCACGGCGTATTATTCCCACGTAACAGACTAATACTCTCCGTCATGAATATTTTTCAAATCAAATGGTTTATAATTCTAAAATGGTATATAGGTATACAAATATATCAGCTTATTTTTCTTAGACAAACAATTAATAATTACATTATGTACTAAAATACTAGATATTATACTATGTACGAGTATTATTGTATCATAAATTCATAACAATAATAATATATATACACAAAATATAAAAACTAAAGATTTATAAAACATTAAAGTGACTATTATTAAATATTAATTATTATATTATATTCTTATATTTTTATGTATTAACATCAATGTAATATCGTGCACCGCTATTGTTAATTATTTCCGTATACTAACTAAAGTGGATAACTTCGAAATGAATAATTTTGACGTTTCAATGTCTATCTCATCATTGTTATTCAATTGAATTATACTTTTTATTTCTTAATATTTCTATTATCACACATGCTGCATGTATATAGGTATGTATTATTTAAAATATTTCCCCCAATTAGCAAAAAACATCAATTATCATCAGTTATAATAATATATTTTTATATTTTTTTTTTTTATTGTATATTGCAATATAGATAAATTATACAGATATATAGAAAATTATTATATTATATAAATTGACTATAATAATTTGGAATTGCATTAATAATAACACATAAATACCTGAATTTTGTAAAATATAAATGTAAATTACATATAATATAATAAAAATAAGTAACAATTAGATTTATGTCCCATTGGAAGCGTACAGGAGCATTAAATTATTTATCACTATAATATCGTTTATACATATATAATAATCTACCTACCGCATACGTATATAATATTATATGGGACAATAATAACATATAATATGTCTAAATAACATTGCGATTATATAGGTATTTTAGTATATATATATATATATATTTATATGTACTAAATATATTGCAGATGGGGGACATGGTGCATGCGGTCGTAAAAACCGGGAGTTCGCCGACAATGAATATTGCGAGCGCATCATACGTATATTATAAGAACTATACTGGCTCACAATGTAGGTATATTTTATAAAAAAATAAAATTTAGAAAAAATAGCCAATATGCACCACAATCGTTTTAAGTCTGGTCATTATCGTATCGTAAAAGTCAGACATAGGACCTTGTCATTAACGCCAGTTTCTCCGCTACTGTGTCCCTTATTATTATTATTGACGATAAATCTATTTTCATGGTTGAAAATTATAATAAACATGTATCATAAACGCTATATATTATTATCTCTTTTACTGGAGGAACTATCGAGTATCGGTACAGTAATATAAGTACCCATGTAATATCTTGTTAATGTTTATAATAAATTATGTCTATATATGCATGTAAATATAATATAATAAAATATGTTATATTTATATACAGAGTGATTATATTATGTGTTAAAAAATAATGGATATGACATTGAAAATTGTTGTTGTAACTCAATGTAATTAAGATTATACAACTCGCTGTATAATTTGTATACAGTATAATAATATATTGTTACATTGCGTGAACAAAGTGTCAGGCAATTTTAAAGATAGAGACTTGAAAAATATATAGCTACTATACATATATGGTGAAATTTTGGAACCGTTACGTTAATTTTTTTTACTAAATATAGGACATTGAATATTTCGTAAAATTCTCGTTTTTTTTTTTTTGTATTTAATGTTTGATAAAATTGACAATTGACATTTTTCTAATATTTTGATATGATGTTAAGTAATATGTAAGTACTGAGTATACTTTAGGAAAATGTTCAGACCTTAATCTCTAAATTGCCAATTTTATCAAACATTATATAGATAAAAACGAGAATTTTAGGAAATATTTAAAGTTTTATAATTTGTAGAAAAAATAACGTAATGGTTTCGAAATTTTATCACATATTATATATATAATACCTATGTGAACAACCAAAAAAATTTTCAAGTCTCTAAGTTCAAAATTTCCTGAGTTATCGTGAAATATTGAAATCAAATTCGTTGATATTTCAATTGTTGTGAAAAATGGTGTTTTTAGATTCTGTGCGAAGCGAAGAATGTATTGGTTTTACAATGATGTGTGATTTTTTTTTTTTACTCTGTAAACATTTTTACTACCCGAAATAATGTTCCGATTATCACGAATAGGGTATGTTTCCGGTAGCAAAGTGGATCTAGTTGGTACTTTATTTAGGTCATTTTTTGAATTTCTCAAAATTGACCCTAAGCGGTAGAAAAAACTTCAAAAAAATGACGAAAAACCGGCATTTTTCACGAAAAATGAAATTTTGACGAATTCGATTTCTATATTTCTCGATAACTCCGGAAATTTTTAAGATAGAGACCTGAAAATTTTTTTGGGTGTTCACGTAGCTACTATATATATGTGGTATAATTTTGGAACGGTTATGTTAATTTTTCTACAAAATATTGGACATTGAATATTTCGTAAAATTCTCGTTTTTACGTATATAATGTTTGATAAAATTGGCAATTTTGGGTATTTAGGTCTGAAAATTTTACTGAAATATACTTACATATTAGTTAACATCATACTAAAATATTATAAAAATCCCAAGCCACAATTTTTTTTTATAGCTGTTTTAAGTTGATATTTTTAGTAAAACGAAAATCTTAGAATTCATACGTATAAATAAATATTCTGAAAACACTTTTACTACCCAAAATAATGCTTAGTTTTTCACGAATAGCGAGTTTCAGATGTAAAAGTGGATGTAGATGGTACTTTATTTAGGTCATTTTACGAATTTTTCAAAATTGACTATAAGCGGTAGAAAAAACTTCGAAAAAATGACGAATAAACGGCATTTTTCACGAAAAATGAAATTTTGACATATTCAATTTCTATATTTCTCGATAACTCGGGCAATTTTTAAGATAGAGACTTGAAAATTTTTTTGGGTGCTCACATAGCTATTATATATATGTAGTAAAATTTTGGAACCGTTACATTAATTTTTCTACAAAATATTGGACTTTGAATATTTCGTAAAATTATCGTTTTTACGTATATAATGTTTGATAAAATTGGCAATTTTTGGTATTAGGGTTTGAAAATTTTACTGAAGTATACTTACATATTACTTAACATCATACTAAAATATTATAAAAATCCCTAATCTCAATTTTTTTTTATAGCTGTTTTAAGTTGATATTTTTAGTTCAAACGAAAATTATAATCTGACTGAACTTCGCTCAGAATCGTTTTTACGAATGCAATGGTTTATCATTGCATTCAAATTCTAATTAAAATTAAACGCTATGATTCGCACACCTGTATCCTGTGTGGCAGGAGTATCAGCTCATCTTTTTTTTTTTTTTATCATTTTTGGTCATTTTTATACCGCTAAAGTTCAATTTAGAGAAATTCAAAAATGACCGAAATAAAACATCCACTTTCTAACCAGAAACATTTGCTATTCGTGAAAATCGAAGCATTATTTCGTGTAGTCTAGTTATCTAAAATTACACAACATGAATGTTGACCGTTCATTTTATGAAAAAGTTACTATTTAATGAATTATTTTATTATTTCAAAATCTGTCAAAAAATTAGGGTTGCACTTCTTGAAGTGATCAACTTTGAAATGGACGATTTCATGAAGTGGCCACGACATATATATTTGTATGTTTTTATGAAGAATTATATTTTTACACTTATAAAATATGGATTCAAATTTTTTTTAAAAAAAATGTTTATATCAATATAGCACGCATAATGCATATAGAGTAATATAGTGCATGTTTTTTCCTAATATTAACAAAATTATAGATACTTGACGCAACAATATTACTGCTTCTTTACGATCAAACTGTTAAAAATTTATTTAAATACCTATATATATTATTTATACATGGAGTGTACTGTACACCGTGCAAAACCTTTAAAATTTTAAATAATTTCCTAATAATATATAGTTTTTAATAAGTACCTACTGCAATCATTGCAACGTATTAACATATTTTATATTATAGAAACTATTAAATAATAGTAATTAATAATATATAACCATTAAGATCAAATCCCATAATAAACTATATTAAAATTTTTATTAATTATTAAAATTTTCGATTATATTTCTGACGACAAAATATAATAATTATTATAATATTGAAAATATCATTTGAACTATAATATTAGTAATAGTAATAATAATTAATAAGTATGTATATGTATATATATATATATGAGTATATTATAAATACCCTGAAATATATTAAATATTAAATTTACTAGGCTCATACAATTTTTAAGAATTGAAGTTAACAATGTATTTTCTCTTATTTTCTAAATAAAATTAATATTTTTTTTCTTATTTACTTTCAGATATTTTCTTCAGATCTTATAACTTTCTCAATTCATGCTCTTTCATATTTTATAAGTATAAAATATAATATTATCAAATTTTAGAATATAATAATTCATTAAAAATTATTTTTTATGTTATTAATATTATATTATATAATAGATTAGTTTTGCGATTTCATTGTATTTACAATACAAGTTTATATTAACCTAATAAATAATACATATACCTACAGTTAGAATTATGGCTTTTAACTATCCTAATGTACGAATGAGTTAGTATATAATATTATATTATTAATAACTAACAATTTATTATATAAAAAATAAAGACATTTATCATATTTAATTTGAAACAAACTAGATTTAGTATAGGTTCAGTATTTCTAGTCGTATTATATAGTTATATTAATCGTATCCTAATAATTATTATAAGTGAGAACTAATTTAAAAATGATAAGTCATTCAAAAGATTATTTTTATTTAATTATTTTTAAAGATGTCATGTTCGTTATGTACTTATATTTAGTATCTACTGGTAGCAAAAAACCTTGGTCTACAGCCCTAAAGGAAATTTATGCAACTCATACTCTACGACATATTGTTTGTGCTTCGATATTTCAAATTATTACTATTTGTTTATAATTAATTATATAGACATATGAGTTAATGGACTAAAGAAAAAAATCGGAATTAATATAAATAGGTAAATGTATATATGGGTTATAAATTATAGTTGGACATGTCTATAAGTAAATATATATATGTTACGAGCAAAAGCCGAAATCGTACAAAACTCATAATAAAAAAAATAAGAAAAATTTTTTATTTAATTTTACAATATTATAACATTTAGAATCATACAAAATATTATTTAAAAATCATGAGTATAAATATCAGAACAAATTGTTTATTTATTTTTACAATTATTTATTGTTATTTCATTTCCCCAGGTCTTATTAAATAATTTTTGTATTCTTATTGTCTTAAATGACTTTAATTTGACTAATAAATGCAAATGTAAATAAATTAATATTTTATGTTTTGCCTGATTTCAGCTTTTGTCCGTAACATATAATGTACAATGTATACATATATATTGTATATATATACAGGGTAGGTATATATACATTAGGATGGTGCTAGTGGTGCTTAGCACCACTAAAAATTTTAATACTATAATAGGTTTATTTGTTAATAAATTATAAATATAATTATTTGGTGGGACTTTAGCCCTTAACATGTTTAATTATATTATAATATATATAATATAAATTACTAATATTTTTACATTACTACTATTCTACTAATGATATAGAATTTGGATTAAAAAGAGAATTAATGATTTAATCTAGAATATAGTACCTATTACAAACTGTTAAAGTAACAAATAACTACCTAATAAAATTATAATTTAATATGTAATATGACGATATTATTATAATACTAAACTACGAGTATATTAAACCAATGAATCATAGGAATTTTGGCATCAATAAAAATAAGAACGCATTCGATGTACCTATATACAATAACGAATAAATACCAATTTATTGTATTATATAATATATTTATATACAGTTCAAATAAAATGATCCCTGTTAGTTGCAAATATTATAATACAGTATACCGTATACGTATAATTGTCACCTGACAACAAATTGACGTAAACACAAAATAAATAATAATACAAGACGGCATTAGTCGTTTATCCTTTTTTCTCGGTCCTCGGTAACAGTATTATTTTTATTGTATGATGAGTCGAAAACACAAAAGGTCGAAATATTGTCGTGACGAAATAATATGTATATAATATGTATATACCTTCAACAGGTAAATATTATTATACATATTATGTGTGTACGTATAATATGAGGCGGCGAAGGAAACTTAAACGCGACGTGTGATGTGTGAATCGGTGAAAAAACACCTACAGACATAATATTATATAAATGCATATACGACACAACCACAACAAGAGGATAAAAAAAATCCTACGCAAAATGAGAATTCAATGCGAACTCCACACAAAAATTGCGGTATTCTTTCGGTTAATTTAAAAAAAGTTTCTACGAGTTTTAAAAACATAATAATACGAATCCATATATTATTAAAATTTAAAGTACGTCTATACATCGCGCGTGGAAAAGAAGCAAATATAAAGACGTTAACGTGTCCGTAATAGTAGGTATATACGCTATGTGTGTTTATAAATTATATATAACATATATATATATATATATATATAAGTAATAAATAGTACGCGATAAATCATCCAAAAATTTTCAACCGCCACGTAGGTACTTTGTGTGTACAGCGCGCGTTTATATAAATTATTATTTCACACCGTATAGACAAATGTGTGTCAATTATCATTATTTTTATTTATATATAATAATATATATATTTAGGCGAAATTCAGTACTTAAATCGGTAGGTGTCGACTTAATGGTCGTGTTTAGTATGAAAAAATTATATATATATATATGTATATGTATATGTAACTAACTTTGGTTTCACGTCAAGACCGCTCGTCCGATAATTAAGAGGCAGCTATATAACATATTTATATGCGGCAAGAAAGGTATATTATTTGTTTTTTCTCTCTTGTTCCTATTACTGTGGTGCGTTGTTTTTATTTATCTGTTTTTTTTTCTTTTTGCTTCATCTCTATTATACACAATATATACACATTTGAAACCTCGAAAACCGTAATTAGTCCAATGATTGATGTACCGGTGACATCATTTCGTCGGTACATGACAATAAAATATAATATGTGTATATGTATGTGTATGTATATATAATATATGTATATATGTAATTTGATAATTACCACTGTGCAATGCTCCTACGAAACAATCAATCTTTTATCTCGCACACATTCGCGTTAGTATACCGAGACTAATATATTATACACTATACACGATAATACGATATATATAATATATATATATATATATATATTTATATATTTATATATAGAAGCTCGTTCGCATTGACACATTTCTGATGATCACATAATATAGTATACCTATACATTCGTAGATATACGTAGTAGCAATAGGGAAAAAATTTGAAAATGATTGTCAAGAGCTTTTTTTAATCCATACTACGTCAGAAATTGGACGAAAGACCTTCTGATAGACAACCTTGTTGCCCTAATCATGCATAAGAGCCCTCACATAAACAAACAAATTAATATAAATGTATTCAATAACAATAAAAGAAAAATATGTTCTTCATAATATTGCAGAGTATTACATTAATTCAATATTTTAAAGATTATATAAATATTATTTAAAATAACTATTGTTTTTAAAATGTATGTAGTTTATACATACATATTATTATTGAAAATAGTTAACGGATTTAAACGGGATTTCGCAGCTGGTTTACTTCCGTTTTTTTTTTTTTAATATATAATATACGAGTGTATAGGCAATTTATAAATATCTAATAAAAAATTAAAAAATTACAGATACAAATTTGTATATACTTTATGCGTATAATATTATTATAAACTCATATACGTCAGGAATTTAATGTTTTATACGAAAAGATTTATAAAACCGTGAATTTTGAACTGTGGATTTATATTTCATACGTGAAATCATATTTTTTATTAGATATAGTATTATTGGGGTTATACGGTCGTTTTAAATATTAAACAATATAATTTCTATATAATAACAATTTGTAATTCTGAAACATCCATATGTAGGCATATGTATTAAATATTATATAAACATTTAAAATATTGTATTTAATTATATTTAAGTGTGTAACTATAATTTAGAATTCGATATATATATATATCATATTAATTAAAATTGTTTTAAAAATGTAATAACTTTTTAAGTATAAAATATAATATTATTTAACTATTATAATACATTAATATGATTAAAAAATTCAAATCTACTTGTATAATTATAAAAAAAAAATTTTTAATAACTTATACCTATAAATTATAATCATAAAAATTGAATACGTTATGGATTTTTTGGCATAAATGTCAACTACTTTCTCAGGTAATAAAGGTATTTTAGAATGGATTTTTTTTAAGTGTAATTATAACAAACAGAAAGAGGGGCCAAAACCCTTGAGTCACCTCTTTAAATTCGCTCTTGAATAGCTTATATAAATTTTAATTTTAATTAAAATAAAAATAAAAATAATTAATAAACAATAACATAATATAGATATTTCACTTACGGTTTATTATGATAACCATATACATAATATACAATAAATATACGTATGTAAGTAAATAAGAAAGATTTTCAATTTCTTTTGAATTATTTAAATTTTTAAATGTGACATACACATGTGTATAATATAATTGTGTATTTAATTTTTAATTAAAAATAAGTTTAAATTCTTATAAGTTATAACATATACGTACATATCAACATAAAAATGTATTTAAAAAAAATCTTTGTTATAATATCACCCCAGTTATATTACACTGCATATATTATAACTTATAAGGATTATTATAATTTATTGTTAAAACATTATACACATATATAATATGATTGTTGTTCAAGGATTCGAAATTTTCGATCTAGATTTGGTCAGTTACGTCACACGACGATAAATATAACGTTAATCAATGTACGCCATCGCTGATCCCGAAGCGAAACTAATCCGCAATAACGGGGCAAAAATATATGATCGCAAGCGGAGGCAATGAACGTCGTAATTATGACTTATAACTTATTAGCTATAATATTACTATCATAATATTATAATGCATGCATATAAACTATAATGTATAGGAGGTATATACATAATACATTGCACGTACATTGTACGTTTACGTGCGAGGCTATTGCAGATCATTATTGGTGAACGACACACGGCAAAACGACGGCCGACGGGCTATTACGGTGACGGCAACGTCGGTTCACGCGTCGGTATCGCCTCATTGACGCCAATAAGGACGAGGCTTCGTAAACAAAAAGGGAAAAATAAAATTAATATGAAAAAAAAACGTTACTTTCTATACACCTATATCAAATGCGATAAATAATATATATATATATTATATATTATTACTTACGGTACTTTCTCTATTCGCAGAACACAATGGCCGAACGGCAGTTTAAAAAAATAATATAATAATAATAATAATATTATTATTATTATTATTATTATTATTATTATTATTATTATTATTATTATTATTAT